>SIJG01000012.1:1788354-1840170 GCA_023374025.1 Heterodera schachtii
AAAAAATGATCAAATTTTGCGATTTTTTATCATATTTCCAAGGAATAATAAAAGTTTTGGGGGCGCGGCGGTGCCGATGGGCGCCGCCGGGGGGAAAATTAAAAATTTTGATCATTTATTAACAAGTTTTCACTGAAAATTAGTCAATTTATAGGTAAAATTTTGAAAAATTTTAGGGGAATTTCATCCAATTCTTAGGGGTGTAAAAGTCGCGTTTCGCGCCAAAATGCGAAACGCGAAAGCGAAAGTGCCAAAAAAAGCGAAATATGCGAAAGCGAAACGCGAAAGCGAAAGCCCATCCCTGCCACTTACCCTTTGCCATTTTCTCTGACCCAAACCCCCCACATTACACATTTTGTTGTAAAGAAAGGGTTTAATTATGCTTCTTGCTGCTCCTGCTTAACTGGACAAGGCAGAATGCCGGCAGCAACGAGCAATTCATAGTCGGACTGATTGAGATCGGCCAAATTCATTGCTTCCATTTGGCCCGAATTTTGTGGGAAAAAAAGATTAATTTTTAAGTTTGAAAAAGCCGAAAAATGTTGAGTTAGTTAGTTGGGAGCAAAGACCAATGTGCATTTTGGTTCACTTTAGAAAACTTTTATGAAATGGAAATTTGCCAAATAAAAAGTGCATAATACTGATATTGAAAAACCTCACCCAGTTAACGTTTGTAAAATGACTACCACCCGCACCCCCCCCCCCCCTTTACACACCCTTGCTCAAATTGGCACTACTAACTGGTTAAGGCATTGAAAAAAAAGCACAACAAACAATACAGCCAAGTCAATTAATTAATTAATTAATTCTAGCAAATATCAAGTTAATTAAAAATAATCGGAGATTTAGAAAGGTTAATGAAAATAAATAAAGAGCATTTATTGGTAAAAAAGGTGGGGGCCATAATTTCTAATAACTGAAGAATATTTGATAATTTTTTATGCCAATAGAACAATATATGATCCATCGTTGATACCAAGATTAAGTAATTTAATTTGGTTGTGTATATAAGAAAAGTTATTGACGAGTTTACATGTAAAAATGCGAAATTCAAAAATTTTGACTTTGGACTTTTTGTTCGAATCGGGTCCGGGGTTCGGAATTGGCCAAAATAGATACCGAATTCATAGTCAGGGACCTCGAAAAAGCAAGGAATTATTTTTATGACAAAAAATTTTCACTGACGCATTTTCTACTGACGCTTTTTCCACTGACGCATTTTCCGGGCGCCTTTGGCGGACGTATTGCCAAAATTTCAAAAATGCAATTTTATAAAGTAAAATTAGGAAAAAAGAAAAAAAATTGCTCAAATCACTAAAAGATTTTATTATGGAAGAATTACAAAACTAAAAAAAAAATTTTGGTTTTTCTCAGCACAATCAAACAATGCTAGTAGCAAAATCACAAAGCCAAATACCTAATTATAAAAATTCCATCAAAGCCGCCAATCCAACTAATTAAATCATTCAAATTTAGATGAAGACTATTAATATCCGTACACAACTGTTGCTGCTCGCTTTCATGTCACTGCTCGTCATCCAATGTGCCGCTGGCGACGATGCTTCATCGGCTTCAGCGGACCAAGAGGAAAATCCATTGGTTCCCGATGACCCGGGAACGGTGTCAAACGGCGAAACGGCGCCGGACAATCGCCGCAAGCCAATCTTGGGCAAACCCGGGACCGGGACCTTTTCGGGTTGAAAACCGGGAATTTTTGGCTGGGAAAACCGGGAAAAACCGGGACCTTGGTTCTCAGTTGTACTCAGTTGTCCGCTTCCAGGTCCCGGTCCCGTGGCACTCTAATTGTAATAATAATCGGAAAATGAAAATGTGTATAAATTGATATCCGAAACGGATACAATTATATCCTGCTTATAAATTCAACTTTTTAAGATGCCTATGCCACGAATTATGATCATTATAATATCAATTATTCCTAAAATTTGGTTATTATTCGTCAATAAGAAAATGCGATTTTTTAAAAAAGTTGAATTTATAAGCAGGATAATAATTGTATCCGTTTCGGGTATCAATTTATACATTTTCATTTTTGTTTATTATTACAATGAAAAAGAACGCAACAATATTAACTAAGTCATTCATTTTGAAAAACCAAAAAAGCAACAATTATATGATTGAGTTTGACGTAAAAAATAATTAATTTTGCAAAATCGCAAAAAAAGGCAATAATCATAAACTAAATCATTTGTTTTGCAAAATCAAAAAACGCGATGATAATAATGATTGATTGTGACGTAAAAATATTCTTATTCAAAATCGCAAAAAAAGAAAATAATAAAAATTTTATCAAAAATAAATAATGCTAATATAATAAAATTTTTATAATCATTTACTAGACCCAAAATTTTTAAAAATGTTTAAATGATAATAAAAAAAATGTTGTTTTAAATTTTGTCCTTACAAATAAATTTGAAAATAGCATAAACGGGAAGAATTGGAAAATACAGTAAATGATAACTGTTATAAAACCCTGATAGAAATGTTTAGAGTAAATTTGTTTGCTAATGCCCAATGTCAAACCAATTTTAAACAACTAATTGGCGCCCGGAAAATGCGTCAATGGAAAAAGCGTAAGTGAAAATTTTATTGTTAATAAAAACAAGTTCCTTGCGTTTTCGATGTCACTGACCACGAATCCGGCATCCGTTTCGGCCAATTCCGAACCTCGGACACAATCCGAACAAAAAGACGAAAGTCAAAATTTTTGAGTTTTTCATTTTTGGTTCAAAGACGGGGTAAATTATCTCTTATTGAAGGATTATGGATTTTGTTTGTTTCAATGTCTTTATATCGGTTTTTAAGAAAAACTATAATTTCGAAATTTTTACTTTCGGCTTTTGTTTGTTTGAATTTGTGTACGGGGTTCAAAATTCAGAAAATATGCTTATAGAATTATACTTCTATATTACAATACCAATACTACAAATTAATATTATAATATTTGTATCACTGACGCATTTTCTACTGCCGCATTTTCCACTGACGCATTTAATTTCGAATTTCTAGACAACATCAATAAACAATTTATCTCAACAATAGTGGAAAAATTTTAAGAAAAACAATTCCGAGCGCTCAAAACAAATTTTCCCATAGAAATAAATCAAAAAATGCCCAATGCATCCAATTTCGCATCTATTTAGTAGGCTAATGAGTTTTAATTAGTTGTACATGGTGAATTGTTCGTTTTTCTTCGCTTTCTGTTTCTCACTGCTGGTCATCAATATGTCCATCTTTTCTTCCGCCAGTTTGAGTAAAACAAACCCAAAGTCACGGACCAACTCCAAATTTATGCGCAAAATGTCGATAAATCTCTGATAATATTCAACAAGTGCTTCGTTGCCTTGGCTTCTTTAAAAAAAGGAAAATGAAATTGAGCAAAATAAATTTGCCTAAACAGCATTAAAATTAAGAAATCATTGTCTTCAGTTTATTAGGGGCATGAATTATGTTGTTTGAATAATTAATGATTTTTTAAAAATTCATTGACGAATCGAAAATTTTTGTGGCGCTTTTTCCAAAAATTAAGAATTTTGACCATTTTTATGAAATTTTTATTTAAAAAATATTTTTTAAATGTCTTTAATTCAATATTTTTAATATCTTTCATCCAAAAGATTTAAGAAAATAATTAGAGGTGTCCATATTTTAATTGTCAACCCTAATTAAATTATTTAATATTCATCTTTTTTATTACCGGTGCAAATCGCGCTCTATTTTCGTACGATCCTTATGGTATGTATTTATCTCCTAAAATAATTTAAAAAGTGGAATTATATTTTACTTTAAAACAGTCAAAAAACACCGTAAATTCGTTGTCCAATGCTTTATAATTTTTGCTGGCGTTATCATCAATTGCTTCCTGGTAAACATGAATAACTATTTTTTTTTATTTTCTTCTATTTTTGTTTTTTCATATATATTAGAAAATGAATTAAAAAATATCAAAATGGATGTTTATCTTGAAAAATCATTATTAATTAATAAATAAGCCAAAGCTGTGCTAATGTTGATGAAATCGAAAAGAATAAATAAATAAAATTTCGGTTATTGTTAATAGATCTTGCGTAAATTAAAACTTCATAATTTGTTTTTAAATTTTAATGTTGAATTTTTTGAAGGTTAAGCCTAGAATCTTATTAACAGGCCTGGATTTTTATGTCCCAAAAATGCCAAATATGTAGCATATGTATGTGCCAAAAAAGGCCCAAATATCCTAAAAAGCCCAAAAAAGGCAAAAAATCACAAAATGCACAAAAATAAAAAGTCATGAAGAATGCCAAATAATTGCGAAAATGTCATCCTAAAAGTAGAAAAAGTTTAAAAAATGTAAAAACTATTTTTGCAAAAAACAAATTCATTTTTAGAACCGCCAAAATCTGTGCCAAAATCTTTTTTATGTCATAAAAATTCACTCTGATGGACAAGAAAATAAGTAAAAATGCTATTTTTAAGCTTGCAATAGCAATTTGTAAAAAAATAATTAAAACATAAAAACCCAGGCCCTGGACGGGACTGAGTCATCTTTCATTGTTTTAAAAATCGTCATTAATTGACAAAAATTAAATAAATCCTAAGCCTAATTATATAATTAATTATTATTTATTGAAAGTATTCCAACCTTTTACATATTCAGCAACATATTCACGGAACAAATACTCGTACAGAATGAAAGCAAATTTGCGCGACATTTCCCATTCTTTCGCAAATAATTTATTTTCCTTAAAACAACGCTAATATAAACAACCTATCCATATGACAGCCAGCCCCCTAATTTTTTTTACGGCTATAAAATTAAATTTCATCGAATTATCTTACTTCCGTCTGATGAATCTCATACCAACCCATTCTTAGATAGTACAAAAGGCCAAGGTGTGCTTCATATTTTTCAAACAAAAATTGGGTTTTCTCATCAATGGTTAAGCCGTTAATTGCGCAAAAATTGGCAAAATGTTCCGGGCCTTTCGCAAGCGCAATCAAAGCATCATCTTCATTCTTGTTATAATGGGATTATAAAAGTATTTAAATTAGCAAATTTGTTAAAATGGCAACTTACAACCGCAGCATTTACACTTGGGAAAGCATTGAAATTGAGATGATTTAATATAATTAGGGAAAATATGCAAATGAAACAATTCATTGATGTTGCCAAATTATGTCAAATTTAACTTAAATTACCGAAAGTAAAAAAATTGTCACATTGTATAAAATTAGGGTTGGTCGAGATCAGATCCAAAACACGGACAACTGAGTACGACTGCGTACCGAAGTCCCGGTTTTGACCAGTTTTGACCGGGACCGAGAAATTACGTTTTTTCCGGGTTTATTCTCGGCCAAAAAGTCAAGGGTTTTAACCCGAAAAGTTCCGGTCCCGGTTTTGCTCAAAATTCCCTGTGCCGGCCCTTCAATAAAAAGCTTTAAAACTAACTTTTTAGACCACAAATTCGAAATGCGAGAAATTTGAATTTTCGATTTTGTGTTCGGAATCGGCCCGGGGTTCGCATTTGGGCCGGAATGTGTTTTGGCTCAAATTCAATCAAATCATTCAACAAATTTTAATTGTCGCCTATTAAAATATTTATGCTCAAAATTTTTTAGAAAAAAAAATTGTAGTAAAATTTCATAAAATCGAGGGTCAGAGTTTTTGGCCATAACATTTTTTATCATTTTTTATAAAATTGACCATTATTATTCGGATAGAGAATACTTAATTTATTGAATGGATACATTTATATATTTATTAGAAAAATTCATATTGGAGGATTTAAGAAACGCTCATAGATTCCGATATTCGGTTGCCGAAATTTTTTTGGCTTCGGCACACATCCCTGGTATGTATGTATATATTGTTTTTTTTTAAAAAGTCAATTTTCAAATTTTGACATTTTTTATTATGTGCTATAAAGACAATTCGTTTTTGATTTAAATATTTTAAATTTGGCATTTTGTTCTCATTTATTTTTGGTTAATTGTTCACTTTCCCCGATGACATGATTCCGTAATTTTGGTTCCCGGTGATTTCGTCAGTGAGTGATTTCGTCAGTAAGTGATTTCGTCAGTGAGTGACTTCGTCAGTGAATATTGATTATTAAAAAAGCGTACAGCTAGCCAAAATTACAAAAAGCCGAGTCATAAGAACAGGCTCATAATTATTCTAGAGTCACGATTTTCAAAATCCTATACAAGTTTCTCAAAATGTTGCCCTGCCGAATCAATTTTGATTTGCGCTTATCAGGTGGCCCTTATTACACTCGAAAAGGTAAATCCGCTTCCATACGTGATCGGCTGACGCCTATGATTCGACTTGGATTGTCGTTTATCTTTTGTCGTTCGTAATTGTGATTGGCCCCAGGAGATAAAAGTAGCAAAGACGGGGCACAAATACAAATAATTTTATGATACATTGTATGTTACTGGCCGAAATGAGGTTGTCAGTTGCGCAAATAATTTTATTTTGAATCTAAATATTGAATGAATTTAATTTATGAAACATTAAATGTTTTTTCGTAAAAAATGATTATTATCACTGACGAAATCCCTTACTGACGAAATCACTCACTGACGAAATCACTCACTGACGAAATCACTTCTGACGAAATCACATGTTACCGTAATTTTTATGTAATTGGTAATTTTGGTGCTTTTTCTTCTCATCTTCAAATTGTGGTCTCTTAATTTATTTTGATATTATTCATCTGCTTCTGACTTAAATAAATTGGATTGTTTTAATTTGTTGAATTGATTTTGATTAGGAGTTTTCTCATTCGTTGTGCCTTTGTCTTTTTACGCCGTGGTCAATTGCAACTCCGGCCAAGTCGAAGACGTTCGAGCACATCCCCGCCCAAATTTGTTCTACGTGGCGCTCCTGGACTCAACTGAGTAAGCTCATTTTGCCGTTTTGTTTCAACAGGGGATAGGAATTTTGTCGCTTCAATTCGAAGTCGGCATTTCATCTCGTTGCTTTTGCCCAAAGACTGGGGAGCGACAGATTGTTTTCTTCTTGTTGTTTGAGCCCAAAGACTGGGAACAACACTCGCCATTACCTTCGCTTCGCTCAAAGACTGAGATAAAGCGATTCTACAATTCACCGCGACATTTTCGACTAAGTTCACCGCTGCATTTTTTGAGAACCAAGACGGTTGAAAAAGTGTTTGAATTCGGCAGAACCAAGACGGTTAAACCGAAGATTTTTGTGTGAAAAATTCGAGAACCAAGACGGTTGAAAACGAATGGTTATTACACGCTCGCCACACTTAACTCGCCAGAGAACTCGGCAGCAGGGAATAATTTTGAACAACGAGGGAAATCAAATTCGGGCACCGGTTAACCAGCAACAAAATATAGAGATTTTGATTCCGGTTTCTGAGCAAAATGAAATGAGAAACCTGAATGAACCGATTAACCCGGTAAATGATGTTTCAGGAGACGGCAGCATTTTGAGTGAAACGCAGCTGAGACACCGACTTTTGGAAGTGGACCCGCACGAATTTGGTGAATTTGATCCGGCAGCAAACGAAGAAAGGATGTCCGAACAGTTAGCGTTGGTGGCGCCAATGGTTAATGCAGGTTCGGGACGTCTCGAAAATTTTGGAAGAAATGTGGGAGAAATAAATGGTGGTGAAATAAGGAATTTGCCACCGATTGGCCACCTTTTTGAAAGAAATGAAGAAGATTTTGAATATAGTTGGGTCAGGGAAAGGCCTCCACCGAACGCACCGCTATTCGAATCAACGCGCCACGCGTATTTTAATGTGGATAGAGTCGAGAATAGGGGTCACCATTTACCGCCGAGTTTTCCAAATCGCGCCATCAATGCGTCTGTCACCGGTGGTCAGCCAACTGCACACTATACGCAACCGCGCGTTATCCAACAACTTCATACGGTCTATACGCAGCCGGTTGCAGTAAAACCGACCGTAGTGCAATATCAAGCGCAGTTACAGCAACAATTTGCTCCTGCGGCACCAAATCGCATCCAGGGTCATGTGTCAGCCAATTTCAACGGTGATGCGAACATTGGTCGAAACCAACATCCGCAAACTTTCCAACATACAGAAAGGGGCCAACAGGTCCACAACCAAATTGCTTATGCGAGGCATGACCATTTGCCATTCCAGAAAGGCACAAACCCCCGGGATGGAAATTTTGGGCAAATAAACCCCGCGAATGAACAAAATCGTTACTATCAGAGTAACCAAGCCGACCCCAACATGATAATGGCGCAGACCATTAAAAGTCTTGACAATTTCTCGTACTCAATGACGCTTCACCATTTGCCAGAGCTGAGAGGAAACGCCGGAGCGGACGAAGTGAACGTCTTTTTTCGCCAGTTGGATGCAGTTAGCGAAGATTGGCCTAACGAAAAGCGCTTAAGCGCGTTAAAGTCGAAATGCTCGGGTAGGGCAGAACGCGCATACAATTCCGCCGTTGCCAACAATCCCTTCCGGTATGAAAATATCCGAAGAGCGATGAAACAACAACTCGATTCAACGGATGCGAAGTCAACCTGTGCTTTTGATGAGTTGATGGCAGGTGTCCGCAGAAGGAACGGAGAAAGCATTGACGATTTGGCGGACCGAGTCTCATCGTTAGTGCGAAGGGCCTACCCCGGGCTCGGCGAACATTCATATGATGATTATTCGATCCGACACCTCATCCGCTCACTCAAAAATCCGGATTTGGCACTCACTTTGGAACTGGCACGCAAACCCGACATGATCTTTGACGAATTTGTGGCCATGGCAGCTCGCGCGGAGATCACACAAAAATCCGCAAAAGCAGCCGAGCAAAAAGACACAAATTTTCGGCAAAATTTTGATCAGCGTCGGCAAATAAATTTTCGACCACCGAATCAGCCCGAACCTTTTTTAAGACGAACCAACGAAAACGAAAGACAGAATACACCTCTTGGGGTTTTCAAATGCTACAATTGCGGCCAGCAAGGGCATATTTCTCGCAATTGTCGTCTCCCACGGCGCGATCAATCAAATTTTGCCCCACAACAATACAATTCCTCGGCAACGGGTGCCAATAGGACTCCCATTGCAAATGATAACAAAAATCCGCAACAAAATTTTCCAAATCATACCCAACAATCGCGAAACTTCTTACGCCAAAACTTTTTGGTGCAACAACCGGAAGATTCTACTGCGGTGTCGAATTCGAATGTCTTGGTTGGTGCAATTAAAACTGCAAGTGAAGAAGTGTCCAAATTGTTTGACCAATGGACGGAAAATGAGAACTGTGGAAAAGCGGAAAAGAAAGGCATTGCTGTTGGCAAAATTATGTTAGTAAAGGTCTCAATTTTGGAGCAAAACGCAGACGCGATGCTTGATGGCGGTGCACAGATTTCACTAATTTCTGTAGAGTTTTTCAACAAAATTTTGAGTATCTCGACATTGAACAAGGAGTTTTTGAAGCCGGATCGGCAAATCGCACGTGTCATAGACATAAATGGAAAAGAGGTCAAATGTTACGGTGTTGTCACTTTGCCTGTTAAAAGAAAGGAAAGAACAGTGCAAGTGCGTCTTCACGTAGCCCAAACATCTTTTGGCTACGATTTACTATTCGGAACCAACTCATGGCGACCAACCCCAGGGTAACCCCGAAAGAAAGGGAAAAAGCCAATTGGACGTGGATTTTGTCGACGGCCCCTTGTCAGATCGTTTTCGTCCGCGTGTTCATCCGTATCAACGTGATCGTTCGGCGACTTGGTCCGGCAATCGTAGTCGCGGCTTCGGAGGTCATCGCGGGTCGGGACGGCACTAAGCACTCAGTTGAGAACCACCCCTTCTCGGTTCGCTACAAAATTCTGACGGCAGGGACGCCTTTTTTGTTAGGGGAGGGATGTGCTATAAAGACAATTCGTTTTTGATTTAAATATTTTAAATTTGGCATTTTGTTCTCATTTATTTTTGGTTAATTGTTCACTTTCCCCGATGACATGATTCCGTAATTTTTATGTAATTGGTAATTTTGGTGCTTTTTCTTCTCATCTTCAAATTGTGGTCTCTTAATTTATTTTGATATTATTCATCTGCTTCTGACTTAAATAAATTGGATTGTTTTAATTTGTTGAATTGATTTTGATTAGGAGTTTTCTCATTCGTTGTGCCTTTGTCTTTTTACGCCGTGGTCAATTGCAACTCCGGCCAAGTCGAAGACGTTCGAGCACATCCCCGCCCAAATTTGTTCTACGATTATACAAAATGTGAGAGTTATGCGACACGCCTCATTTACGCTCTAAATTCTTGTTAAACGACAAATGTTTACTATTTCAATGCATTCTGTTTTCAATAATTGACATTAAATTACGTGTAATATAGAGAAAAAATCAATGCATAAAAAATTAATAATTATTCCTGAGAAAAAATCAATGCTTAACAAGAGTAATAATTATTTCTATGTCTTCAAATAGCAATCTCTCTCAATCTTTGCCGACCAAATTTCTCAAGCGGAAATGCGTCAGTGGAAAAAGCGTCAGTGATACAAATATTTTAAAATAAAGTTCTATGCCATTCGTATTGTAATATAGAAGTAAACGGTGCTGGGTCTTACTTAAAAACCATCATAATGGGCGTTACTTAAAAAACCATGATTATGAAAATTTTTGTCGAAAAATTATTTATAACTTTGCTCAAAAGCAACCAAATTTTTAATTCTTGATATCATTTGATAGCCCTAAGTGTTCTCTATCAGTCTGCAAAATTTCAAAAAATTTGTTAAGTTTCAAAAAAGTTATAGCTCGAGGAACTCAAAAAACCTTGATTTTCGAACATTTTTGGCCATATCTTTTTCTAAACTTAATAAAAATTTTTGAAATTTTACAGGCTCATAAAGAACATTTAGATCCATCGAATGATAGCAAGGATTAAAAATTTGGTCTTTTTAGAGCAAAGTTATAAGTAAAAATTTTCATTATGATGGTTTTTAAGTACATAGCACCAAGTAAACTTCTATAAGGCATCGTTCTGAATTCTGAACCCCGGACCCGAATTTGAACAAAAAGTCGAAAAAGTCAAAATTCTCAAAATCGATGTTTTTCTTAAAAATCGGTTTAAATATACGGAAACAAACTGAAAACCATCTATCCTTCAATAAGAGATCATTTATGCCTTTTTTGAACCAAAAATGCTAAATTCAAAAATTTTGACTTTCGAATTTTTGTTCGAATTCGGGTCCGGTGGCTTGGATTTGGCCAAAATGGAAACGGATTCGTAGTCAGTGCCCCCGAAACGCAA
Organism: Heterodera schachtii; assembly: GCA_023374025.1. Lineage (NCBI taxonomy): Eukaryota > Metazoa > Nematoda > Chromadorea > Rhabditida > Heteroderidae > Heterodera > Heterodera schachtii. The sequence goes on from SIJG01000012.1 coordinate 1,799,613, forward strand.
GGATGTTTTTATGACAATACAATTTTCACTGACGCATTTTCTACTGACGCTTTTTCCACTGACGAATTTTCTGGGCGCCGACAAAATACACCTCTCGGTTTTTGAATATGAGTGATGTGTATGGAGGGATACAATTTTTAAATTTTAGTTTATGTGAGCCTAAAAAGCATCAAAAAATTTGAAACAACCTATTTTGGCATTTTCCGCAAATTATTAACAAAAATGCAATAAAAACAAAAAATCACACCTAAAAATCGACCTAAAATTTTTTCAACACCCCTAAGAAATGAAATTTTTTTTTAATAGAGATGACTACAAAAAGTGACCTTTTCGGACAATTTCTGTTAACAAATCGCATTAAAAATTAAAAATTTTCCCAGGCGGCGCCTATTGTCACCGCCTAACCGGCGACATGAAATTTGGGCACCAGAGGGATGGTTTTCAAAAAATAAAACAAAATAAATATGTAAAATGTTTATAAATCATTAAAATTTAGTAAATAAATTTTTACAACCTTTGTGCTTAAAAATTTATATGTTCTTGAAAATTAAAAAATTAAAGTATGAGAACCGGTCAATCTTATTATTTAGTAATTCTTACAGCCTGTTTAAAGTTTAAACGTAGGGTTGGACGTGTACAGTTTCTGTTTGGAATTAGACCTGAATAGGTAGCTTATTGGGCCCGAAAATAACCAGAGACCTGTCTAATTATATTTAAACTTATAAAATTTTAAGTCTTGAACAGACCGAGCTTTGTAATGATACAATTAATACATATTTATGACATTGATATAGAATGAATGGTAATGAGTTTAGCAAAATAAGAATGGTTAATTGAGCGGATATTTGTTGAAAAATTTCGATTCCTAACTTGATTAAAATTTATTATGCTTTTAAATTAGCAAAAAGCGCACCGCAAAAAAGTGGTTCAAAAAGCTAAAATTGTCTTAAAATTCCGACTTTTAAGAAAACGAGAGCCCGGCCAAAATTTGGGACAAGCCATGGACGCCCGTTTAAACTTGCTTTTTCAAAATTCCATAATGGCTAAATTTAATAAATTAGGAAAATTAAAGAAATTCTTGCAAGGAAACTGCTCAACTGTTCGGCAGACGATGGCTTTACAGCCTCATTGGCAATATGTTTAAATGAAATGTGCCGTTCAACCCTGGCATACCGTATAGCCATGGTGGTCACAAGAAAACAAATATTTTTCTATTTATCTAAATAATTAAATTTATTTGTAAAATAACGAATTTAGTGATTTTTACATGGTATTGAAATTCAAAATTATATTACCTGGGGTTTGATGTATTTCATATTTTTGCTAATTTCTATAAATATTAATAATGTATATCTATAGATACATTTAATAAAATATGGGAAATTATTATAAAATAAAATTATAATGTTGGCATATATAATTGTATGGCTAATTTTCTAAAAAATTATTTTATAAAAATATTAATATTGTATGAGTGTGTTATATTTTCACGTGTATAAAGCTGGCCTAATAAGAATTAGTGGAACTGAGGAGAAGCACAATTGAAAAAATAAATTTTATCATATTAATTAAATTTTATCGGTTAATTAATTAAATGAGGATTTTTTAAATTTTGAAAAATTAAAATTTTAAACAAAAAACTTCTCAAAAACAATGATATGTATAACCAATTATGTTAAGTCAGTTTGTCATGAGTACCAAAATTAAAACGTATGAAAAATGTAAAACAAAAATGGTTTTTGTTCGAATTCTTCTGGAATGACCTTTTTTATATTAATTGTTTTACGCAGCATTTTTTTGAAAATTCTTTGGGTATAAATGTTTTGTTCTGTTTGTTAAAGGAATTGCCAAAAATCAATTCAAAGGTTTTTAAGTTTATTTTATAAAAGAATTTAAGCGTAATTTTGGCCCCACAGTGCCGATAAATTCCGTTGAGAAAAGCATAAATTTCTGGAAAATTGTAGAAAAACGGACTTAAAATGATAATTTTTATAAAGCGATAAAAAAAAAAAATTTTTTTTTTCTGTAACGAGAACAGAAAATGTTAAAAGTGTGAAATGCGGTACGAGATTCCCGAACAAGAACTTATCCCATTCCCATTCCCGTAAAATCTCGTCAAATTTGAACGGGATCCCATCGGGAAATCGTAAAAAAAATTTTCTTTGAAAAAATTTAATTCTTTTGCAAAAAAAAAATTTTCTATGCGTTTTCTGCCCAATTTCTCTAATTATCATTTTGATTGTAAATTGAAGCAATCTCGAAACATTCTGACACGTTTAATTCATTGGCGCAAAAAAAAAGCATTTTATTCGCTATAATTTTCCTACACATACGTATAATGTATACAACAAGCATCTAGTGAGGGTATTGGCATTAGAAAGAGAAGAAATACAAAATCTCCCATTTTATATAATAAAAAAATATAGCAAAATTTAAAAATATATAATATATTTGGGGTCTATTTAACAATTAAAACCAAAATAATAAACGATTGACTAAGACTGTATGTATAGTACTAGGTCTAAAAAAACCTACTTACCTAAACAAATCCCAAGAAATAAAAAAATAATAATAAAAAATAATCTCTTATAAAAAAAAAGTTATTGAAAAAACCAAACAAAAAAAAAAACGATAAAATAAAAAATAAAAAATATCATTTTTATATAAAAACCCAAAAAATCAATCGGAAATCGGCATTCTGACCCTGACAATATATCAATTCGTAATAGGCCCCCAATTATGTATTAATTATTTGAATTTACACTATGCGTTTTTTTAATTTAATAATTTCAGTCAAATTTGAAACAATTTAACAACATCAATGAAATATTATTTGATTTGCATAATTTTTCTAATTTTATTCAATCATCCCAATTTCAATGCCTTCCCAAGTGTAAATGCGGCATTTGTAAGTTGCCAATTTAACAAATTAGCTAATTTTAATACTTTTATACTCCCATTATTATAAGATTGAAGATGAAGCTTTGGTTGCACTTGCGAAAGGCCCGGAACATTTTGACAGATTTTGCGCAATTAACGGCTTAACCATTGATGAGAAAAACCAATTTTTGTCTGAAAAATATGAAGCACACCTTGGCCTTTTGTATTATCTAAGAAAAGATTGGTATGAGATTCAGCAGACGGAAGTAAGATAATTCGATGAATTTTAATTTTATAGCCGTAAAAAAGAGTCTTAATCGATATTTAATTGAAATTATTTTTTTGGATTTATAATTTCCGAAAAAATATATTTTTTGGAATTAATTAAAATTTTATGTATTGTGTTTATTATCGTGATTTTAAGGAAAACTTATTGTATGAGAAAGAATGGGAAATGTCACGCAAATTTTCTTTCATTCTGTACGAGTATTTGTTCCGTGAATATGTTGCTGAATATGTAAAAGGTTCGAATAATTTTCAATAAATAATTTTAATAATATAATTAGGCTGCAGAATTATTTGATTTTTGTTCTTTTTCATTATTTTATAATTTTAAAATTGAAATTTTGCAAATAGTTAGACATTTTCATTAGTCTTTTGTGCCATTCAGCAGTTGACCCGGCGATGGCTGAACAAATTCCCGCAGTTATAAAGCCCATAATAGCATTTCAATACAGAGAAATGGAATACAGTATTAGCATAACATTTTGTGAGGCTATCAGCGATTGGGCCAATATTCGGATTAGTGTCCTAAATGGATTAGTAAAAGATCGTATTTGGCAAAATTATGACAAAACGCTTATACAAAATGAACAGTCGTTGATCAACAATTATGCGATCAATTTCAACAGATGGTATGAGCCCGAATATTTGTTTGACATGCAAAAGCTGAATTTGAGAAGCAGTGCCAATGCCAAATTTAACAATTCATTTGCCCCTCTCCGCCGATTATTCGACCACAAAATGAAAAAAATGAATACAGAAGCAATGGCGAAGCTTGTGCCAATGCTTCGTTTCGATTTAAGACGTCAACATGTTTTCATAAAGCCATTTTATGGCATAGACAAAGCGGTAAGTCTGGCAAATTTCTGATCTTTTTATTAATAAAATATATAAAATTTAAAAAAAAAAGTAAACCTATGACGACCTTCGGCGGGGAGTAATTGGTCATCAGAATTATCATATAATTCTTTTAAAATGATTTCTTTATAATTTTTTAAAATAACACAAATTTTTAATTCACTTTTTAGCGATTTAAATTATTTTTTATATGATTTAAAATCAAATTTTGTGCTTTAAAATAATTTTGCTGACGGATAATTAATGACGGATTATTCACTTACTGACGGATTGTCCGGGAGCCCCTATCGGTAGCGTCCGATACACCTAATAAATCCACTTTTTTTTGAATCAAGACCACTTGGTTGAGGGTAAATCCCGGGTTCCGGGTTTTCCATATTTGTCGCTTTCTCTCGGCTAAAATCATCTTTTTAGATTGATGACAACATATTCCTTAGCTTTTTGAAGGAAAAGAAAAGAAGCAATTTTGAAAAATTTTGTAGCAAATTGAGAGCAGAAAATTTGCCAAAAGTTAATGCATTAAAATCCAATTTTATAATAAGAAATGAACTGACAAAATTGCCTGATCCAACGAAACGTTTGATTCAAGAATATGTCACATATTTAGCCATTTTTTATTTGATGAGAGAGAAATGGCAATGTGCACAAATCAAGCAATACCAAAGAGAGTGTTCAAAATTTCGCAAATATTTCAATTATATGTACGAATATTTCTTCAGGACATATAATAAAGGTAGAAAAAAAAATTCAAATACTGTTACATAATAATCGGATTATTAAGTGTCCTGAGTTTCAGGCTAATCTGACTTTTACGGGCTAAAAAATTAAAAAAAAATGAATTTGAGAGCAAAATCTAAATTTAAGATACTTTTTTTTTGAATTTGGATTAAAAAAGAAAACCTAATTAACTCTTAACAACATTAAGCAAGTCATTGTGGTTTGACACCACAATTTGACACAGTGAGGCCAAATTTCAAATTTGGACATAATGGGAGCATTGAATCTTTGCTTGCCGTTTTGGACCGATTGGGCACAATTTGGGCATTCTTTTTCGATCCGAGTTACGCAAAAGAATACGGCAACAAATTGGACGCTTTGTTCAAACAATGGCCCGAGCCAAAATTAATTAATGAGATGGAAGTGAGTGCCGGAAAAACATTTGACCAAAAAGTCATTGGAAGTGTTCTTCAAATTGGAAAAAGTCCAACAAAAAAGGGGAAGGGAAAGGTTGATGAAGAGAGTTCATCAGCAGCAGAACAGGAAGCATTCGTCATGAATCGTGCAAATTTTGAAAATTTAATTAAACAAAACTATGAAACTGTAAAAACATTGATGGAACAAAACAGCGCATACAAAGTCAACCGAATTTATGAATGGCTTTTTTCAACGACGGCAAATCGACAGCAAGAAGTGCCAAAAGCACAGACCGAAACGGCTGAACCAATCGATGATGACTACGTGCTCGTGCCAAAATCACAGACCGAAATGGCTGAACCACTTGATGATGACGACATGCTCATCGCGTTTGTGACGAAAGATTATGCCAATTTTGAACAATATTGCATGGAAATGGAGAAACAGGATATGTTGATGCATGTTGGGTTACTATCAAAGCGAAATGGCAAGGGAGAATACGATATTGGCGAGACGGTACGGTATTTGTTACAACAGTACGAGGCATATTTGGGTGCCATGTATTTGTTGAGAAGAAAATGGAAATGTGAAAAAATTGATGCTGTTATCACAAAGAAAGAATGTAATAAATTTAAAAGCTATTTGAAGGTATTGTATGAATTCGTGTTCATTAAATATCTTGAAGGTAATTATTAATTATTTTATTTATTTAATAATTGTGGAGCCTTTACTTAGCTAATAATCCATCGCTGGCACAACAATTTGCCACAATTGAACAGCCAAAATTTCAGCTTGGAATCAAAAAGAATGCCACAATAATTGACGTGCTGGACAGTCTTTGCCCAATTTGGGCATTCTTTTTTGATTATGATTACGGCAAAAAGTATGGAAAAAGTTTGGAAGCTTTCTTCAAGGTTTCACCGATGCCGATATTGTTAGATAACCAACCTATTGTGAAAACAATTGTGAATGTTTTTCAAAAAATTAAAAATTACAACATGAAAAAGCCTTTCAACAATTCAGCAGTGGCCGAGACGTCAAGCAACGAAACGATTGGGCAACAACAAATTGCACAAAATGCTAAAGCTAAAATTGCTGACAACGCTAATAATCAAAAAATTGATGGAAAAAAATGCGATGAAAGCGACAAAAAACTTAAAGAAACTTTAATTGAAAAAGGTAAAGAACGCGAAGCAAATACAGCCAAAATTGAATTGGCCCGAAAAGCATTTGACAATTTGCTGAAATCGATGACGGAAACGGCAAAAAACATGCAACCGGATGAAGCATTTGGCAAAAACAAACTAGTTTTGCGTTGGCTATTACTTTGAAAATTCAATGATTTTTTGGCGTTTTGAACCGGAATTCAACATTGATGAAATCCAGCAAATATAAATTCAGTCTAACAAAAAATTTATTTTCTGAATTTCGTTTTCCATTCCCCTCAATTGAAAACTTTGTTTTTGGCCATGAACCTGAAAATTTAGGTTGGAGGCCCTGGTCAGCAATTCACCCATAAAAGTCTTTATTGGCCATCCTTTGGTTTTTCTTGTTGTTCATCGTTTCTTCCTCTTTTTGGGTATAAACTTTTAATTGTAAATTTTCTAACAATCCGTCTAAAATCGGTGGATGTCGGCAATTAAACATTTGTGATATTTTTCAATTCTTTGACCAAAATTTCAGAAAATATTCCCTTAAGAAAAAAAAATTTTCCCAAAAATTCGTCTACAAATATTTATTTGCTTGACAAATTGTAATTGTGCGGGCGAAATTGATAAAAAATTAGTTGCTTTTGGAATTTTTGTGCATAAAAGACACTGTTTTTTCAATTTTTAACACCTATTTTGGCGTTTTATTTTGGCGTTTTATTTTTTGGCATCTATTTTAGTCGCTGACCAACGAAATGTCCAAGCCACGAAATGTCCAAGCCTCGAAATGTCCAAGCCTCGAAATCTCCAAGCCTCGAAATGTCCAAGCCACGAAATGTCCATAAGGGTAAAAAACACGAAATGTCCAAAACTCGAAAAAGCTCATAAAAACCCTGAAAAGGAGTCTAATTTAGGGTTTTCGGGGTCGCTGAATACGAATACGACCTTTATATTGCGCCTTGCCTAACCCTGGACCCAAATATAAATATAAAATACCAAAATAAACTAAGAATTCTATACAAAATGGCGACCAAAGTTCGAACAAGTTTTTGGGTTCCCAAGTGATCCGAATTCTATCTCTAGACAAACTTCACATAGTGAAAATGAATAAATTTATTAACATTCAACAAAAAAAAATATCATTACGTAACATGGACTGGACAAAAAACTCATTTGATTGGCTCCAAATGCATTAGCACCATCCAACAACTGGCGCTGTGTCAAGCCGATGTATGTTCGAGAAAAGTAAACGAAAAACTCATGCAGGAGCAGACGCCACAATAATTGAAAAGCCATTCTGACAACGCTGGGAGGCAAAAGTGGCAAAGAATGAACACTTCTGAAAAGGAATAATTTTGGCGTCTATTTTTTTTGCGTCGCTTCAAACGTATTAAAAAATTTTGAACTTATTTCTTGTTCGGGTGGATCAAGGCTTAGGCAAGGGGCAATATAAAGGTCGTATTCGTATTCAGCGACCCCGAAAACCCTAAATTAGACTCCTTTTCCGGGTTTTTATGAGCTTTTTCGAGTTTTGGACATTTCGTGTTTTTTACCCTTATGGATATTTCGTGGCTTGGACATTTCGAGGCTTGGACACTTTGTAGGGCGCCATTTTAGTACCTATTTCAGGATTTTTAGCACCTAAAAATCCATTCAATTCACCGAAATATTAAAAAATAATAATCATTGACCAATCATTTGCATAAATCTTTCTTTCCAGAGTCTTAAAAACAACAATCTTGTCAAAACAGTAAAAAATCACATAAAATTTCTGAAAAAAAAAAGTTTTTTTTCCAATCCAAACATTTTCTCATCTTTCTTTTCCATCAATCATTTCCATAAATGGCAACAAATTGTGCCAACTTTCAGAATGGGTGTTTGATGTGTGCCGAAATGTTAGACTGATTATTAGCCGCACCTGCTGCTGCTTCTTCTTGCTGCTCCTGCTTAACTGGACGAGGCATAATGCCGGCAGCGACGAGCATTTCATAGTCGGGCTGGTTGAGGTCGGCTAAACGCATTGCATCCATTTGTCCTGATTTTTGTGGGAATTTTAAATATTTTTTATTCTCCTCAGATAAAAGTTTGTGTAAAATTATGTGGCAAATTTTTCAGGACATTATAAGGGTTGTCAGATGTAAATTTAAAAAAAAAAAATTAATTAGGCATGTCAAAAAACTTCATTTCTTCTCACAAAGCTTCTTGAAGAAGAAAAATGGTGTTGATAAGTGCCACCGGGGAAAAATTTGAAATTTTGGTCTAATTTGTTAAAGAGTTATGGCCATAATTGACTATTTTATGAAATTTTTAGCAAATTTTTGTAAACCAAAGTAAGAGGGGGCTCGCCGGTAGCTACTATGTGCTGCCATAGGAAATTTTGGCATTTTTATTTAAGCAACTTTCAATGAAAGAGATTTTTAAAAAATTTATTTAAAGTTTAAAATGCCTTTCGACCAAATAAAAAGTGCAATAATGAAGTCTGGCTGAAAATTGAAAATTGAAGTGCCTCACTTAGTGAAATTTTTATTTTGGTAAATATAATTTTTATTAATTTGTTTGTTCAGACCGATGAATGTGGCCAAAATTTAGGTATAAAAATTATTTTGAAACAACTAAAAAGACACAACTATGTATAAAAGACGAGCAAAATTTTGCTTAATCATTGGAGATTGGCGGGCAAATGGCCAAAATTTGAAAAACTAAAACCCTAAAAGGAAAATTAAGAAAAATTTTTCTCTAATGAACTTATGGAAAGAATGAATCCACATACGCAAAAATTTTTTTTGTTTCTCTCCATCAGAAAATATTGGAACATTAACCCATTTAAAATTTGTAAAACATGTACCCCTCCCCCTCTCCCCCTAATACACCCTTGCTCAAATTGGCACAACTGATTAAGGCACTGTAAAAAAGCACAACAAACAATGCCGCTATGCCAATTAACTAATTGATTGTAGCAAAGCGAAATTAATTATTATTTAATTCAGCAAAGCTGCCAAGCCAATCGTCATCCAATGTGCCGCGGGCGACAATGCTTCATCTGCTTCAGCGGACCAAGAGGAAAATCCATTGGTTCCCGATGACCCGGGACCGGTGTCAAACGGCGAAACGGCGCCGGACAATCGCCGCAAGCGAAGCCCAATGGGTTTTTCAATTTCGGCATATATGAAGAATAAAAGCGAGAGAGAGAGAAAGGAAAAGGAAGCGCAACAAAAGAAAAAGCCAAGCGGCGGAGATAATCCATCCACGAAAAGCCCATCCCCCGGAAAGGCCCCTGAGCGGAAAAAGCGTGCGACTGCCAACGGCAAACTGCCAATGAAAGTGATCCCTCAGCCTAGCAGAGGGCACAGAACATAATGGGCGAGAAATTGGAGAGAGAGAGAGATGAAGGCAGATGAAGATAAGAATTAAAAAATAATTGAAGATATTGAAATGTTAATGAAAGTATATATAGTACAGGGTGACAAATAAGTCTTGCACCACTTATTTTTTGTTATAACTTTTTTCAAATGCAACCAAAAATGACCAAAATATATTCAAAATGTGCACAACAGATTAGGGAATAATTAATTTTCATTAGCAGTTAATCACATCTGAAAGAGCAGATTCTGTTGGCTATGTTATATTGTTTTAGTTTAATATAAACAATTTTTAATTTAGAAAATTGATGCCCGAAAAAATATTTTACAAGTTGCGTGCCGTAAGGATATCAGCCAATTTCATAGACCCATAACTTTTTTTTCATTTACCTTTTAATAAGATTGGCTTTTCTTATCTATTAAAGGAATAAACCTAGTTTAATTTTTGCTATTTGTCTAAATGAATCGATTTAATTTTGACTCAGTGCGCAATTTTTTTCATTGAAATCAACGATTTCTGATCACTCTCGTTTTGATGTTTTTTCTGATCTTAGAAACAGTTATTGCCACCGATTTCAAGCTTATTTTAAAGAACTATGTTATGCCATATTCTCCACGTAAATTCATTATTTTGCTTCACTTAGTTTAGTTGTTAGAATTTTTTTTATTGTCTACGCACAGTGAACTTTTGGCGCCAAAAATGGGTCACAATTTTGGATGGTGCCATTACTATATTGAGAAGAGGAAATTTTTCTTTATAATTCAGAGTGCTTTAAAGAGAATTGAATGGGCTTCAAAATGAATATAAAAAGATTAAAATCGGTTTGCTGGTTTATTAGATATTAGAAATTTTAAAGTGGTGCAAGACTTATTTGTCACCCTGTATAGAGCATTTATTGGGTAATAAATGATGCGGCGCATTCATTCGAAAGAGACTCTGGCAAATATATATAAAACATAAAAAAGTGAAATTTCGTAAAAGTGCCAATTTTACAGATTTTTCGAGAAAAATTCGTCATGAGTTTATTAAACATAACAAAAATTAAAGAATTTTGATATAGCTAGCTCTTGGATTGATTGCTCTATTAGCATGAAAAATTTCAGAAAATTTTAATTTAAAAAAATCATTCAAAACTAGCACAAAACCTTGCATAAATTTAAAAAAAAGAAGAAATTTTTAAATGAAAATTCTTCTTAAGCTTAAATTTTTGCATTCATATATTTTTTCTAGTTTAAATTGAACCTCTGACAAAATGAGTTCCGCTGCTGCTGCTGGCGCGGCTGTGATGATGAGCAAATTCATTTTTTGGAACTTTGAAATACCTTTATTATTTAAATTAAATTAAATATTAAAAATTTTTTAATGCATATTTATAATTTATTTTACAAAACAATTTTGGGGTTTAATTAAATGCAAATTTTCATTTTTATTCCATAATTTTTGGTCTTGAAACTGGTCAATATAGGACTCAAAATTATGTTTCTTTGACTCTGGAAACCTTAAAATTGTATTTCATATATCGTAAAATTGAGACTTTTTCCCGAAAATTTCTGAAAAGTGTGCCATCGGCACTTTTACAAAAAAATTTAAATTTTTTTATAAAATCAAAATGCTCAAAAACCCTCGCGAATGCAGGTTCTGGCGGCGCAATTGACTTTGGTTGCCTGTTGTTGACGCTGCTGCTCTGCAAGGAAACTGCTCAACTGTTCGGCTGGCGATGGCTTTACGGCCTCATTGGCATTGTGTTTAAGTGTGATGCCGTTCAGCCCTGGCATTCCGTACAGCCATGGGAACTGTTGCAATTGGCCAGAGGGTAAAAATACTTGCTGCGGCATAATTTGTTGCTGTTGCGGGTACTGTGCCTGTGCTGGTTGGTGTTGATCTTGTGCGTACTGTACCTGTTGCGGATTCTGTTGAAATTGTTGTGGTGCTTTTCCCTTATTGTCGACATCGTCCATTGGCATTCCGTCACAACGCAATGCCAACATGGACAGCAGCAACAGAACGCCAGCAATGATGAAGCGCATTTGGTCCAAGAAAAAATGTTTTATTATTTATTGAAATACAAACTTTCTAAGTTTTACTCGAAAATGAATTAAATTGTTTGGGGATTTTAATATTTTCATTTTTTAGCTAATATTCTATGAATATATTATTAATGTATATCCATAGATACATTTTAATAAGATATGGAGGAATTATTATAAAATATAAAATTGTAATGTTGGCATAAATATATTCATTGTCATTTTTCTATAAATTTTTTTTGAAAAAATATTAATGTTGTATGAGTGTGTATATTTTCACAGTGCATAAAGCTGGCATGAAAAGAAATTCGTGGAACTGAGGAGAAACATAATTGAAAAAAATCAATTTAATATTAATTATATAATTATTATTATTATTATTATTATTATATTGAATTTTGTAAAATTTCGTAAAAAATAAAATTTTAAACAAAAAATTTCTCTAAAACAATAAATAATATGTATAACCCATTAGGTGAAGTCACTTTGTCAAAATGAGTACAAAGGGTGAAACCTGAATACATATAACAAAAAAACTTTATCGACAGAATTTTCGCCTTTGATGGCTTTATTATTACAAATTTTTTTTCGTCGCGTTTTTCCGAAAATTCTATGAGTGAAGAAAATTTTTGAAAAATTTCTTCTGACTGTTAAAAGATTTGCGCCAGCAAGAGTCAATTATTAGTTTTTCAGTTTTATTTTTAAAGAAATTTTACGTAGAAATGCTATTTTTGAGCCCTTTTTTTCATAGCATATGCGCAGAAAAAATATATAAAATCCATGCAATTTACAACCCTATTGATCAGTAAGTGCCCCCAAAAACCCCAAAAATTAGAATTTTTCGCACATTTTTTCAATTTATAAAATATACCCCTAAAAGATCGTTTTTTCAAAAAAAGAGATTACAAAAATTAATTTTTAAATACTAAAAGATGATTGATTCTAAGCCTATTTAGACGGTCCTTTTATGGCATTTTGTGCCTATTTCACCCTTTATGAATTAATTTTTTCCAAAAAAATAACCATTTAAAAATTTTCTTTACATATTTTGTAATTTTTTTTACGTAAAAATATCATCACTATCGATCAGCAATTGAAACGTTTGCCACGTTTAATTCATTGGCGCAAAAAAACATTATACATATAATGTATACAACAAGCATCCAGGGCATTAGTAAGAAACGAAATACAAAACTCTCCCATTTTGGATATTAAAAAATATGGTAATAGTGCCGATGGTACCCGCTCCCCCGTTTTTCAAAAAATTTCAAAAATTTTATTCTCGCGATAAAATCATTTTAGGGGTTTTAGGGTCGGAGAATTTGTTTTGATATCCATTCCGGCCCAATTGCGAACCCCGGGCCGATTCCGAACAAAAAAAAAATTGAAAATTCCAATTTTTTGCGTTTTGGATTTTTAGTCTAAAAAGTTTGTTTTAAGTTTTTTATTGAAGGAATGATGCCTTTTAGTTTGTTTTCTTAAATTTAAGCCGGTTTTGAACCAAAAATGCGAAACTCGAAAAATTTGAAGTTTCGACTTTTTGTTCGAGTATGGGTTGGGGGTTCGAATTGGGTCTAAATGTATAGAAGAAGCGGATTCTACGGCCTTGAAAACCCCCCTAAAATGCTTTTATTCTGAGAAAAAATAAAAAAAATTTTTTTTTGTCAATTCGTAATTGTACCCCGATGTGTATTAATTATTTTAATTATACTATGCGACAATTCTTTTTAAATTTCGATAATTTCAGTCAAATTTGACGCAATTTAGCGACATCAATGAATTATTATTATTTCATTTGCATATTTTTTCTAATTTTATTAAATCATCGCAATTTCAATGCTTTCCCAAGTGTAAATGCTGCGGTTGTAAGTTGCCATTTTAACAAATTAGCTAATTTTAATACTTTATCATCCCATTATAACAAGAATGAAGATGACGCTTTGATTGCGCTTGCGAAAGGCCCGGAACATTTTGACAGATTTTGCGCAATTAATGGCTTAACCATTGATGAGAAAACCCAATTTTTGTATGAAAAATATGAAGCACACCTTGGCACTTTGTATTATCTAAGAATGGATTGGTATGAGATTCAGCAGATTACGGAAGTAAGAGCATTCGCTGACAAATCAATATTAATTTTTAACCATAAAAAATTAAAAATATAAAAAATAAGAAAAAAAAATTTCGCTTTCGCAATTTAAATTTTTTAATTTCCTAACGAAATTGATTTTTATATTATGATAAAAATTTCGGTTCTTGCATGTTAATTTTTTCAAAATATATATTTTTTTTGTTTCTATTTTTGTGAAAAGTAATTATTTGATTTTTGTTTTCAAAAATAGAATTTTTTGAATTTTATTTATTTTTTAATTCAAAATTATATGAATTGTCGAATATTTTCGTGATTTTAAGCATAACCAATTTTATGCGCCAGAATGGGAAAGGTCACGCAAATTTGCTTTCATTCTGTACGAGTATTTGTTCCGCGAATATGTTGCTGAATATGTAAAAGGTTCGAATAATTTTCAATAAAAAATTTAGCCAATATAATTAGTAGAGACATACTTTTGAGGCATATGCCTTTTTTCGGCACTCTAGTTTCGATATATTAAGCATAAAAAACAAATTTAGACTTGGTTTGAGGCTTCTACGTTGACTTTTATTATGCCTTTTTTGCCTTTTTGGGATTTTCGTGCCTTTACTATGACTTTTTTGCCATTTTGCCGTTTTGGTGCTTTTTTGGCGTTTTTTCCAAAACCATTAAAAAAGCAATAAAATCGTGAAATTACACCCCTAAGAATGACTTGAAAAAATGTTCAGAAAATACGCCCCTAAGAATTGAAAAATTTTCTCAAAATTAATCGTTAAAATTTCATTTTTTTCTTCATAAAAAAGTTTTAGGTTTAAAATTTTCCTTATTCGAATAACTATTATAAAACTTTTAATAATTTAAAGGGCCAAAATTAAGTTGTTTGGTTAAATTTTACGTTGTTTTGCTCCCTAAAAATCCTTAATAAAAAAAAATGTTTAATGCCTTTTTTCATGCCTTTTTCGGGATTTTCGTGCCTTTTCATGCCTTTTTTCAATTTTTTGGTGCCTATTATAGTGCCTTTTTTGCGGTTTTGGTGCCTTTTTAGTCGGTCTCTAATAATTAGGCAGATTTATTTAATTTTTGATTTAACACAAAACTTAAATTTTGCCAAATTTTTTATTATATCTATGTAATGTCACAATGTCGAAAAATTTTCATGTTACAAAGAGAAAATTGACATAAAATTGTCATTTATTAATAAATTAAAAGGATTTTTAATTGCTCAATTATGGTTTTGTCGTGTTTGACATTTTAGTAAAATGTGTTTAAATCGTCTTGAAGCTGATCACAGAAAATTTTTTGGAAATTTGGCAAAAAAAAAGTGATAAGCAATACGATAAAACTTAAATTTACCTTAAGGTTTTAATATTTTAAAATCTGTGTTTTGTACAATAATTTGGCATTTTCATCAGCATTTTTTGCTTTATTCAGCAGTTGACCCGGCGATGGCTGAACACATTCCCGCAGTTATGAAGCCCATAATAGCATTTCAATATAAAAAATGGACAGAACATTCAGTAAAAGCATAACACTTTGTGAGGCTATCAACAATTTGGCAAATGTTCGGATTACTGTCCTAATTGGATTAGTAGAGGATTATATTTGGAAAGATTATGACAAAACTCTCTTACAAAATCAACCGTCGTTGACCAACAATTATTCGATCAATTTCAGCAGATGGTATGAGCCCGAATATTTGTTTGACATGCAAAAGCTGAATTTGAGAAGCAGTGCCAATGCCAAATTTAACAATTCATTTGCCCCTCTCCGCCGATTATTCGACCACAAAATGGAAAAAATGAAGACGGAAGCGATGTCGAAGCTTAGGCCAATGCTTTTCTTCTCATTGAGACCTCAGCATATTTTTAAGATGCCATTCTATGGCATAGATAAAGCAGTAAGTTTGTCGAATTTTTAACTTTTTGAAATACAAAAAATTTTAAAAACTAACCTAGTGGATTCTAACGGCACCGCCAGATAACCTAGTAAATTTCACTATGTTTTTTTACCTGCTGGGAAAATCCCGGTTTTGCGTTTTCATAATTCTCGTTTCTCTCAGCCCAATTAGCATTTTAAATTTTGTCTATTTTAGATTGATGACAACATTTTTCTTAGCTTCTTGAATGAAGAGAAGAGAAGCAATTTTGAAAAATTTTCTAGCAAATTGAGAGCAGAAAATTTGCCGAAAGTTAATGCATTAAAAGCGAATGTTATAATAAGAAATGCACAGACAAAAGTGCCTGATCCAATGCAACGTTTGATTTATGAATATGTCACATATTTTGCCATTTTTTATCTAATGAGAGAGAAATGGCAATGTGCAAAAGTCGAGCGCTATCAAAGCGAATGTTCAAAATTTCGCAAATATTTCACTTTTATATACGAATATTTCTTCAGGGCATATAATCAAGGTTCGAAAATTCCAATTTTCATTTCATTAAAATCAGGATTATCAAATATCCTGATTTTCAAATCAGGTTTGAATTTTATTGGGGTAAAAAAGATTTTTTAAATATTCGTTATTTTGGGGAAAAAAAATAAATTTAAAACATTTGGTCCAGAATTTGAAGGGAAAAAATGCGAAAACTGATTTGTGCATTAACTCATTAAGCGAATCATTGGGGAGTGGCACCACAATTTGCTGCAGTGAGGCCGAATTTTAAATTTGGAGAAGAAAAGATTGAATCTTTGCTTGACGTTGTGGACCGGTTAGGCACAATTGCGGCATTCATTTTTGACCAGACTTACGCAAAAGAATTCGACCATAAATTGGTTGCACTTTTCGAACAATGGCCCGAACCAAAACTAATTAACGAGATGGAAGTGAGTGGCGAAAAAACACTTGGCCAAAAAATCATTGGAAGTGTTCTACAAATAGGAAAAAGCCCAACAAAAAAGGGCAAAGAAAAGGTTGATGAAGAGAGTTCATCAGCAGCAGAACAAGAAGCATTCGCCATGGATCGTGCAAATTTTGAAAATTTAATTAAACAAAACTTTGAAAATGTAAAAACAATGATGGAACAAAACAGCGCATACCAAGTGAATCGTATTTATGAATGGCTTTTTGCAAAGGAAGTGCCAAAGTCAGAAGCCGACATGGATAAACCACTCGATGATGACGACATGCTCATCGCATTTGTGACAAGAGATTGTGCCAATTTTGAACAATATTGCATGGAATTGGAGAAGCAGGGTTTGTTGCTGCATGTTGGGTTACTATCAAAGCGAAAGGGCAAGGGCAAATACGATATTCGCGAGACGGTACGGTATTTATCACAACAGTACGAGGCATATTTGGGCGCCATGTATTTGTTGAGAAGGAAATGGAAATGTGAAAAGATTGACGCTTTTTTCACAAGGGCAGACTGTAATATATTTAAAAGCTATTTGGATGTATTGTATGAATTCGTGTTCATTAGATATCTTGAAGGTAATTAATTAATTAGTTTTTAAAATTTGTTGCCTTTTCTTAGCTAACAATCCGTCGCTGGCACAACAATTTGCCACAATTGAACGGCCAAAATTTCAGCTTGGAACCAAAAAGAATGCCACAATAATTGACGTGTTGGACAGTCTTTGCCCAATTTGGGCATTCTTTTTTGATTATGATTACGGCAAAAAATATGGAAACAGTTTGGAAGCTTTATTCAAAGTTTCAGTGAAGCCAATATTTATAGACAACCAACCGATTTGGCACAAAATTATGAATGTTTTTCAAAAAATTAAAAATTACAACATGAAAAAGTCGTCCGACGATTCAGAAGTGGCGGAGTCGTCGAGCAACGAAGCGATTGGGAAACAACAAAATGCACAAAATGTTAAAATTGCTGAAGACGCTAAAAATGATGAATATGAAGAACTACTTAATGAAACTTTAATTGAAAAAGGTAAAAAACTCGAAGGAAAACACAGCCAAAATTGAAATGGCCCGAAAAGCATTTGACAATTTGCTGAAATCGATGACGGAAACGGCGAAAATGCAATCGGGTGAAGGATTTGGCAAAAACAAACCAATTTTGCGTTGGCTATTCCAGTGAAAATTGAGTGATTTTCAAGAATTTGAAGCAGAATTCACCATTGACGAAATCCAGAAATATAAATTTAGTCTAATATAAAACTTTTTTCTCAATTTATTTTTCCCTTTCCTTGGTGTAAGCCCGGGTCCCGGCCATGGATCTGCAAATCAGGTCGGGCCCGGGTCAGCAATTAAAATATAAAACCTATAAATTTTTAATTATAAATTTTCAAAAAGTTCTCGAAAATTTAGGGACATTAATAGAGTAATAAATTAGCGACAATATTTTATTTATGTATTTTTATCTTTGCTCCCGCCTTTTCTCCTCAATTTTGCTTCTTCCATCTGTTGTCTGCCCGGATATGATCACTAAAATATATTATTAGGGTGTCGCAACTTTTAGTGACGAAAAATCTCGAAATAGTTAACTAAAATAATGAGGAAAAATGCCAAAATAGTGGTAAAAAGTCCGAAATAAATGAGAAATAATGACATAATTTCAGCCAAAAATTGAGCAAAAATAATTTTTATTCACTAGTTGCAGTTGCAAATGAGGTACATTTCAGTTGAACTATTTCCTTAGCAAATATTAAACATTTTAAATCAAAATTTGTCAAGAAAAAAAAATTTGGAGGAAGAATTTTTAAGAAAATTTTCCAATTCTTAGTGAAACTTTTGAAAAAAAATTTTAGGTCGATTCTTAGGGGAGTATTTATGGTTTTATTGCATTTTTGTTAAGGAATTTTTCTAAAAATGTCGAATAGTGAAAAAATAGGGACAAGATGCCAAAATCGTGAATTTTAGCTATTTTAGTGACGAAACGCCAAAATAATGATTTCTAGTGACCGATAGTGACATCAGAATCGAAAATTTTTAATGCAGAAATGCGTTTTTTGAGCTACTTTCTTCAAAACAATTGAGCAAAAAAATAGTTTTTCACTAGAAATCGCGACCCTAATTATTATTTTATTGCCAAATTTCAAAATATGTCTTTATATTTAAAAAAAAGTTATGGACAGAAGAACACAACACAAATTCGATACTTTAAACACAAAGACATTCACAAATTTTACCATTTTTGTAGTCTTATCAGTATTATTTTGCTTTCCGTTGCAAAAACTCACGGCTATTTTCATGCTGCTGGAGACCCTAAAACAGACTCTTTTCTCGAGTCAAGAGTTAAGCTAGCGAGACTCTCGAGCAGCAAGAGCCATTCAAATTATAGCTAAAACACATTCGGAGCTTCTCCTAAATTCTACACACAATCACATTGTTCTAATAGAATGGGTAATTTAATTAAGCCAACTTTGTTTTTCCTAAACTTCTTGACTCTATTGATTTCGGTCGTTTTACACATCTATGAAGCATTGCCATATGTGACCACTTTGATTTATCTTATTGTTGTTTTATTTGTCGGCGTCACGCTTTTGCGTATGAATTATTAATATTATTATTTGAAGCAATGAAATTAGATTTGCCAATCAAAAAGACCAACAATGATGAAAATCATAAAAGGAATGGCGTAAAACTAAATTCATTAACGAAAAATTTATAATTTGTTTGTTCACCTTGTGATTGGCGCAAATCCTACGCATAAAATGATGAAACATTTAATAGAGGGTTCTATAAAAGAATAATGAAACGCATTACTTTTTCAATGGGATTTGATGAGTAGGGTCGCAACTTTTAGTGAAAAAACTTTTTTTTTGCTTAATTGTTTTGAAGAAAGGAGCTCAAAAAACGCATTTCTGCATTAAAATTTTTCGAGTCTGATGTCACTATCGGTCACTAGAAATCACTATTTTGGCGACTTCGTCACTAAAATAGTTAAAAATCACTATTTTGGCGTTTTGTCACTATTTATTCACTATTTTCGACATTTTTTGGAAAATTCCTTAACAAAAATGCAAAAAAAATTAAAAAATAGACCCTTAAGAATCGAGTTTAAAAAATTTCAAAAAATACACCCATAAAAACCGACCCAAAAATTTTCAAAAATACACTCCTATGAAATGAAAAAATTTTCTCAAAAACTCTTGCCCCAAATTTTTTTTTTCTTGACAAAATTTTTATTTAAAAAGTTAAATATTTACTAAGAGAATTTTATAAAGGAAATGTTACCTCATTTGCAACTGCACTAGTGAAAAAAAAAATAGTTTTGTTCAATTTTTGGCTGCTGAAAATTATGTCACTATTCGTCACTATTTTGGACTTTTTTCACTATTTTTTCACTATTTTGGCACTTTTTCGTCACTATTTTAGTTAACTATTTTGCGATTTTTCGTCACTAAAAGTTGCGACCCTATTGATGAGCATCTGCTCAAAAGTGTAGGGGTCGTTTCGGCGCCAGCCAAAATTTTTGAATTATAACTTTTCATTGTCAACCAAACCTTAGCTTAACATGTTTAGAAACTGCTTCTTAAGCTATTGCTTCGAGATTAGGACAATTACCCAAAAAGGTAAAACATAAATTTGCAAAAAGTCAAATTTAAAGTTCAAAAATTTGAACTGGCGCCGAAACGTATTTTCTGATTGATCCTTTAATGGAAAACCAAGAAAACTTTTGTTTCCATTTAATTTGATCCGAATATGGACATCCAAATTGAAATTGATAGCCTCCACAAAAAAACCAGAATTTGTGCTAACTCTTCTTTCCTTCCCCGATACTTGAGCCCAGTTTAGATGAGTGTTTTTATCATGCTTAAAACCCTGTTCTTGGTCACCTTCATGGTACTGTTCTTCACCGGATGCCCTGGTGTTGCTGATGGTGCTGTTGATTCATCGGGCAACAAACGAAATGTTAAATACATTGATTATGGTCCGCTTATTCGACGAATGCGGAAAAACCCACCCCTTGTAACTTTTTATTAGATACCAAACATAGTAAGAGATCAGTAACAAGGGCTTGGCAAGCTAGCTCTATTCTTAGCAGCAAATTTCAATTTGATTTTTATATGGGATATAAAAATTATGGATACAAATTGAAAAATAGAATTTAGCTTTCGCTGTAGTATACCTGAATGATTTTGCTTTAATTAACAATTTTTAGAATAAAAATTTGATACCGAAACGGCCGTCGCCAAAACGAGCCACTTGATGACAAGCACAGAAGAAAGAATAATCGAGAGAAAGTTGATGAAAAATTGAGAAACTGAGGATGATTAAAACTGAGTCAAAAGTATGGAAAATGGATGAGTGAATTGTTTTTTTTGGGAATAAATCATATAAAACAGTGTTCCCATTCGTCCTTGGATGCCATGGACGTCCTTGGATTTGGGCTTACTGTCTTGGATTAGGAAGACGCCCTTGTTTCCAAGAATGCCCTTGGAAATCGGCATTAGAAAAAAATATTCAAAATTTTCCAAAAATTATAAATCCCAAAAAAAAAAATCCCTCGGCGTCTATCGGCACCGCCAGGCCCCAAAAACTTCTCTTTTTCTTAAAAAAATTGGCCCAAAATGGCAAAATTTGGTGAATCTGTTAACAAATCTCATTATAAAAATAGGTAAATGAACAGCGGAAGCAAAAAAAATAATGATTAAAAATCAACAACAAAAGATTAAATTACATATAATTTCACAGAAGCGGACATTTTAAAAACCGGGTCCTGAAAACGGGAAAAATGAAAGGGCCAACCAAAAGGAAGACAATAAGAATAAGAATATGCCCTTCTCTCTCACTTCTTGTTACATTAAGCGATAATTTTTTCTGTTTAAAAAAATATGCTTGCCTAAAATTGTGTGAGTTTTTTCTCGGAATCGCTTTAACATTTTTCTAAATGGATTTAAAAATTTTCACTATTACCACCAATATTTTTTGCCATTGTTTTGGCATTGTTTTGCCGCTTTCTAGTTAGCCTATTTTTTGGGGATTTTTGCCATTAAAAATCCTCACCCTACTAATGACTCCATCCTTCATTCATTGTCAGTTGGGTCGCATCCATTTAATAGCATCTTTCAGTGACCTATTCGTCATTCCTTTTTTGTTTATCCATGTACATATTCCCCCTCCCTCTGAATCAATAACTCCGCTTTTCTCCTCCCAATTTTTTTTGTTGGGTCGTTTTCGTTTAAGTCGCAATATTATGGACATTGTACCCATTTTTATACCAAAAATTCATTGTTATTTTGCTCAAAAATAAATAGTACAATTTATTTGTATGTTCGAAGAGCTCAAATGTTCTGAGCATTCAAAATTCTAAAAAATCGTTTTGTTTACAAAAAAAATACACAAAAAAAAATATTTTTAATCTTTTTTGTTATAGCTTTTTTAAAACTATTATTTTTTAATTTTAAATTTATAAAAAGTTGAAATTCCCAGTATATTTAATTGGGTTTATTATCTCATGTACCCCTAACACTCTTCCGACTCTAAATTTTGAATTTCCTTGTCATTACAAATAATTTGCATAAATTAAAATTTATGTTTAGAAAAAGCGATGGAAATTTTTGGTGAATATATTATTGTTGATGAAAAATCACTTTCAATTAACATTGGCTCAAAGTTCAATGAAGTGACTCAATTCGCTGCAGTGTAATTCATTATATATTTAAATTTTCTCAAAAGATTTTTTGGGGCCAACTGAGATGGGTAATTTTGGCACCGGCCATTTTGGTGCCAAACGCATAAATTTTTTATTAACCACTAAATTAATTAATGTGGGATTATATTTCATTAAAATTTTGATTTGCCTATCGATTCTTCATATTTTTAAAATTGGAGATTTGGTCTTGATTTTTGTGAAAAAAGAACAAAAATATATTCCCTTGAAAATAATAAATTTAAAATTAAAAAAAAAAAAAAATTATTTTTGTCATATAAAAATCTTCCGGATTTCCGTTAAAATTGACTGTGTTTTTACGGGAATGGGAAAATGACAGGAATCCCGTTCGGGAGTCCTGTCAGACTTTTTTCATTTTCCCGTTCCCGGAAAAATTTTTTTTATCCGGCTCTAATCTAAAGGCTATACAATTGGCAAAAACTTGAAAAAATTGACTTTCATTTTTTTGTTGTTGAAAACTTCATATAATTTAGTTAAACTCGCTCTATCAAATCATTCCAATAAAAATTTAATTAATTGTTTAAGAAAAAAAATTTAATAACACTTTAGAATTAGCGGCAAAAAATGCTGCGCGCCAAAGTAACTCTGACATGACCTAAATTGGGTACGATTATCTGACTGGAGGATTTTTGAAAAACGTTAAATATATAAGCAATTGGTTTAACTCAATTTGGGTTCCAAAATATTTGAAAAAACAAATTTTAAAAAATTGAATTTTCAATAATAATAATAATTATTATTATTATTATTAATAAAGCATTAGTATGTTATAAAATATTCTTTGTAAAAAGGAAAAAATTTCCAACCAATTCTTTATTGCCAAACTCTTCAAATTCAGCTAATTCTGCCTCATTTACTCAATTTTTTTTTTTTTTATTTAGAGATTTTTCATTTGCATACAACCCTTGTCGCTTGATAGTTAAAGACATTGGCAATGCAACTTTGCCGGATGTGCCATTGGCACAAATCATTGTGTGGGCATGGGACGCGCAAGGGGCACAAGTGATCAAAGAAGTGACAATTCAATCAATGCCTATGCCTACCAATGATTTTGGTCGGAAAAATGAATTCTAGACAAAAATATTGAACGCGGGCGGCACACTAACATTTATGGCACAGCCACGTGCCAACAACATTGTGGGCGGAACGCCAACACTTCAAGCCCAACCGAATGCCAACACTGTGGGCGGAATGCCAACACTTCAAGCCCAGAATGCCAACACTGTGGGCGGAATGCCAACACTTCAAGCCCAACCGAATGCCAACACTGTGGGCGGAATGCCAACACTTCAAGCCCAACCGAATGCCATGGGCGGAATGCCAACGTATTATGCCGTACAGCAACAGCAGCCATATGCCCAACTGCAGTTTGCTTCCCAGCAGGCATGTTAGAGGGATGGGAAGTTATTTGGTGGCATGACTGTTAGTGCTGTTCGAGAGTCTCGACTCGAGGAAGTCTCGGCTTTTTTTTGGTCTCGGGGTCAAGTCTTGGTCTTGAGTCTCGGAAAATTTTAGGCCTCGAACAGCACTAATGACTGTGGCTCGGTTTTCTAGTTTTTTTTGACAATTTTTTATGCGGTTTCTTCTTAATTCTCCCAGGGTCCATCAAACTACGGGATCCAAAATTTCCAGCAGCCGGCGACGGTAAGACTTGGCACTCCATCGGCGTCGGTAAAACCTGGCACTAATCAACCCATGATGCCCATCTCACCCACACAATCAGTGCTGGTACGGATTCTCAAAAAACGCGAAAACATGGACGAAAAGTGAAAATTACCATTAAAAATAATTTATTTTTAAATTTTTCTCCAGTCCATGCCCTCCGCTGAGTTCGCCGGCCGACGATTTGACCGTACACATTGGTAACAGAAAGGTGAAGCGACAATTAGCATTAATCGATCACTAATAGGGATTCGTTTTTAGGCAAGCTTAAAATTTTTGCGCATTTAATATATGTAGCTAACCACGAAAAACGCGTTTTCCGCTTGGTTTGGGGTGTCTACGATGACTTTTATAATGCACAATTTTGACTATTTGGACTTTTTGTGCTTAATGCCTAAACGCCTATTTTTGTGCCTATTTCGCCACTTTTGGTGCCTTTCTCAGAATTTTCTGAAAATACACCCCCTAAGAATTGGAAAAAATTTTCCCAAAAATTAATTTCTAAAATAAAAATTTATTTTGGTACTCTTTTTAATTTAAAATTTTGTTCTTATTCCAAAAAAAACTTACGATTTTTTCCTGCGTTTTTAGGTGCCTATTTCGCGATTTTTAGTGCCTAAAAAACGAAGCCTTAATAATTCAAAAAAATTGCTTAATAGATACTGTATCGATTTTCAGGTTACTGTATCTGCTGCTTGGCTTATGTGCCAATCGCCGATGGTCCGTCAAATGCTCAGCGTGGAAATGAAGGAGAAGCAGCAGCGATCGCTCACTTTGAACGAATTGGGCATCGACATGGAGCAGTTCATGGATTTTTTGGAGGCAATTTCGAGCAATGCTCTTCTGTTCCCGATTTTGCCAAATCGTAAAATGCGATTATCAATTAACTAATAATTAGATGGCATTAATTTTTAAATTTAAGCGAAAAATGTTCTTCCGTTACTCATATTGGCCGACTATTTCCAAGTGGAATGGGTGAAGACACGCTGTGCTAATCATCTGATCAATTGCGTTGAAATTCCGCTGATCGACCGTTTCTTTCTGGCCATTCGCTATCAACTTGATTGTTTTAAGGTGTCAAGTCTCAAAAACTAGAAAAAAATAGGATTTTTGGGGTCCGAAGAATTTTAAAGAAAAAAATAGTATTTTTGGGGTCCAAAGAAATTTAAAGAGAGAAAAAAAACCAGATTTTTGGGTTCGAAGAATTTTAAGAGAAAAAAAAAATCGGATTTTTGGGGTCCGAAAAAATCGGATTTTTGGGGTCCGAAGAAATTTAAAGAGAAAAAAAATGGACTTTTGGGGTCCAGAGAAATTAAAGCTAGCTTTTCACCCTTTTAGGATTTCTTTTTCAATTTGAGTGTTAAAGTGTTGCGCGCCTTTTTCAAGGCGAATCGTGATCAATTTTCATTGTTGTCTTCTGACCCGAATTCCGGCAAATTGTTCTTCGAATTCGCCAATCGACTTAGTGCGGACACTGATTCTGGAGAAAAACCAATGCCAGCAAATTTTCTTTCATATTAACTTTTAATGCTAATTTATGTATTTAATGAGAAGCGCTCACACATAAATTTATAATTTTTCACACAAGAAATGCATCTGTTAATTATATAATTAAATGAGTTAGGGAGAGATTAGAACTCTGAAAAGCATCCTAAATAAGCTTATGGGAGCAAATTAAGTCACTGAATCACTGAACGCAAAAACCGGCGAAATTATCGACGAGTAAATAATAGACGATGTTATGCGGGGAATTTTTTTGGAATTTATGATCAAGTCCCCACAACAATTCTACTACAGTACACTTCATTCACCGTCTGCTGCTTTGTCAGCATAAAACGCAAATATAAAAGTTAAAGAAATTTCAATGATATGTGCTGGGTGGGATATATTTTAATATTTTCTTTTTTTAATGTAAATAAAACGTTTTACCGCATTTAGGAGAGAAAGCTAGAGATGAGAAGATAGTGAGAGAGTGGGAGAAAGCGAGCGTAAATGAAAGATTTATATGAAGAATAAAAAATTAATTTGGTTATTGCAATGATTTATTATTAATATTATACAGAGAAAAAAATAAATCGTTAATTTTAATAAAGTGAGAGAGTGAGGAGAGATGGAAAGACAAAGAGAAAGCGAGAAAAAATAATTATTTTAGTTAAGCACTGATTTATTTTTTAATATTATACATAAAAATAGATTATACAAAAAGGGAATCATTGATTTGAATAATATAAATAATAAAATAATTATTAAAAAGGTAACTAATTGATTTTTTATTTGTTTAAAAGGCAAAGCAAAATGATAAAATTTCATTTTAATATTTTTTTTTTACAAAAACTACAACTAATTGCTAGGGATATTTGTAGGAATTTACATTTATTTGTTGCTCAAAGGCTATGTATGTAGGAAGAAAGGTGGCCAAAAATAGTATCTCTCTGTGAACAAATTTTTTGAATTGTGAAAGTTTTTGGTGCTTTTGTGGGTTTTATGAGAATAATTCATATTTAGCGATTTTTAAAAATATAGAAAAAATGAAAATGCCAAATGTCTCAAAATTATTTTGTATTTTATTTGTTTTTCAACATTCATTGAAAAGACAATTGGTGCCACCAAAAAAGGAGCTGCTTCTACATTGGAAAAAGCAAAGCAAAAGGTGACGAATCAAAACTGGGAAAAGACGACAAAACATTGGTGAACAACAAAAAAGAATTGCTAAAAAAAGAGGTGAATTTTAAAAATATATTTTAATTGTAATTTAAATTTAATTTAAAATTTTTTAAATTGAAAATTGCAAATGGAAATGGACCAACAGTTGAACACAATCTTGGACGAAAAAATTCCTGCTTTGGTACTTGAAGTGAATGAAATTGCCCAAATGATTGACAATGAACGAAAGCCATTGGAAAGCAAATTTATTCAACAATTGATAGACAAAGTGCGACCACTGTACGGTAAGTGAAGGAAAAAGTACTGTAATTTTAAACAAAAATAAAATAATAAAAATGTAGTTGATGCGAGGAAGGATCATCTGCATCCAAAGTGCGCATTTTGAAGCACGACAAACAGATAAAAGATGACGTGCCCACCATGGAAGTGTTGCTAAGAAACCGTATGCATATATTAATTATGTAAACGAAATTTTATCACAAATTTTATTAGTTCCTATAATTCTTCAAAATTTAAAAAATTGTAAAAATACCTTTTCGGCAAAGAAATTAGGTTTTTAATTTATTCATTTAAAAAAACGAGACCGGGAATTTTGAGAAAAACCGGGACCGGGACTTTTCGGCTTGAAGAACCGGGACTTTCTGGCTGGGAAAACCGGGAAAAAACCGGGACTTTTCCCGGTCCCAGTCAAAAGAGGTCAAAACGGGACTTAGGTACTCAGTTGTACGTTTTTTCAGTACCAAGTCCCGGTCCCGTACAACTCTACAAAAAATAGATGAATAACAAATAATTAAGCATTTATTCTATAGAAAATTTGGCATTTCCAGAATGCAATTGAGGATCAGGTGTCCAACAATTGTGACTTGTTCGACAGTGAATATAAGGTGTTTTTAACTATTTATAAATAAAATTATTTTGAATTTTTAAAATTTTTTAAGGAGATTAGTACATATTATAAGGAACGCACGAAATTTTTACAAAAAATTCGCGGAAATTTAGGGATATTAATAGGATTGGCCGACATTTGCGGCGCTGACATTTGCGGCGCTGACACTTGCGGCGCAGACACTTGCGGCGCCCAGTCAAAGCGACACTTGCGGCGCAGACACTTGCGTCGAGGACATTTGCGGCGCCGACATTTGCAGCGCGACACTTGCGGCGCCGACACATGCGGCGCCCAGTCAAAAGGACTTTTGCGGCGCAGACACTTGCGGCGCCCAGTCAAAACGACATTTGCGGCGCAGAATTAAATGACCCTAAAAATATTTCAACAATTTATTTAAGTTAACAATTGTTATTTTAATAGTTTATTATTTAACAATTACTAATTTAATAATAAGGGAAAAAAAGAAAAAAAACAAAAAATATTTTAAAAATTAACTCTGTTTCCGGACTCACCGCGAGGAGGTAGCAGAATTTTGAGCCCATACGAACCACAACACAATAGACAAATCAGAATACACTTTTATGTACAGTACACCCTCTTTCAACTTTTAATGAGTTGGACCCAACTCAAGGGATAAGAATTCGAGAACGGAAGAAAACATACCGAGAAAATGATTTGGCTATCAGAAATTTGGTTGATTGAGATCCCAAACGAAGATGAAATTCTTGCTCATCTCAGATCTTTGCAATACAGACTTATGCGCAATGATTTTGAGAATTGGGACGAGCCAAATGGTGATTTATTCTGTTTTCACATCCCGTTGGCCCTTGGGAAAGGCACTTTAAATAAAAGTTGAAAAAGGGTGCACTGTACATAAAAGTGTATTGTGATTTTTCTATTGTGTTGTGGTTCGTATGTGCTCAAAATTCTGCTACCTCCTCGCGGTGAGTCCGGAAACAGAGTTAATTTTTAAAATATTATTTAATTTTTTCTTGCAATGGAATTAACTCTAGCTAAAGCAGACGTAATCTTGTCTATCGGTCGAAAAATGTCGGGTCCCCAAATGTCGGGTCCCCAAATGTCGGGTTCCCTAAGTGTCGGGTCCCCAAAAGTCGGGTCCCCAAATGTCGGGATCCCCAAATGCCGGGTTACCTAAGTGTCGGGTCCCCAAAAGTCGGGTCCCCAAGTGACGGGATCCCCAAAAGTCGGGTCCCCAAATGTCGGGTCCCCAAGTTGCAAATCCCCAAAAGTCGCACCACGATTGATACAATCCAGAAATAAATTTAGTCTAATATAAAATTTATTTTCAATTTATTTTCCTCTTAACCAAATATTGGATTTCGGCCATGGATCTGAAAAATTCCCTGGGTCTGCAATTCACCTAAAACTACACCCGTATCTTCCCTATTTTTGCTTTTAATTGGATATTCTTTTGTTTTTGCTGTTATTCATCCTTTCTTTCTCTTTTTGGGTATAAATTTTTAATTATAAAATTACAAAAAATTCACTAAATTTAGGGATTTTAATTGAATAATATATTAGCGACAATTTTTTTCTTTAGTATTTATCTTTGCTCCCGCTTTTCCGTCCCTAATTTTGCTTCTTCCATCAGTGGTCTGCCCTCAGCAGATGAATCATCAAATGTGCACCCAATGAAAGTCCCTTCAATAGGAACTTAGTTATTAGAAAATTACACCAAAAGTTCAAAGTCGCCACCATCGGTTGAGATACATGCGTCCAAACGCTTCCGAAAATTGGCCACAATGTCCGCGCCCATTTTTCGGTAATTTTGTCCCAGGCACGCTGTAGAGCCTCCTTCAGCGCCTCAGTTGATGCGAATCAACTTGCTCAGCTTCTGGTCCATGATCGACCAAGCGGAAATGTCAAATAGATTCAAATTCGGCAAATTTAATGGCCAGAATAAAACCCAAGAAACAGCTCCTCAAAACTGCTGAATTTTTGTTCTCGCCCCGTGCGCCGATGCCCAATCCTGTTGAAAGACGAATTGGTTTTCTCTATAGTGCTCTTGTGCCCAAGGATACAGGTTCAAGCAAAAAAAGAGGAGGCCCTTTTCGGGATAAGCCAAAAACGTCGCCGGAAGATTTTTGGACCACAGCTTTTTTCTTTGTTAACCAAATTAAACATTATTGGAATTGGTTCTATAAATTTCCGTATTTATTAAAATTGTTAATTTCAAAAATAAATTTCTTTAAATTCTAAAAAGTTTGGCCAGAAGAACATAATAAGAATTTAATATCAAAATTTAAATTTCATTCACAAAAAATATCCAAGACAAAATCTATTCGTTAAAAGGACAATGAAAAAATGATTAGAACATAACCCAAACAATTATAGCTGAAACACTTTCTGAACAGCTCTTAATTTTGAAAGGCTTTAATGAAGAACAAACTCCAATTCATTTTTTTCAATTTGAAAGTATGAAATGAAATGAAAAAGCTATCGAAAATTCAAAAAAAATTTTTATAACTTTTTTACATGCTTAAAAATATTTTGTTTTTTGTACGGCCAGTAGAATTGTAAATATTGTTTGATGGCCTGTAGCCAGGGGGGAGCGGGCGAAATTCCCCCTCCCCCGAAATTAAAATTTTTCCAGGAAAAAGTGGCGATTTAAAAAAATTTTTTATTCAATTTTTCTTAACAAAGTGCATTAAAATTAAAAAAAAGTTTTCCCAGCTGCGCCTATCGGCACCGCCGACCCCCATTTTACCTTTTTGTTGAAATTTTGACCCCAAAATGATAATTAATAATCCTTTTTTTGGCCAAGAGACTACAAAACCCTATTTTTTGCTCTCCGGCATTAAAATTTTAAAAATAACAATGGAGGATAAATTTTGGCCCAAAGAGCAAAAAAATCTTCGTTTTCCCCTCCGAATTTTTGTTTCTGGCTACGGGCTTGGAGTTGATTCAAAAATACAAGAGTTATGGCCCAAAAACTTGGGCTGGCCCCGAAACGGGGCGCCGAAAAGACTCATTCTCGTTCGGGATTTGCAATTCGGATCCTTTAAGGGAAAACCAAAAAAAAAAATTTTGTTTGGATCAAAATTAAACCCGAAACGGATATTAAAATGACACCACAAAAAATCAAAATTTTGCTAACCCACCTTTCCTCCCCCGTTACATCATTTATTAAATTATGGTGATACTAAATATTATTTAAAAGAATCCTCTTGTTTTAAAACTTGGCTTTCAAGTAGGATTCAGACTGAAAAAGCTCTGATTTTAAAATTCTGCAAAAAAAGTTTCGAAAATTCCATCGAGAAAATATTATAAATTTGGATATAATTGGTGTTGGAAAACGGACATAAAATGATGCTTTTTATAGAGCCCAGAAAATTTTTTTTTCTTTGAACTGGAACAGGAAATGGGAAAACTGAAAAAGCGGTACGGGATTCCCGAACAAGAACTTATCCCATTTCCGTTCCCGTAAAATCTCGCAAATTTGAACGGGATCCCGCATTTGAAAAAAGTAGAATCTTTTTCAAAAAATTTCCTATGCATTTTCTGCCCAATTTCTCCAATTTCTAGCATATTGGGCGGAAATAATAGTGTTTGTTATTGACCAGCCAGCAGTAGAATAATTCATTTACGCAATTCATTATAATTTCCTACTTATTATACATATTAGCTAACATACAATCCAAAAAGCATTTATTTAAAAAAGGGAAAAGCCAAAATTCATTCATTTTCACGCAAAGCTAACTCCTAACCGAACCCCCGATTGCGTATTAATTATTTTAACTCATACTACTCCTGATTTTACCCCATCTTTTTATCCCGTTACATCAAAGTAATTTATTAAAATTATGTCATTTTATTTGATTTATTTTTCAATTTTTTGGTGAAAAAAAATTGGGTTAAAATTTTATTGGAAAATTTTTTAATTAACCTAAATAACCGAAAAATTGAGAACCTATAACCGTCGGTCGACCGAAAACCGAAAATCGAGAGTACCAGTTAATAACCGGTCGTGTACACTAGAGATCGGACCGGTCGGTTTTTTTCGGTATTTTTCGATTTTCGGTTTCGGTTTTTGACCGAAAAAAACCGACCGAGAAATTTTTGAGTTTTTCGGTTTTTTCGGTTTCGTTTTTTTCGGTTTTTAACCGAAACCGTTCGACCGAAATAATCAAAAAACCGAAACAATCGACCGACTTTTATGAAAATCAGTTGGCCATTTTTTTAACAAAATTCATTAAAAAAAAGGCAATAAAAACATTTATTAAGGATTTTTAGGGAGCAAAACATGTAGAACTTAATCTTTCAAATAATTCAAGCCCTAAAGTGCTGATTTAAACCAAAACGCTAAACTAATCTTTTTTCTATTGAATCTAAATGTCTAAAGTGAATTTATACCTTTATAATCAAAAGTGTGTTAGCATTTGAAGCCAAAAATTTCAGAAAAATACATCCCTAAGAAATGGAAAATTTATCAAAATTCATTATCCAAAAGTTTATTTATTTTCTTGACAATAATTTTTAATTTTTAAAATTATTTATCTCATTTCCATTTTAGCACCTATTTTGTGGGTTTTTTAGAATCAAGCAGCAAACAAACGTTTTTTGGCTGCCTTTTTCAATCATTTTCCCAACCTATGGTAAACCATTCAATAGAATTTCAATAGCTCTACAATTTTACTCAGAGGAGATTTTCGCTTTTTCTATTAGTAGAAATAGTTTATTGCTTTTTTGGAAGAAAAAAAAAACAAATTCAAAAAAACCGAAAAATCGAAATAAACCGAAAATTTTTCTTCGGTTTTATCAATTTCGGTTTTTTTAGGTTTTTTAACCGAAACCGTTCGACCGAGAAATTTTTGAGTTTTTCGGTTTTTTCGGTTTCGGTTTTTTCGGTTTTTAACCGAAACCGTTCGACCGACCCTCTTGTCCGGTCTCTAGTGTACACAACCCTAATTAAAAGCCTTGAAACGATTTCACGAAGACCCTTTTAACTCTATTTTTCTGATATAAAATCGTGAAAATTATTTAAATTTAATTTGGTAATTTGGCAATTTAGTAATTTTTTCATTATCATTCATTGCAAATGAAACTTTATTTGGTAATTTTTTCATTATTTCATTCATAGCAAATGAATTTTCTTTTAAAAAACTTTCTTTTGACTTCTTTGCTCACTTTATTTGGTGTTTCAAGCAAAAAACATTTGGTAAGCGAAGGGTTGACTTGGAGGAAAAATATGAGATTTACCTCGGGGTGTTATATGAATTGAGAGAGAATTGGCATTGTGCAAAAATTGCGAAGGAATTTCAAAAATATGAATGGACAGAATGCCAGAAATTTCGAAAATATTTGGACATTTTGCATAAATTTTTGTTCCGAGTATACGCCGGGTTTCCCGCAGTGATTCCAAGATTTTATTTTGACAAAATATTCACGTTTTGCCGATTGACTGAGGTGATCTCAAGTTTGTCAGCAATTTGGCAATTCTTTTCAAATTCGAAAGTCAGTGAAAAAAGTGGACACAAATTGGAAAGATTTTTCATCAAATATTACGAACCAAAATTATACAATGAAGAAAAATTGAATTACACGGCAAATTTTGAAGAAAAGGAAACAACACAAGAAACAATTGTAAAAATGGCACAAGAATTTGCTAATGAAAATGAAGTAAAAGAAAGCCAAATAATAATATATCGACAACGATTTAAAAACGATTTGAACTAAGAAATGAAATGGTTCTTGGCCTTTTGTATCTGATGCGACAGAATTGGAATTGTGCCAAAATTGTTGTGGCAAGAAAGGAAGATGAGGAGCGGAAATACTGTGAAAGAGTTCGCAATTATTTGAACATTTTGCATGAGTATTGGTTGACAGTATACGCAAAAAGTAGGCAATTAATTTTATTATTTGTCATTAACATTTTTATTCATAATTTTTTGGAAACTTAATTAATTTTGCAGATAATAGAGAACATTTAGTTTGTTTATTATCGAATGTCTTAAATAATGTTAATCTGTTTGCTTTTTAGAAAAGTTATAAGCAAATTTTTTATTTTGACCGTTTTTTAGTTGGCTTTTTTTTTAAGACTCAATTTATTTATAATATAAATTTATATGGACCTAACTTTAAAGCTGAAAATCCGGAATTGGCAAAAGAAATACCCATTGTCAAGCCATGGTTTCTTTGTAATGATAAACCATACGAAATTTCAAATCCAGAAAATGTAGATGATGTCATGGGCACTTTTAACCAAATTTCAATGGGACTTTTTAAAGGATTGTCAAGTGTATACTCCGATTATAAATTAAATTTGCTAAATGAGTACAAATTAATCAATTATAAATTAAATTTTGGCAATTTAAATGAAATTCTTCGCACGAAAATTTGAAAAAAAACTACAAAAAATGTTCAAAAAAGCAAGAGAAGAAGAACAAAGCCATTGGATCTTTGAATCTTATATTTATAGACATTTTAGGACTTCTCCATTTTATGACTTCGTTTCTTTGGTACGATTCATAAAATCTTGAATAAATAAATATATATATATATATATTAAAATAAATTAAAAAAAGGTTCGGTGAAATGCACAGAAGTTTAACACTTGAAAATTTAATAAAAATAAATAATATTAGTTGCAAAACAAAGTATTAATTGCGTTTATGAAGGGGAAAGCTAATTTTGACAATTTTTGCAAGAATGAGAAGGAGACATTGCACAAAATTGACAATCAATTGCCTAAAGAAACCACTTTTGCCCAGAGAAAGAAGCATTTGACGCAAAAATATTCGGCCAATTTGGGCATTTTGTATTTGATGAGAGAGAATTGGCATTGTGCCAAAATTGTCGAAGAAATTTCAGGACAAAATCGAGCAGATTGTGAAATATTTCGAAAATCTTTCGACATTTTCTATGAATATTTATTCACAGTTAACGCCGAAGGTTTTTTTATCTACATTCAAATTTAACAAGGAATATTTATGATTAGGGAACGGCTTTTTAGGGTTTCACCTATTTTTTTTTTGTGGATAGCATATGCTGAGATAAGCGCAAAAAAAAACATTTTCTTCGATCACTTTTCGATTTTGAGCGACTTTTTAGCAACTATTTTCGCTTATGAAATTTTTTAACAACTATTTAGGCTTGTGAAATTAAAAAAAAAAAACTATTTTTTCAACTATTTCTGTTTTTCAACAAAAAAATTATTATGAAAAATGCAATATAAAAAAACAAAAATGCACCTCTGAGAATTTACGGTAATTTTTTTCAAAAATACACCCCCTAAGAATCGATTTTTCAAAAAGCAAAAATCCTGGCCATGATTTGGCGGCGGACAATCGAAAACTTTTTACGCATGAAAATCTTCAAATGTGTTTGATTTACAATTGTGCAAGCGAAAAGAATAAAGATGAGGAAATTTATTTATACATTTATTGATATGTTTTCCAATTTTTGGCAATTTTTTAGCGACTATTTTGGCGTTTTTCACTGTTTTAGCAACTATTTTGGCGTTTTTCATTGTTTTAGCAACTATTTTGGCATTTTTTTAGCAACTATTTAGGTACCTATTTCGCGATTTTTAGCACCTAAAAATCCGTTTCCCTGTTTATAATGCTTAATTTTTTTTTATGAAAATTTAAATATATGGCATTTTTTAGCTGAAAGCATCATTAAAATTGAAGATTTATTTCAAATGAACCCAAATCCCTTGCTTCTTATCAGAAAAATTGAGAAGTTTGGAACTATAATTGATGTCATTAAATATTTGAACCAAATTTCGAAGTTTTATTTTGATTCAAATTTCGCAAAAGGCAAGAAGTACGAATTGGAAAATGTGCTTCCATATTCTTCGCGAATTAAATTGTTGCAAATACCAGGAAAAGAAAATGAACAAATTACATTAGACAAGAAGCCGTTTGATGAAAAGCTGAAAGAAATGTTCCAAATAGCAAATGAACTAGCTCTCAAAGAAAAAACTGAAATTGGTTTTTTCAGATTGGAATTTTCAAAATTAATTGGCAACAAACTGAGCAACAAATGTGCCGCATTCGAAGACAAATTTGGCATTCTTTTCGATACGCCATTTTTAAATTTTGAATTAAAAGAAAAGAAAAATTTGAAGGTGAAAGGGAAAGAGAAAATCAACACAAAAAAGTGAAGTAACGGCAAAAAACTGAGACTAATGACTGCTGGACTGTCAGCAGAAATGGGCATATCTGTAATTTCTTTCCGAATCTTTTTACTAGGGTAGGTGGTAACCAGGGACGGGCGAAACTTCGAGCTTCGTGCTTCGAAAACTTCGCGTTTTTTGAGCTTCGAACTTCGAGCTTCGGCTTCGGGTAATTTACCCGAAGTTTCGGGAAAAATACACCCCTAAAGATTGAATTTTCGAAGTGAAAAATACACCCATAATGTTGGCTTATGGTACATTTTAATTTAAATATCATTATTAACTTTTTGTTTTTTATCATAATTACATGGGTGCCCAGTGGGTTATGCTCTTGGATCCGTTCGAATTTTTGCGTTGGATCAGTTCTCCTCCAAAAAAATATAAAAGATAGGCTCAAAATCGGAAAATTTTTGTATTTTTTGCTTTAATTTGTTAACATGATACGCCAAATTTCCAATTTTTCCTCCGGCGGCGCCTATCGGCACCGCCGTGCCCCAAAACTCCTATTTTTTCATAGAAAAATGACCCAAAATCGCAAAATTTGATAATTTTTAGTGAAAATCTCTTAGTAAATTGTATTCAAATTTTCAAAAATTTTCCCGCTCTTCTCACCGTTTTCGAATTTTATTTCCGATTTGGCCCATCCCTGGTACCCACACTTTACACCCAAAAAAATTTTTAAAAACACGCAGCAAAAAAAGTCGGGTGAAGCGTAAAATAAAAAAGTCGTTGCCTCGACTTAAAAACCGTGAAAGACTTAGAAATGACAAATTTTTGTTGAATTAAAATCAAAATTAAAAAATTATTCTGAAAAGCCTAAATTATAATTTTTTGTTAATTAATTTTTAGTGAATACGAAAATTTTTTGAAAAAAAAGTCTTTGTTAAGGAAAATTCTTTTTTCAAAAACTTCGTGCTTCGAGCTTCGAAAGCTTCGAAAACTTCGGGTTTTTTGGGCTTCGAACTTCGAACTTCGTGCTTCGAAAAAAATTGGGCTTCGCCTTCGGCTTCGGCTTCGAGTGCCAAGCCGAGCTTCGCCCGTCCCTGGTGGTAACAGTACCGGTACTGGCCGGTAATTGCCCAGTAATTACCTGTTTTTTTGGTAGGCCAAAATACGGTTAAAACTTAGATTAATCCAAAAATAAACAAAAATTGATTAATTTTTAGACATTTTTGGGTAAAATCTGTTAACAAACAGCGCTCAAATTTTCAAAAAATTTCCCGTACATCCCCAAATTAGAAAAACAGGTTTTTACCGGTACCGGTTGAAAATGTTGGCATCGGTAGCGGTTTTTTCAGTACCGGTCATTACCGTACCGGTTAAGAAGAAATTACCGGTACCGCTCTACTCTCCCTTTTGCTAGAGACCGGACAACTGGGGTCGGAGGGATCCCGAGTCGGGATCCCGACTGAATCCCGATCCCGATCAATCCCGAATATTTGGAAAAACCATCGGGACGGATCCCGAGTCGGGATCTCGAATTTAATCCCCCGGGATCCCGATCCCGTCCGGTCTCTACCTTTTAATCATTTTCAATTTGCAGTTTCTATGGCTATTTTTTAAAAATGTTCTTTTGTTTCTAATTTTGCATAAATTTTGAATGAATGGTTCTTCCATTTTTAATTTCAATTTCGTTTGTTTTTAAAAAATATTTTCCGTTTCAAAATAAGGGGTTCAAGAATTTTTTCTTTACTTCAACTACTTTCTGTGGACCAATCAAGCTGAAATTGTTACCAAGCAGGGCGCCGGACTTTTCGACAGAGTACTTTTCGATAAGGACTTTTCGACAGCAAAAGACATTTCGATTATAAATAACTTTTTGTACTCATAAAAAAAGTCAATTGCACCACTATTATTTAGGCGAAAAATTGGGGTGGAAGGCCGGATTTGAACCACCGCTCTGGGCCCCTTACGTGGATCCGTTGTCTTAGCCACTAGACCACATCCACCACTTTAGGGATGACTGTTGTTTTGTGGCCATCTTTCCTTCATTTTGGCCCCTGTTGCATATGTTTCACGGGTTTTTTCAGTCACGGCGCACCTCTACTAGAGACCCTGAAACAGACTCTTTTCTCGAGTCAAGAGTTAAGCTAGCAAGACTCTTGAACAGCAAGACCCATTCAAATTATAGCTGCGTGCGAATTTGAAAGTTTTGTTTATTCACATTTGAAGCAATGAAATGAGATTTGCCAAACAAAAAGCCCAATATGACGAATGCATGAAATAAATGTTGTATACGAAATTCATTAACGAAAAATTTAATTGGTTGGTTCACCTGTGACTGGCGCAAACCCTACGCATAAAAATGATGAAACATTTTTATAGAGGGTTCTATAAAAGAATAATGAAACGCATTACTTTTTCAATGGAATTTGGTGAGCATCTGCTCGGCAGAAGAGTAGTAGGGACGTTTCGGTGCCAAATCAAAATTTTAATTATAACTTTTCATTGTCAACCAAATCCAACAATCTTGGTATCATATGAAACTTAGCATGTTTAGAAGATGCTTCTTAATCTATTGCTTAGGGATTAACAATTATCCAAAATGTATAACCCAAAATTGCAAAGTCAAAATTATTAGTCCAAAAACTTTGGCTGGCGCCGAAACGTGGGTGCCGAAATGGCACGTTCCTGCTCGGAATTGGAAATTCTGACAGGATCCTTTAAGGGAAAACAAGAAAACTTTAGTTTTGCACTTAATTTATCCTAATTTGGACATCCAAATTGAATTTGATAGTCTCCACACAAAAAAACCAAAATTTGTGCAAACTCTTCTTTCCTTCTCCGATAATTCATTTATTAAATTTTGAGCACTATAATACATAAATCCTCTTATTTTAGAATTTGCTTTTACGGGGCTCAGACTAGACACCTGAGTAAATAAAGTTTTTGGAGAATAGCTTAAAAGCATTAATTTTTCGAGCTATTCCCTACGAGCATCAATGTTCAAAATTGGCCACTAATGTGGTGCTAAAACTTAATAATTCAATTATGAAATTATTAATATTTTAAAGTTCGAATAATGACAATTAATGCCGAAATAGGTATAAAATTAGTGCCTAGGCATTAAGCATAAAAACCCCGAAATAGTCAAAAATAGGCATTATAAAAGTCATCATAGACAACCCAAACCAAGCGGAAAAGGCGTTTTTCGCGCTTATCTTCACGTATTATGTACGCAAAAATTTTATGCATTTGCCTAAAAAAATGAATCCATAATTATTATTTCATGCGGATAACGTTAATCCCATTAACAATTCGTTACAAAGTCTAATTTAGATGAGTGTTTTTACCATGCTTAAAACCCTGTTCTTGGTCGCCTTAAATTTTGATGGATTATACATAAATTCTCTTATTTTAAAATTTGGCCTTCAAATGGGGCTCAGACAGGACACCTGCGTAAATAAAGTTTTTGGAGAATAGCTTAAAATGCATAAATTTTGCTAGCTTTCCTTACGAGCATTAATGTTCAAAATTGGCCACTAATGTGGTTCTAAAACTTAAATATTTCGATTTTGAAATTATTCATATTTTTAAGTATTTTCAAATAATTACAATTTTTAAACATAATTTTTTATCAAGAAAACAAAATATTTTCGTGACTGAAAATTTTAGGTTCCATTCTTAGGGGAGTACGTTTTTATTTCCTTTTTCCGAAAATCTTGAAAATAGGCACATTAGTACAAAAACCCCGAAATAGGAAAAAAAAGCATTATATAAGTCATCGTAGGCACCCCAAACCAAGCGGAAATGCGTGCTTATCTGAGCGTATCGAGTGCGTAGAAATTCTAGGCATTTGTCTAAAAAAAGAATCCCTAATCATTATTCATGCAATAACATTAATCCTATTAACAATTCGTTACAAAGTCTAATTTAGATGAGTGTTTTTACCATGCTTAAAACCCTGTTCTTGGTCGCCTTCATGGTACTGCTCTTCACCGGATGCCCTGATGTTGCTGATGGTGCTGTTGATTCATCGGGCAACAGACGAAATGTTAAATACATTGATTATGGGCCGCTTATTCGACAAGCCCGGAAAAACCAAAACCGTGTAATTTTTTATTACATACCAAACATAGTAAGAGATCAGTACCAAGGGTTTGGCAAGCTCTATTAGCAAAATTTCAATTTTAAAATTCAAATGGGACAAAAAAATTATGGACAAAAACTGAAAAAGATAAATTTACTTTCTGCATCATACCAAAATTTGATTTTGCTTTAATTACCTAATTATTTTTAGAATAAAAATTCAAGACCGATAAAAACACGGCCGTCGCCGAGACGAGGCGATTGATGACCAGCACAGAAGAAAGAATAATCAAGAGAAAGTTGATGAAAATTTAAGAAACTAAGGATGATTAAAACTGAGTCGAAAGTATGGAAAATGGTTTTTTTTTTGGGAATAAATCATATTAAACAGTGTTCACATTCGTCCTTGGATGCCAAGGACGTCCTTGGATTTGGGCCTTAGTGTCTCGGAAAATGAAGACGCCCTTTTTTCCAAGAATGCCCTTGGAAATCGGCATTAGAAAAAAATATTCAAAATTTTCCAAAAAGTCATAAATCCCCAAAAAAAATTCCCTCGGCGTCTATGCACCGCCATTCAAAACAAAAAAAAACTCAGCGAGGAAATAGCAAAGCAAAAGTTTTGGCAAATTATTTCGGCGGTGGATTATCTGCACAATTTGAACATTGTGCACAGGGATTTGAAGGTGGTCATTTTAATTTAAATTAAATTTTGAATTCATTTTTATTTTTCTATAATTTTACTAAATTTCTTTCCTTTTTATTTTATTTCGCATCGATTTGCCCTCTTTTTTACGTCATTAGCAGTTTATATAATTTGTTT
>SIJG01000012.1:1846502-1910830 GCA_023374025.1 Heterodera schachtii
TTTTTATTGTTTATATTTATTAATTAAGCTTTTATTTTTTGATTCTCACATTAAAAAGTATTTTTTTATTAAATCTCAAGATTTAAATTAATTAATGAAATATATCTTTTAACGCTCATTTGAATTAAGAGAATATTAATCTACTGAAATTTTTCAATTAACATATAAATTTATACAATTTTTTCTTTAATAAAGAATTTTTTTGGCTATTAATTATTATTATAAATTCTAAAATTCATCAAAAAATTCTTAACTTATGAAGAACGCAACCAACTGCGATAATTAGTGCGAACTGCAGAAACCTTAAACACAAAACATTCGAATGTACATTGCGCCATTGGAGTTACATCCATTGGCACGCCTGGTTCAGGGTCGTTACCATAAAATGCACTGCTTGTGCGTTTCTTCGTGGAATCATGTACTTGTACGTGTTCTTACGTTACTTGCTCTGCTCGGCTGTTGGGTTTAAGTGTACGTAATAATTTTTTTTAATATATAAACTTATTCAATAATAAAAAAAATCAACATATATATTCATATATAAAATTTTAATACCCTTTGTTTTTGGCGTTTTCATTTTCCATTTCTTTTGAAAAAGTATTATTATCATTAAAATACATTTAATCCGTCCTTGTAATTTCCATTTAACTTTAACTTTTTTTGAAAAATGTTCGTCAAATAATTTTAATATTTATCACTATAAATTATTTTTTTATAAATTAGCACAAATTTATATTCCTTTCCATGATAAGGATTTAATACAAATTTTATAAAAAAAATTGAAGACATAGACAAAAACTTAAAATGATAATTTTATTGAAAATAAAGAAAAAAATAATTTACTTATAAAAGATCAGCAATACTAAAAACAGAAATTTAATAATTTTGTCAAAAGTAAATAATTAAATATGAAGTTAAAAGAAAAAATTATAATAACTCAAATTTAAACATTCAAAAAAGGCTGTTGGAAGAGGAAACCTGAGGTTCGTACGTTGTCAAGAGATTTTTAATTATTAAAGATTGAATTATTTATAAATTATATTTTAACAATTTTTGTGTACAACTCGAGGCCAACATAATTTTATTAGAAGGAAGATCCAAAATATCTATTTATTTATAAAGATTTTAATATAGATTATTTTAAAACTTAATAGGAACATATTGAAAATTGAAATATCAAATAAAAATAATTAAAAATAAAAGTATCAATGCGAAAATTTTAATCTCAATGAATAAATAAATATTAGCAAACCAAATGAATTTAAAAAAAAAAATTCAAACTGCAAAAGTATAACGAACACAACTTTACCAAAAAATATTGTTTATATAAAGCTGCATTAATTTGAAAAAATAAAAATAAATCTCAAAAATAACAAGAATCAATCATTGAAGCTCTTTTATTAAAAAAAATATAACACTAATTAATCGTTAAATTGTTTACTTTTACAGAAGAATAGATCTTTTCTAAATTAATTATTATTTTATATTTTGAATAAGCCGTTTTGTTCTATCCGGTTTCGTTTTGACCATAAAAAATTCGAGAAAAATTAGTGGTAATGGCCCGTTAAAATAAATTTAATAATAATTTATTTTAATAATAATTTATGGAAAAAAGGATATTTGGTTCCTTGATGAATAAGTAATTTAAAAATAAAATATTTTTTATATGCTCGTATCATTAATCTTTATTAAAAAGTATAATTTTTTAAATAATAATAGTAACTCCTTTTATTAAACCTTATTTTTTAATTATATAAAGAATATTTAAATGGAATATTATTATTTTTATACCTAAAAATAAATTTATTTCTAAAAATAACTATTCACTTACTGAAAATGAGAGTGAAAGAGAAATGTCATTAATTAATTTTAAACTTTTGCCTATTAATAAAATAAA
The DNA here is from genome assembly GCA_023374025.1 of Heterodera schachtii. Lineage (NCBI taxonomy): Eukaryota > Metazoa > Nematoda > Chromadorea > Rhabditida > Heteroderidae > Heterodera > Heterodera schachtii. Next base: position 1,848,400 of record SIJG01000012.1, read on the forward strand.
CATTTATATGATAAAATAATTGTACGCAAAAAAATAAAAAAATAATTCAAACATGGTGGATGTTGTGTATTTACTTCATTCGATTATTATGACAAAGAATTATTCAGAGTAATTTATTTACATTTAACACTTCATGTTTTACATAATCATAAAAAATCAATAATAAGATCATTTGTAAATTTTGATTACGTGCTTTTCATTAGAGTAGGTCTAAATTTTACTATATTTTGAATTTGTTGTATTCAATAATAATAAAAAATAATAATCAATGCAAAATTTTCATATGAATCGCTAATAAATTGATGAATTCTCAATCCGCTACTGAACAACATGCTGCCTCACTTATTTATAAATATGTCAAAAATTAATTTACTTTTTTTGAATTTATAATTTTATAAGTTTAGAAACTCAATGCCATGTCGAGTGCATTATAAATGAGAAAAAAAATTATACAACGAATGATAAAGGAAATATTAAAAAAGTAAATATTAACAAAGTGATACTCAAAATGAATCAAAAAATTTACTGCTTTTTATAATTAAGGCATAGATTAATAAATGATTTTTTTGTCATATGATTTTAGTCGAATACTTTGTCTACACTATATATGAAATAAAATAACGTTCTTTGTAAAAATATTCACAATGATAAAAGCAGTAATTAATTTTTAAAAAAGTAATCATTGAGTATTATAAAACTTATCAAATGCATTATAGACTCAAGCTATGCCGGATTTTATCAATTTTAATTTTTATCCGAGAGAAATGTGGATGAGTTGCCAATAATTATTGTTAAATAAATTTTTGGTTTTTATTAATATTAGTAATTCGAATATAAGGATAAAATAAATTGAAGAAGAAAAAAAAACGAAAAAAGAAGAATTAATTAATAAAACTTTTATATAAATATGTTATAAAATAATATGAATATGCATTGTAATAATATTTCAATATAAATTTTCTTTATTTAAATTTTTCATTTTTATTGGAAGATTATAGAGAATTAATATGTCCAATTTATTTATATTTAACATTTTATATGTTTTAACTTAATTTCAATTAATGTCAATTCTTAAATTGTTATAAATCCATTAAGCCTTTAATGTTGCATATCTGATTACATAAATAGGTAAATTTCTATGAACAAATAGAATAGTCTTAAAAAGAAAACTTAAAGAAATAATATAATTAAATTTAATAAAAAAATATTTTTATTTTTAATAAAAAAAGAATATTCTTCATTATTTGTTTTATAAAAGTTATATTATCGTAGTTGTTTAATAAATTTTTTTAATAATTGACTTGAATTAAATGACTTTAAATTCAATCTACCTTTGAAGCGGAGTACATTTACTAAAATATTTATTTTTCTATAATTTGATTTCATTTTTTGTAGATTAACTTTAATATGTTGATAGTTAAAACTTGGTAATAGAAAAAAGAAGATTTCTGATTTTACACTTTTTGTGAAGCGCACAAATTTGCACTAAGTATCCAATTAAAAATATTATTTCTAAAAAATTTGCTTTCACCATAATATAAGCTTAAGAAAATTAAAATTAAACGAATTTTTTTTATCTTTGATTTATTATTTACTCATATTTTATAATTAATATTCTTTTATTTAGTAATTTTGTTAGCTTAATTTTTATCTTTGGTATTTTTTAAGATTTTATTTTTATTTTATTAAATTTAATATAATTTTAATTCATGGTGAATAGGCACAGACGTTGTGCTTTTTGGTAAAGACAAATAATATTTGTCATTTTATCAAACATCTGTTAATATTTTAAATAAGAAGTTGTAATTTTAATTCAATTTTTAAAAAAATATTGCTAAAACTAATCTAATAATCAAATTTTAAAATTAAAAAATTTAGCAAAATAAAAATGATTATTACACAGTATTTCATAAACACATTAAATTATGAAAATACTGAATTTTTATGAATTATTAGAAAATAAAAGGTAGAAGAGCAAAATAAAAATAATATTAAAATTTATAAAAATCAGCGCTGTATTTGTGTTTTGACTAATGAATAATTTTATCACATAATTTAAAAATAAAATTAAATTGCTGACTCATCTTTTTGAAGAAACAATGTGCAAATTCCATATCAAAATAAAAAATTGAATATATTTATTTAAAATAAAATAAAATATTTACAAAACCAAACAAATAAAATTAAAGAGCATAGAAATTTCCGAAAAAATGAAATGCTTTAAAATAAAGAATTTTACGAGTTAAGATAAATTTGTTATTTTATCATAAAAGAATAGTTTATTTTGAGTCATTTTCTTAAATTTTAGAAAAACAAAACTCGCTTGAAAAAATATAAAATCATTTTATATTCATTTTAAAAATATATTTCTCAATTATATAATAAAAAATATTCAAAAAAGGTGCATATTTTCATTTGGTTTTCACAAATTAATTTAACAAAATATTTAAAGAAAGAAAAGAATATGCTTAAAGTTGATTAAAAAATAATAATGTTTTAATATATATAATAAAAAAATAAAATATATTCAATTGGTGAAATTACAATCCACCTACCTTATATTGTCTTACAAATTTTCGAATTGTTCAAATGCTGCATGAAAAATTAATTTTAATTGAAATTTATAATTCTAATGGAAAAATATATGAAAAGGGTATATATAGAATATTTAATATAAATATTCATAGAGCATAAGAATTAATAAAAGGAAATTATTCAATATTTAAATAAAACCCAAACAAATAAAAAGTATTAATTACGTATAAATACTGAAAATGTAATGTCGATAATTTTTTTTACTGTTAGCAAAAGTTTGAAAAATAAAAATTTTAAATTTATCATTATAGCGTTTAAAGACGTTTATCCATCTATCGGCAACACAGTTCCGACTACAAGATTGAAAACAATATGAAAATTAATTTAGATATTTGATTTAAATATTTAAGTAAAGTCAATACAAATAAAAGCATAAATTATAAAGAGACAATATTTAAAGATAAAAATTTTAATTAAAATGCAAAATCAAATTTCAGATTCATTTGGAACGGATGAAAATAAGGAAAATACATTATTAAAAAAATTAAAAATTAGAAAATTTAATGCTTAAACCCAAATGGTTTTGACATACACTCAAAACCATCTGATATTAGCTGAGGAAATATCATATTTAATGAAATAAAATTATATATTATTTATTGCTTTTTATAAATATTCTTTTGCTTTCCGTCATATCTCATAAAAACTAAAAAATTTATTATAGGTATTTTTTTTATTTAATATTGAATTATCATTACAAATTTTATAACAGAAAATGTTCCTAACAAAGGAGAGTGTTCAGTTGATGGTGGGATTTCCAAATGAAACTTTGTAGGTGGGTAGACCACCCCTAGGTTGTATTGCAAAAAAATTTTTTCTAGCTGCGGAATAAGCATTTGTGCCGAGATATGGCGTGCCAAAAGTTGCCAAAATTTGTACTTTTTAGAAACAAACAAAAGCAAAAATTATTCATATTCCCTAAATGGTTTCTGGTGCAGTGGTAGTGTATCAGTCAACTTTTTTTTTTAGCTCAAAGATTCAAATTCTTTGCGTTCCAATTTTTTTAAATCTTTTTTATTTATCTTTTATTTTATATTTTAAAGTCAAAATTAAAAAAATAATTAATAAAAAAATAATTAAAAAATTTAACAATTGTAAGCAAAGTTATTGAAATAGAAATTTAAAAAAATAAAAATAAAACGAGTGAGCGATTCGAACCTACGATTATGAGCCAAGAGCACTACCACTGCACCACTGGACACTACGGAAATAACAAAATGTTTGTTTCTTTTCATTTATTACCTAAAATACTTTGGCACGCCATATCTCGGCACAAATGCTTATTCCGCAGCTAGAAAAAATTTTTTGCAATAAAACCCAGGGGTGGTCTACCTACAAAGTTTCTTTTGGAAATCCCACCATCAACTGAACACTCTCCTTTGTAAGTAAATGATAAAATGAAATTATCGGAATAAGATAAAGAAATAATTAAAAATTTAAATGTATATTTTTATTAAAATATTAAATGTTTATATATTTAATAAAAATCTAATATCGGTTTGTGCAAGAAAAATAATGGCCAAATTAACAAACAAATGAACCAAAAATAATTGAAAAACAGAATCTATATGTATAAGTGAACTTAATTCAAAAATTATGAACAAAAATACAAGGTATATTAATAAGTTATTAAATTACGCTCAAATTTGTTGCTACGAAATCGTCTACAAGATTAAATATCTTTTATAAGCTCTAAATATAACCAAAATAAATAATAGAAAAAATATTCTATATTCTAAATGAAATTTTTATACTCACAAAATAAATTGCTTTTCAATTCAAAGATAAAATTTAACGTCAGTTACATTCACTAAAAAAAGAATATTAAATAAAAATTTAATTTTTATTTAGGGCTTGAAATTTGGGTTTAAAGATTGGATTTAAATAATAATAATAATCAAATTTTTTACAATAATTAGAATTATTGTAAAAATAGATTTTTTATTAAGTAGTAATTATAAAGGCCTGAAACCTCATGTATCCGCTTTTTTTGACTTGTTATAAAATAATTTTTTTTATTTTTAAATTTTCTATTTGTTATCTTAGTTTGATATTTAGACAATATTTTATATAATTAATAACATAAAATTAGTTCAGTTTTGTTAAAAAATCTTGTAAAATTCTTATTTTGTTTCCATAATTTATATTTTTATTTTTTAATTATTTGATTTCGAGAATCTCTAGATTTCATTTTACTTTTCTTGTAAGCTACGACAAGAATTTCATTGTTGACAGGGCTATTAAAAAAATTTGTTGCTTTTATTTATTGTATTATAAGTATATAAAAAAGCTTTATTTGTATTTTTTTAAACAAAAGACTGTTGTTTATTTTTGATTGCATTCTTATTTAAATTTTGAGACTTGGTTAAATTTGTAAAGATTAAAAAAATATATTTTAAATTATTGTTTTATTATTTATTTAATGAAATTGACAATTTAAAAAAATTTAAAAAAAAATTTAAAAAGCTATATTTAAACAATTTTGATATTATTTTACAGCAAAACAATTTTTCATCTTCCAAAGACACATTGTGCACTTATATGGTGCATAAAAACACAAAAATAATGAAATCAATATAAAAATGCTTTTAAAATCAAAAAATACAAATATTTATTTGTATTTACAATTTCACCAACTTTCCAATATATACTTATGAGTAGGCAGATTAATAAAAGAATGTTTCTTAAAACATTTTTATGTTTATTAAATATTTTTTATAATTTTTTTTCTATTACTATAAAATATATTTAGTTATGAAATTTTAACAAATAATATTGATATAATAACGGCTTAAAATTAGATAAAAATATTTGCAACTTGGACAAACGAACGAACAATAAATTGCTAATAAACGAAAGTTTTTAATAATAATTGAAGAAAACAAAATTAAAATACAAGAAAAAAGAGAACAGAATTGTCATTGGCATATACATATGTTACATACACACGAGATTGAAAATATTATAGGAAAAGTTAATTTAATGCGCTAAATATAAACATGCAAATAAAATTTAAAAAATCTAATTTCATTAAAAATTTTTAATTTCAAACCAAAATATTAAGTTAACTTATGTGTATTTCCATTATAATGAACTAATTTTATAATATTTTTAAAAACTGGTTATAAATTTAAAAATCTTAAGTCCTTTTTTGGCCATAAGCTTTTTGAAACTCAATGAAATTTTTTGAATATTTATTTAATAGATTATATAAGGGAATAAATTCCAATAAAGAAAAATATAGTTTATTTGCTTATTTTAAATAAATTAAATTGAAATTGAGCCAAACTAATTTATATATTGCTAGCATAAAAAATCTATTTTTATCTTTAAAATTTAAAAAATTTCATTGATTTTCACAAAGGTTATGGACAAAAAAAATCGGACTTAAAATTTTTTAAAATTTTATTTTGTTTGTATTTTAGACAAGTTATAAATTTTTATGTCTGACATTTTTTGTTTTTACACACTTAATGAGTAAAAATGATTATACAAGATATATTGAAATAATAAATCGCCACACTAAAAACGGAATACTGTGAATTAACATATCCAGCATTAATCTCAGATAAACATGGAAACAGAATAGAGAAAAAAGCAAATTTTTAAATTAAAAAAAAAAAATTAAAAATTGAACTTTTGATAAAATAGTAAATATAAAATTCCCCATAAAGTCTTAAAACTATTAAAATTAAAATGAAAGTAAAAATTGGTCGAAGATGCTGAAAATAAAATTTGATTCTAAATAATAAAAAAAATTTAACTAAACGAATTTATTTTATCAATATACGTTGACTAACAAATGTGTAATTATGCTAAAATTTCATTAATTAAATATATCATAAAAAAACAAAAAATAAACAGAAATCCAACAAATAACAAGCAAAAAAAAAACACTGTAGTTGCTCGTGTTGGTGCAAAATAAAAAGTAAAAGGCTTCTCCTAAACTTTTCGAATTTTTTAAATTGTTTATTTCAATGATATTTTAATGTATGGTTGGTATTCGGACCTTTTTATTGTATTTTCTTGAGTGTAAATGCCCAAAATGCCTAAAAAACATTCGAATTTTATAATTTTTGAAAATTTAAGAATATTTCTACATAAAAGTTTTATTTTATATTTAGGGAGTCCTGACATAAAGACAAAAATGTGCCGAAATTTTTCTACAGTTGGCACGCAACTCCCGGGTCAATATTTTAGTCATTTTCCGGGGAAAGGTTTAACGAAAAGAAACCATTTTTGCATGAGAATTAACAAAGGCTATGGTCACTTAAATGGACTACACAAGAACACTGTTCCTGATATGATCAAAAAGGTCATTATCTGGCATAAGCTACCACTTGGACCAAGGCTGTATGCCACGCCAACGAATTTCATCTGAGTAACTATTTTTATGCATTTGACCCATTGTAGCCCTCAAAATCTATGAAATTTGACCAATTTTGAAAATCGCCCGAAATCTTGTAAAATAAAAATAATTTTTAATAGCAGTCAATCACATCTGAAAGAGCAGATTCTGTTGGCTATGTTATATAGTTAAGTTAAATATAAACAATTTTTAATTTTGTAAATTAATGTACGAAAAATATTTTCCAAGTTGCGTGCCTGAGGGGTATCACCCCATTTCATAGACCCATAACTTTTTTCGTATACATCGTGATAAAATTGGCTTTTACTTATCTAATAATGGAATAATCTTAGTTAATTTTTGCTATTTGTCTAAATTAATCCATTATTTTTTGACTCGGTGAGCAATTTTTTCGTTGAAAATAACGATTTCTGATAACTCTTGTTTTGTTGTTTTTTCTGACCTTAGAAACAGTAATTACCACTGATTCCATTAAAGAACTATATTATTTCATATTTTTCACGCAAATTAATTGTTTTGCTTTACTTAGTTGGGTTGTTAGAATTTTTTTATTCTCTAAGCACAGTTAACTTTTTGCGCCAAAAATGGGTCACAATATTTGATAATGTCATTACACTAATGTGGAATGAAATTTTTATTTTTTTTATACAGTTTTCCTTAAAGAGAATTGAATGGGCTTTAATATGATTATTAAAAGATTAAAATCGGTGTATTTACAATTCGTTTTGATTAATTTATCAATTATATAATTATTGAATTTACAATAAAATTATCATACAAAACTTAGACCAAAACTTTTCTCGATTATAGTTTTAAAAATTAAAACTTTATTTTTTATTTTTTCTTTGCTTTTTGCAGATTGATTAGTTTATTTTAAATTCTTTTGTTAACTTTTTTGTTTAATAATTATCGCTTTAATTACCTTTAAACATGCTTTATTGTTGATTATATTCTTTTAGTAGAATTTTATTACTTAAATATTTTACATTATTTTCTAATTTTATAAATTTGAAACATTGATTTTTGTTTTTATATTCTTTTAATTTAGATTTCCAATTTTAATAAAAAAAAATTTCTTTGTTAAATTATTTATTATTATGTGTTTTCATACAAAAAAATAAATATATATAAATTTTTTTGTGAAAATGATTTTTTAAAGTGAATATATTTTTAAATTAAAATCCTTTTTCCATTTTTATTGAGTGTTGTATAATTATTTATATTAATGAAAAAATAAATTAAAAATTTATTAATTTAAATAGTTGCTTAATTTGTTTAGGGAAAATGTTTTATTTTTTTATTGTTTGATATATGTATATAAGATAAGATTTCATTCATTTTCATTAAATAAATCTGCTTGAACTTTTTATTATTATGAATATTTTACTGTGTTTAAATGATGTAATATAATTAATTTCAGTTATTTTTTGTCGTTTATTTTATTACTAGAGTAAAAATTTATTATTATTTTTTTTACTATCGTGTTGGGAAAACTGACCGGACCACAATTATTATTTCAATCGTTAAATTAAATTTTATTCGTTTTATTATAATTGTTAATGACTTTTTTATTTTTTATTAAGTTTACTTTTAAGGATCTTATATCGTTGAATTATTAAATTAAATACTTCATGATGAGATAGGTCTGTCTTTGAAATTTTTATAGGAATGGATTTTTTATGACTGATTATTAATATATAATTTTTTTTTAATTAATTTATGTAAATTTTTTTTATTAAATATTTTTATATGTAATTATTTTTGAATTATTTCGATTTTTGAATATAAATAAATTTAAAATTTTGCAAAGCTGCAAGTGTAAAAGGACATTTTCAATTTTTTGAACTGACATCTCCGAACTGAATAATAAAATTAGCTGTTTTAGGTCAATCAGAGTTTATGAGTTAATTTTGGATCAATTTTTTGAAGAATTTTTATTTAATTTTGATATTGATCTTATTAATTTATACTAAATTAAATAAAATATGCTTTGAGATTCTTCAATTAAAAAAAAAATTATTAAATTAACTCGCCGAAAGGAAGGCTCTGTCGTCAACAATTTAAATGACCAAATCAAACAATTTTGGTCTTATTTTGAAGAGAAAAGTTCTGAAGAATATATCTGACTTTCGTTTTTTACGTGAGAATACCATTGAAAGCCTAAAAAGGTCTGTGGATTTGTTTGAACTTTTGCCCTTGGAAAAAATTTTTCTTATTGGTAACTTTTTTTGAAATTTTGCATAGGCCAATATTTAACCGCCTCTATCAAATCCCTGTTTATTTTTTAAAAGTCATGTTTTAACTCAAGAACGGGGCTTTTCCGTTTTTACAAGGGAAAATCTCGATAAAATTTAAATTAAAAATATAAAAAATTCAAAATTTGTAAAATGGCTACTTTTCAACTTAATTTTTCGGAGAATTTTCTTTTTTTGAAATAATAAAAAAACTTATAAACATATTAGAACTGGCGTTGGGAAAATTTTGAAAATTTGAATGTAATTTTTACACCTTTTAATAAAAATTTATTTAATTTTAAAACTATAAATTATAATAAATAAAAACAAAGGTATTATTTTTTATTGAGTTTGATAAATAAAAAATAAAAGAAACAGTTAATTGAAAAATTTATCTTAATAGTATAAAATGATAAAAGCCAAACAAATATGGAGTCAAACAAAACGCTAGCGAAATTGCGAAATTGAACAAGATTGAAAAAATTCATTAGAAAATTAATTATCAAAGCATAATTTAAATATATTTAATTATTATTTTTAAAATTAATTGATTAAAAGATAAAAAATTTACAAGAAAACAAAATGACATATTCGTTTTCAATATTCTTAATAAAAATATGCAAATATTTGTATATACTTTTATTTTGTTTATCATTTTTAATTTAATTTTATAAAATATAAACTTTATTATTGGATAATCATTGGTTATTTTTGTCTTTGTTTTTGTATTAAAAACGTTCTTAATGCCTTTTTTAATTTGCTTATTTGAAATAATTGCTTTAAAAACAAAATAATGGAATAAATATGATTTTAATTTTTTTAAAAATATTTTGTATAAAAAGATAGAACCAGAATTAAGCACTATTTTACAATTAAAATTGAACAATAAATAATAATGTTAATAAAGTATAAATTAATTATTTTTTTAAATAAAACAAAATGAACGAAAAAAATCATATGATTTCTTTTTGATATTTGTTAACAATTTAAAACTTTTATATATCATTCTTAAAATTTTACTAGCAAAAAATTAAAAAGTTAATAGGAATATTTTTTTACAAATCAAAATGAGTAGAATAATGAGCACAAATTACCAAAAAAATGAAAATGCGATAGAAATAACTTATAAGAATTAAAATAAATATTCAAATTTTAGCCGTTTCTATTCGTCGGTGTTTAGGTGCAAGAGTGATAAAGAAGAGAATACTAATTATCACAATATTTACAAATTAAATATTCCAATAAATTAAAATAAATTCAAATATTTCATTAAAATTAAAATTTTTTTATTATTATTATGCATTTCAAAATGCAATACTCATAAGATTATTAATCAAAATATAGACATCAATCAAAATTATTGTAATTTGATTGAAATAAACCAAAATAAATATAAAGACAACATAAGTGAGTCTGGAACTAGAACGGTAAATTTTTCGTACCACAAATCTAGAATATAACAAATGACCAAATAATACATTTAATGAAGGGTAAATTAATTTTATTTAATTAAAAATTGAAGAAAAAAGTAAATAATAATTTTTAACTAATGAACAATAAAATAATGCATTTAATGAAGTGTAAATTAATTATAGCATTTAATAAAGTGTAAATTAATTATTTAATTAAAAAATTGAATGAAATAAACAAATAATAATAATCTCATTTTAATATTTTTAACAGCTTTAAACTTTTATACCATAAAAGTTAATGCGTTTATACAACTGAAATAATCCAATAAATTAAAAAATTAATAACTCATTAAAATAATTATAATTATTGATAAAAATAAAGCTTAAATAAAAAATAGTTTAAAATTTAATTAAAAGATAAGAAAATGCCTAATATATCTAAAAACATAATCTAATAATTATTTAATGAAATTTGCATGATTTCTTATAATTATTTTTTACATCATTCGGCAAAGGAAAATTTGAGAAAAACAATTCATAGTTGTTGAACAAAATGTATAGAAAATATTTTTTAATTGAAAAACAAGCGAAAACAAACCAACCCAAAAAAAAGAAAATTTAAATTTAAACAATTATTTGAATATAAATCTAATTTAATAAAAATTATAAATTCATATTTTTATAAAACCTATAATTTGTTTAAAACAAAATATAAAAATAAAATAATACACAAATTTATAGCTTTAATAAAAAAATGGATAGATAAAAATATTGTTTTGGATTTCGTTTCAATAATAATCACTGTTAAATTAATAATTATTAAAAACTTAACCATAATTAGACCTGAAAAATTCACCGCAGCTATTAATCTACTGAATAGGTACTTAATTAAATTTACAAAATTTTCCTACATCAACAGAAACAATAAAATCATAAACTACATGAGATCAAACAGCAAAAAATATAAATTCCTTACAAAGATCATTAATTAATATAATAATTATTTTATTATTAAAAAAAAATAACGAAAAAATGAAAAAATAATCAGCTGGAAAAGCCGGTTCTAATGAAATCAAATTAAATGACATAATTTATTTATTGTTTTTTAAATTGAATCTTTTAAATAAATCAATAATTAAAATATAATTTAATATTTTCATTATTTTACCTTTGTTATTAGAGATATTTCAACATAAGAAAATTTTTATTTATCTGAAGTACGTTTTCAATGAAAAAAAATTGGCAAAAATTTGGGAAAGTGAATTGAATGAATATAGTTTAATAAAACAATTAATGAAAGAAATGACTATAGGTAATGTTAAAACTTAAATATTTATTTTATACGATCTATAAACATAATTAAAAACAAAAATTAATAGCAACCAAAAAAATAAATTAAGCATTCGTAATAAAAAAATTTATGCTTATGGAATTTTATAAAGATTAATGAAAAAAATGACATTTTTAATTTTATCCTTTTTATTAAAATATTTTAAAAATTATTATTAATTATCCACATTAAATTTGAAAAATTTGTTAATCAAAAATTTTAAGCTTCATGAATTTTAAAATTGAGTAAACTTTTGATTGCAAATCATTTAAAAGAATTGTTTTTTTCATGCAAATAATGAACTATTTTTTTATTATTTTATTTTTATTATTTTTCTAAAAAGTTATTAAACCATAAATTATATTAACCAACCATAAAAAATCAAATCGTTGACGCGTAAAATCGTAATAACGAAAATTTTTTAAGATTCGCTAATCAATAGTATTAAAAAATTTATATTATATTGTAAATTTAATATTCTTTTATAAAACAAAATCATATTGTTTATATTCAAGAAGAAAAATGATGAAAAATTTACAAGTTATTAATTTTAATTTCCAAATTTACAAAAGAATAAAATTTATAAACAATTTGATATTATTACCATTGGAATTAAATTTTATTTTTGAATCGTTAATTAGGAAACTTTATATGATTTTTATTATTTTTTAGCAATGTTTTGTATTCCCAACCAAACATTTAAGTTAGAAAAAGAAAAGATAAAATAAATAAATTTACTTTAATAATTGTGAAATAATAAACAAAATTAATGTGCTCAAATATTTATATGTTAGAATGCAACTTAAAAAATTTAAATGTTATTGTAGTGTCAGTTTAAATTAATTAAATACAACATATAATTTCGCATTCAGAAAATAAAAAATAATTATTTATTTAATAAAGCATTTTAAATTTCGTAATACAATAAATGCCTGAGAGTGAAAACAACAAAGCAATTATGATACCCCTCAAGAAGATTAAAACGCCCTCCGTCTCGCTTCACTACTTGCTCCGTCTTCGCATGCTCCCTTTTGCGAAGTTCGAAAGCTGCAAGTGATCTTAAGCGTTTTTTGGCTCACTTACATAAATTGGTTTTTCTTTATCACAGTCATTTTTAGAGGTTTTGATGACACATAACATTTTTCAATTTCATTTTTATCCAAAAATTCCTTCGGATTCATGATTAGCAGACGGTGAGGAATCGATTGGTATCTATCTACTTGGTCGCAATTCCATCACGTATAAATTCAAATAAAAAAAAACTAAAACTTAAACATTATATTTACAGAATTGTTACTTATCTGATTAATGTAGTTATGCTTTTATTTTTTATTTTGTATAATTACTTTTATTTATTATTTTTAACATATTTGACTGTTTTATTTGAATTATCATAAATTTGAAAATGATAATCGATTATTACAAATGTTTTTGAACACATGAATTTTAACTTTTATTAATGATTAAAAGTTAAAAAATTCCATTTTGTTTACGAGCTTTGCTGTCTATCAATTTCACTTTTTTAATGACTTTTTTTTTAATATTTAAAACGTATTTATTTACTTCGTCTTTTTTCGTTTAAATTGTTTTATTAATTTATTTTTATAAAAAATTGAAATTCATAATTTATTTATTTTTGTTGTCAGTTCATAAATAAATTAATTATTACAAATTCTGCTTATAATAAATGGTGTAGTAACAAAAACGAGAAAAATTTTTAAAAAATGTTCGAAATTAATCTATTCATCTCCATTGGAATTATTTACAGTTAAATTATATTTATTCAAATTAATTTCAAAGAATTGTATGCATTTAAAAAATAATTATATAAGAATTTTTATGTATATTAGTATTTTAATATTTTTGGAAAATAAATTTAAAAATAACAAATTAACATATTATATCGTATAAAATATGAGGTATTAAATAAAACCCTAAAAATTCTTATAAAAATACATTAAAACTTAAAATTCATAAATTTATTCTTTTAATAAAAAACATTCATGAATTTTATCAGAGTTTTAACAAAAAGTGGCACATCAGGCGTTCTAAAAGAAATTAAAACCAAATTAAAAATTAAATAATGTGTGCATTTTATTATTCTTCAAAAACATTACTTTAAAAAAATGAAGAATTAAAAAATTAACGAATAAAAAATAACCATAAAAAATAAATTTATATTAATGTAGTTAGCAAAGAGGAAAAGCTTATAATTTTCTGGAAAACGCTAAATCAATTAGTATTTGAGTTTTTAATTTTATATTTACCATTTTTGTAGCTTTTTTGTTTGAAAACTTATTATATGAAATAAATTAGTGAGGCTTAAAACAAAGGAAATTTAAGCAAATCAAGATTTATTTATCAAATATTAATCATGAAATCTATAATATCGATATATAAAAAATTTCTTCTTCAATGTATTTTGTGAACAATACGTACTAATTTATATGCGAAAATTAATTATTTATCATAATTTAATGAGAAATTTTAAATAAAAAAGCATTGAATGAAGTTTAATTAAGTAGCAGAAAAATTTTATAAAAAAGGACGAAATAAATTCAGCATATCGAAATATTTTACTAATTGGAATTTTTAAAAAAAAATGAAAATATTAATATATACGCAATTTAATTAAAATATGCTTAACAAAATAATTATTAAATGTAAGAATTTTTTATAGTTTTTTAGAGTTTTGCATAATTAACTAAATCACTTATTGAAGTTTAAATATTTAATTTAGGTTTCATATAATTTTTATTAATTAACCAAAAATTTAAAAATTAACTATTAAGCAATTCAATATATACTTTTTATTCTAAAAGTAATTTAGTGAAAGGAATAACAAAAAACTATTATAAAAAGAAACCTAAATGTATTAATAATATTAAAAAAATGGCTGTATATTTAAAATTATTTAATACACTAATAAACTTTTAATTGCATTATAAAATATCTCAATAATTTCAGTAATACCACTTGATATGATTATTGGAAAGAACGTGAACATGAGATATTAAAAAAGAAAAATATAGAATCAAAAAAACCATTAAAATATAAAATTAATAAAGATTATTAAAAAATGAAGAATTAAAACTGGCAATAAGTAAAAAAAGAAAATAAATGTTTAAACAAAATTATACATAATTTTTCTTAAATTGCAAAAAATAACCAAACTTACTTATTCCTTTGAGAGATTATAAATTATTAAAATAAAATCTAGATATAGAAATTAATCACAAGAAAACCCAAAAATTTAATTACATAAAAAACGATGCGATTTATATAATATTTTCTTAATTTTTCAAAAGTTTTTATCAGGCTTAATAACAAAATATAGTTGTTTAAATATGAAAAGAAATTAAAATATATAAATATTTGCTATGCTTACTTAACATTATAATATGCTTTAGAATTGAATCTTAACTTTTGTTTTAAATTCTTATTTTATTATTTCAATGAATACTTTTTAAATTTTTATAAATTTTCAATTTGATAATAAATATAAATTTATTAAATATTTATTTCAAAATAATAGTAAAATTTGCTATTTAATATCATTCCGTTGCAAAAAATTTTATGACTATTTATTTCTAATTATATTAATTTTGTTGTCAATTTTAAATGGCTTCGTTTTAATTAAGCGATAGAGTTAATTTAAATAATTAAATTCGTGCGAATTCATTGTTTAGTACCGATTTTAATAAAATTGCATATTTTATTAGTGTAGGCAAATTCGATGGTTAAAATTTAAATTTAATCTTATTATCAGTTGAATAAATTATGGCTTACTTCTAGAAAATGACAAATCAACCTTTTTATTGGTTTTTGCGGAGAATCAACCTCAATGTTGATATTTATTTAAATCAACAAAGATTACGCCATCAACTTAAATATCAACAAAATTTTTAAAAATTTAAAAATGAATTCCATTATGTATTTATTTATTTTCGTTGAATAATTTTTAATAAAAGCTATTTATAAAAAACAAATAAAAAAATAATTTATTAAATGATACACAATTTAAGTATCACGAAATAGGGATTGAAGAGTAATAAGACGGGAAATCTGAAATGGGTCTAATTTATTTCAACGAAAATAAACTATTAAAGCAACAAATCGTGAAAAAATTCTTTCACAGCTCACTGATGTTGCAGGAATGCCCAAAAATTCGCGCGCAAGAGATGCAAGAATTGGCAAGGATTTCTGGTTTTCGGACCAGAATTTTAATGGATCAATTTTCATAAAAAGACTGTCACATAAATTCATATATCGGTCGATTTCAATGTCAATCGCTGCTCTCGGAGAACGATCAAAACCAGAAAGACTTGGCGAAGTACAAGGCCGAGGAATTAATGAATTACAATCAGGGTGTCTTATTTGTGCAACTGTTTTTATGGTAGCACAAATCTTAATTATTCCATCATTTTTAAAATTATCTTAACGTTTACCTCTGCAACTTTGCCCCAATTGCTGTTAGTCGCAACGATTTTTGGCAAAACTGCACAAATATTAGGATCCAAAAAAGCCGCACATCTGATTAAAGTTGGTTGTTGTTGCCCATAAAGCTGCCGAAATTTTTTGTGAAATGCCGCTAGACCCGAAGAAGCTAATGTAGAAATGTAAGGACTTTCTTGATTGCTTGCATCAATCCACGAATTTTCCAATTTCACCATTTCCACAAGCACTTTATTCATTGATGGAAAATTTTCAGCCTCCAATATACTTAGTGGCCCTTCCAAACACAAAACAACTCGAACATACTCTTTGAATGCAGGAAAATAAAGGCGCAACTTAATATTTTTTTAAAATTAAAACTTTTAAAATACTAACTCTGTCCAATTTTTCAATGAAATGAGCAGCATGTAAATTTAAAGTAGTTTCGATAAGCTCCAAATAACTTTCCATAAACGTTTTGACCATTCGCAACATTGACAGCCATCGAGTGGCAACCGGCACCGATAAAATACCACGCAAAGCATGACGTACGGGAGTTATGCGCATGAAATTTTAATTACTTTAATTTAATTATTTTATTTTAATCACATTAATTTATTTTCTATTTTAACTATTATTTTTTAATTAATTAAGTATTATAACCTCAATTCTCCAATAAATACATGCAACTCCTTTATGAATTCATTCATTGTGTTAACAATCTGCTTTTTTTCGTTTGTTAAATTCGCATTGACATAAGGTTCAGTGATCCGCCGACAAATTGTAGAAATGATATGCGCAAGGCAAAAATGATGACTTTCTCGATCACCCAAATGAGATAAATTGCTGCCTTTATCAGTTACATAATAAATTCGGCAATTTTTGATGGCATAAAGTTCTAACACGTCATCAATAAATCCCGAAATATTTTCACGATTTTTTTGGATGTCCCCAGGCCATGGAACACAGTGAAGTACAAAATGATTAAGGTTCCTTAACCTTAAAAATTATTTTTCACATAATAGTAACAGACCAGTTTTTGCAAATAAAATGTATGACTATGTGAAAAATCGAGTGACAATGTGCAAGCACTTTGTCTGACGTCAATTAATTTTTTGTCAAGTTCCGATTCCTTTGTCTGCAGAGTTTCAATCACTTTTCTGCCAATTGTTCTCTCATTTGGCAAAAGATCAGCTGAGCGTACTGATCGCTTTTGCAGATGCCGTTCAATACTAAAACTTTTCCCTTTTACTCAGTCAAAACCGGTTACATTAATTCGGCATAAGCATCCATGAAATGCTTGAATCCTTCGCCCTTGATAATTGAAAAGGGACGTCCATCAGCAACACAAAATTCAACCAATGCTAATTCCATTTTGTCATATTTGTCATTTGTGCCAAATTTTGTTCCATGCCGATTTTCCAAATGTCTCCTCAAATCCAAAAATATTTAAATTGAAGTCTTTAATATACCGCAAATTATGAAACCCGGCATAATTAAATGTAACAGGTTTCGCAGGTGGCACGCAGGATTTGCATATTACATAATTAGTCAGATTTCCATTTCCATCCAAAATAATATCGTAGTGCTGACGGAAGATTCGACTTTCAGCCCACTCTCGCCGATGTCTGGGACTTTGAAGGTCAATCCCCGCAATAATTTCGCATTTTTTTCGACTTTGGACGTGGCTCGCCGTCATCATAAGCAATGTTATCCAACCAAAATTCATCAATTTCGTATTCATCGGAATGACTCGCCATAAATTCTAAATTATTATGTTAATAAGGCAAATCCGTAGAAAAATTAAAAGAGGAAAAGCAACAAGAAGAAGCATTCTCGAAAAAATCGCTGTAAACGATCGAAATGATTGTCAACGGACGGAGAGACGGCTGTAGGCGATCGGAAAATAGGAGATTGAGTCAATGTTTCAATTGAAAGACAACAAATTGATTGACAACATAATTTTTTGCTTTCATATTTATTTTTATTTCTTTCAATTCCTTTTATAGCTAATGAGATATACTAAATAATGGAATTCATTTTTAAATTTTTAAAAATTTTGTTGATATTTAAGTTGATGGCGTAATGTTTGTTGATTTAAATAAATATCAACATTGAGGTTGATTCTCCGCAAAAAAAATATTTCTAAGTGAAAAATGTTGATTTGCCATTCTCTACTTACTTCTGATGTATTTTTTAAAATCCATTTTTTATTTACACTACCCATATATCTATATTTCAATAAATTTATTTGAAAATTAATTCGTTTAAGTCTAATTTTTTCTATGAGAATACAATACTATTTACTTCTTAATTTTTTAAAATGGTTTACTGTTACAGTAATTTTTTTTAATTTGGTACCTTTGCGCGGACGATCATAATTTCTATTACGATGGAATTTGTTTTATTTTTTGTTTATTTCAAAGTTTATTTCTTTTTTTTCTTTTACTTTCTTATAAAAATCTATTTGAATTTTGAGTCAATAATAAATTATTTCGTGAATTATTTTTTTATTGTTAAAATTCATTCGGTAAGATTATTTGCACTTGATTTTACTATAAATTTAAATAATTTCTTTTCTAATTACAATTCTAATTGAAATGACGAGCTGTGTGAGCAGCACAATGATGATCACCATCATACTTGTCCATCCTTTTGAATTTTATTTTTATTTAGCATTTCTTTAAATATTATTAAATTACATAAACCTTAGAAATGATTTTAATTCATTTTAATTCTAAAATCATGCTTGTGAGGTAGTATTTCTTAATTTATTCTTCTTTCCATATATTATTTACTAATATTATTTTATTTTTCTGCTTTTAACATTAAAAAGTCAGAAATATTTTCTATGAGATTTACAATAATCCCATATTTATTTGACAATCCTTCATTAATCAATTAATTCCTTTAAGAGTAAAGATTATAAATAAAGGATTATTTCAATATAATTAAAATAAAAATATTTATAAAAATTCATTTGTCACAAATTATTAAATTCACTTGTGGACGTCGGCATATAAACTTTTTATAAACGACTAATATAATTAGAAAAAAAATGATAAATCGAATCAATGTTGTAATGTCGGATGAAACAGATGCCTTGTCAAGATTTAAAACGAAAAAATTCAAATTCAGCAAACTATTAAAAATTAAAAAACAAAAATTCAATAGTCAGATGAATTCTTAAAACCAATTTTTTTTAAAGATACCAAAAACATTGAGTAATTTTTGTAAAAATTAAAAAAAGTTTTTTTGAAAATATACCTATAAAAAATGAGTTTTTTCCAAAAGTGAGACACCAAAAATTAATTTTTAAAATATTAAAAGGTGATTTATAAGCCTAATTTTAAATTGATTAGTCGAATTTTATAAAATTTTAAAATATTTTTTAAAATATAATAAGCTTCATTTAAGAGGATATTTATACAATATCAAAATTTCTACTGGCACATACTCATGACCGCATGTGATCCATATTTTCGTTGTGTTGGTGGAAACGAAAAAAAAAATTTTTTTTATTAGTTCTATTTTTATTTCAATATATTTGCTACTATAATTTTGTTTTTGAATTTTATATTATAATATACTCGAGCTACTTAAGTAAAATATTGCTTGTTATTTTTTCCATTTTGTTCATTCAAATTCAACAAATATTCTTATTTCCTCAATTGTTGGATATTGATTTTTTATTTAAAATATGTTCTATTAATTAATTAAAATATCGATTATTTTCTAACATTGACATAATTTTAAGCCTATTAATTGCAAATTTTTTGCTTTCATAATTGAACGTCAATTTTATAGAATTATTTACACTTATAAATACAATATATTTCTTAATTGGCTAAATTTTGATATGTTAATATTTGATCACAAGAGTAAAGATCGAATAAATAATTTATATAAAATTGCTTTTTCTTCTTATACTATAAAATATGTTTGAGATTTAATTAATTTGCCTTTGAGGTAATAATTTATATCAACTTTTTTTAAATTTATAGTTTTAAATTTTTTTTTATAAATTTTTCTTTTATTAATTTTTAGAGCTGATAAACAACTTGTGAATTGATTGCGTACTCAGCATCTTCGAAACTTACTTTTCGCAGTAATCCGTTTTTAGTGAGACGATTTTTTATGGAAAAAAATAAATAATACTGTATAAAAATTATATATAGTAAAAAGAATTAATTAAAAAATTATTTTTTTTTTACAATTTTAAAAGAAAATATAAAATTTTTTTATATATATTTAAATTTTTAATAATTATTGTATCAATATTATCTGCTAAATTCGTATATCAAAAAGAAAAATAATATTATGATTTAAGTTTTTTATAAATAATTATTTATTAAATGATACAAATGCAGATGCATTCATTATTTTTTTTCCAATAAAATTTTTTCAATAACAAAAAATATTTAAATTTTGATAAATTTTAATCTTTAAAAAAATTCCATACTCTTTAAATGATTCTAACATTATCAGAATAATGGGCTTCATTTTGATTTTGTTCTCCAAATAAAGTTTACGTCATCTTTTTAATTTTGCTAGCAAAAATTAATTTATGATAGCATTAAATTAATTTTATTTTGTTATTTATCTTATTTTAAATTATTATTTTTACTTATCCTCATTTTAAATCGCTAAAAGATATACATTTTAGCTGAAAAGTATTATAGGAAATGAATTTATTAAATTTTATATTAATTATTTAAACATATAATCGGCGAAATAATAAAATTTAAAATGATTTATCTTTTTAATTTTAATCTAATCTATAAATTTTCATTAGTTTACTATAATAATCGCGAAAAAAAAATTTATTTTTTATACAATTCATTTAATTCATTAATTTTATTTCTGTCTATTTAAATAAATTTATATTTCATATTGCGCACAGATGCTAAGGCTGTCAATCAAATGGATTTAAATAAATTTTCTTAATTTAACCATTTTAAAATGGTTTGTATGTAATATTAGTTTGTAAAGCCGTTTCTTTGGAAAATATTTTCTGAATATGATTTAATCAAAACTTCTTTTAAATTCAAATACGAAGAATTTCGAATTTTGACATAAATTACTTGAATTATGTTAATTATTTTTAATAAAAATTCAGCTACATTGATTTTAGCCGCACTATAAATATTCTATTAAGAATTTATTTTAATTATTAGCGTTAAATTAAAAAATTTTATTTTATTATTTTCTGCATTGATAATTTTTACTATTTTTTGCAAACCCTTTTATAAATGCTTAAAAATGATATTGCGATATTTTAAATCATTGCTTTTTGGAAAATATATTTATTTGAGCAACCAATCTTGTTGTAGTATCGTTGTGGTGTTATAATAATGTGCTCTGCAAACGGAATATATTGGAATTGTTAATAAGATATAATAATAAAATATTTATTTTAATTATAACTAAACAATTCATAGTTTTGTTGTCAATCTTACAATTAGTAATATAATGGAAAAATAATATTTTACTGCTGTAATCAACAAATTTTTAATATTTATTCTTTATTTTAAAATTTTTCTTTAATCATTATTTAATTATTTATAGACATTATAAATATATAGTATTTTTTAAAATGTCAAAATAATTTAAATAAAATAATGCTAAGGAATTATTCAACGTAAATTAACAATAACGAAACATATAATAAATTTCTTGCAAGTTTCTTATAATAGAAACATTTATTATAAAATTCAAAATTATTTTCTACGATAACGATAATTAAATGTATAACATAAATTAATTCAAATAAGATGAAAAATACCATTGGTAGTAAATATTTTAAAAAATTAAAAAATATGGTGCCTCGATATTTCACAGCGAAATTGGAGGGATGGCACAAACTTTTATCGTTTCCTGAAAAAATAACAACAATCATAAAAGAAAATATGAGCAGTGCTTTTTTTAAAATTATGCTTAAATATTTGCTCAAAATTCTAAGCCTACTGATAAGCATTAAATATTGAAAAACATAAACAAAATAAATATTGTTCAAATTACTTACCTTATGAAAAATATTTATGAAATGTAATATATTCATTTAGTTTTAGAAATTAATTCAAAAAATTATTCTTTAAAAATGAAATTTAAATGATTAAAACAATGCACTGCTATAGAAAATGGAAATAACGAAATCCAAAATTTGAATGGATGCGCGAGTGGATCAACAGCCTCACTGCCTTAAATCTTGAAATTTTTACTTTGAAATTGCAAAAACAAACGAATAAATATGAGATAGTTTATTGCTTCATTAATAGTGTCACCGTTAACTTTCGATTTTCAAATTTTATTAATGTTATTATCACTTTTTAATCAATTTTAAAGAAATGTTGTTTATAAAATTTAGTTCGTTTTTAACTAGAAAGCTTAAGTATTCTCAGAAAATTTAATTTTCTTTTAGAAAATAAACTTCTGTCTCACTTATTTTGTTTTTAAGTAATTTTTTGCAATTAATTATTTATTACATTTAAATATTTTTATTATATTTTTTTTATAAGTTATTTTAAAATTATTAAATTATAATTATGACATTTGTTATTTTAATTGAAATTGTTTTAATAAAAAACATTCCGAAAAAGAAAGATATTTTTTTTATTTAATATTTTTTCTTTAATTTCTTCGACTTCGCCGGTGTTTTTTATTTTTGATTGATCAATCTTTTTTAATTTGTGTTTTATTTTTTGGCCTTTTTTATTATTTTACATTTTTTGATTTATAAATATGAGTTTTTATTTTTAAATTAAATTGCTATATTTTATCATGTTGAGATGCAACCGCTCTGATTCCTTCATTCCACAGTTTATTTTTTATTATTTTATTTTATTTTCATAAAAAACCTTTTTAATTAAAATAAATATGATGCTATAATATTTTATTTGTCAGCATTTGTTTTTAATAATATTTTTATCAGTTTTCAATTATTTTATTTATTTTTTTATTCGCTATAAAAAACAAAAAGGGTGCCGAAGCTGATCACGTGTGATGAGAAGTGGGTTTATCTCAACAACAAAACGGCACAAAAACAATGGCTGAAGCAAAACGAATTGGGCGAGCCGACCCCCAGGCGTCTTCAACATGCACCGAAGGTATTGCTGTGCGTCTGGTGGTGTTCATCAGGGTTGGTCCGCTATGAACTTGTTCCGGCTGTGCAAACCATCAACGCCGACATCTACCAGCAACAACTGAAGCGGGTTCATGACCAAATTCGCCGTCCTCCATTTTCTGCAAAATTCCGCGGCGGCGTGCTCCTTCTCCATGACAACGCAGCCCACATGTTGCGTTCTCAACGCAACAAAAAATTGAGCAACTTCGATGGGCGGTTCTTCCTCATCCACCATACAGCCCAGACATCAGCCCGTGCGACTACTATCTGTTTCGATCTATGGACACTTCTTGAGAGGGAAAGAATTTGCTGATCAAAACAAGGTCGAAAATGCATTGGATGACTTTTTTGGATCGAAAAATGATCAATTTTATAAAAAGGGGATTGAAATGTTGCCCGAACGATGGGGGAGGATCATTGATCAAAATGGTGAGTACATCGTTGATTGAACATTTGTTTTTTGTGAAATAAAAAATTGTTTAATGTTGAAGTGCTTAAAGGGTCAGAACTTTTTCATCAACCCAATATTTATTATTGACAAATTGGTAAGCTAGCTGGCTCCGGACAATTCTTCAATGGACAATCTGCAACAAATTGATTCTTTTTCAAAAATAAATAAATAAAATTTGCTGTCAAATTTTCCACTGACGGATTGTACGGACCTAATCAGCTGTTGTCATTTCCTTAAACAAGCTTTTTTAAATCATTTAATATCTTTTTGTGTTTATTATAATCCAATTATTTATTTATATATTCAACAGCAAGGTTTATCCAAATTCGAAGCACTGTTTGCGACTCATCTATGCAATTTATATGAAGAAATTAAATTAAAAAATTAAATGAAATTTAATTGTGCACTTTCACAAAGAAAAAATATGCAAATTAAAGCGGAAGAATTATTTTTTAATTATTTTCTAAATTATGCTTCCACATTAAATTTTTAAATTATTATATAAATGTTTTCCTAAAAGAGTAAAAATGCTTATTTTTGTCAAATGAATATTCTGATTTATCTGTAATTTATGTAAAATTATTATAATGCTTCATATCGTTATACAATTATTAAAAAAATGATTTTTTCATAGACAATACTGCATTATGATATCTATATTTTTTCTTAAATATATATTTTATTATATAATGTCATATTTCATAGTCTTTTAAATTTATGGGTTGATTCCGAAATTAATAATATTAGTGTTCATTCCCGTTCAGGTCGCTGTGTGTTGCTCAATCCAACACATCCCATACTCAATTGTTCATGTTTTAATTTATTGTTTTCTTATTTTTCAAAAAAAATATGGCGAACTTTATTTATCTGTAAAATATGTAAAAACCCTAATAAATATATGTGTAATTTTTATGTTTGTTTAAAAATTTAAAGGAAAAAAATTATAATATTTAAATGCCAAAAAATATTTGGTTAAAATTATTAATTCATAATATTTATCATGCCAACAGAAGATGCTCTTTCCGATGTGTTTGTCGCTATTAAAAATTCTTTTATTTTAAATTATTTCGGGAGATTTTTGAAATTGTCCTTAGGATGTGTCAAATTCACAAAAATATTTACTCGGATGGAATTCTTTTGCATGGCTTAAAACCTTGGTCAAAAAGTGATTTTAATGTATATAACATAAATATTTATTTTATTGGAACCTATTTTATTAATTTCTTAATGAAATTTTAAAAGTTGATTAAAACATATGCAGTATGTAAATTTAATTAAATTTTTTATTTCTATTTATGACATTTAATTTTAAATATTGAAGTCATTTATAATAAAAAAATATACAATTATTTTATTTTCAATAATTATTTACTTTTATGAAAGCAAAAAAAGGATTAACAAAATTCATTAAAAAAGTGATGCAAATAAATTAATTTTCCGTTAACTTTCTTAAATTAAATCTTATAAGTATTGTTTTTTCACAGCATTATTATCCCACGCAAGGAGGTTGTGCTGCTGCTTCATTAATGCGTTAACATTTTAAATGAATGCAATTTTGATGATTTTTTTTCTACAAAATATAAGTTTTTTGATTCCGCGCTACCAATAGACCGGAACGGACCAATTGTCAAGAATAAAATTGAGTCAATATAATTTTGAAGGTTCTAGACCAAATCCAACAATCTTGATAGCATTCGAAAGCTTTTCAAAGCTCTATTAGCCTACAAATATAATAAATTATTATCAATATGTGGAAAAAATAAGATTTAATAAATCAACCGTGAAAAAAAAAAGAAAAACAATTTTTTTAAGCAAAGGTGATGGTTTTTATTCTTTGAATTTAAGTTAGAAGACATAAAAGTAAAAAAAAAACTTGCCTTATTAAGAATTGTTTAAATTATAAAACAATTCAATTTAAAAATTTATGGTTTCCATTTTTTATACTATTTTAAATAAATAATTTTTTTTTATTCAACCTTAATTTTTAAAAATTTGAAATTCTTTTTTTGATCTATATCGTCGAGTTATGTTCTAAGATAGCGAAAATGTTTAGTCTATGCCTTGTGGGGCTTAAAATTAATTTAAACAATTCTTAATAAGGCAAGTTTTTTTTTACTTTTATGTCTTCTAACTTAAATTCAAAGAATAAAAACCATCACCTTTGCTTAAAAAAATTGTTTTTCTTTTTTTTCACGGTTGATTTATTAAATCTTATTTTTTCCACATTTTGATAATAATTTATTATATTTGTAGGCTAATAAAGCTTTGAAAAGCTTTCGAATGCTATCAAGATTGTTGGATTTGGTCTAGAACCTTCAAAGTTATATTGACTCAATTTTATTTGACAATTTGTCCGTTCCAGTCTATTGGTAGCGCGGAATCAAAAAACTTATATTTTTCATAAAAAATTGATCTTTTTGTGAAAATCTATTTCTGAACTGCACAAAAAATCCAATTTTTTAAAAAAAACTTAAAAGAATTTTTTAATTAATAAAAAATTATTCAAAGTAAATGATTAAAATACTAGTTAATTTTTAATAATTTTTTCATCGACTCAAATTTTAATTAATATTATTCATTGTTAAATAAAATTGTTAATTAATAAATATTTTTTAGATTATTTAACTAAATTTTATTTCAACAATTATCATATAAAACAGGGTTGTACATTCAAATTTGAATTAAATTAACTCAATCTTTTTAATTTTTTTTACATTGCACTTGAAATAAGTTTGTTTTTCATTTTTGTATTACTAATTCGACGCTTCTTTCAAATATTTCAATTTTAAAAAAGTAATAAAAAAAATTACACAAAACATTTATAATTAATTTAATAATTAAAACCTTAATTTAATCAAAGACAATTAAAAAAAAATCTGATTGTTAATTTTATTTTAAGATTAAATGAAGAAATAAAAAATTCTATAATTAATAAAAACAGAAAACTAATTATAAGGAATAACATTTTAAAAATATTTAAAGATGTAAAACATCATTTAATGTTCATAAATAAATAAAATGTTTCTTTTTGTATATAATGAAATAAAAAAGAATCAATTAATGTATAATATACGAAACAAAAAATCTTTAATTATCATATAATTAATTTTATATAAGGCAATCAATGTTATAAGTTGTGGAGGCATAGCAAATTGAAAAGCTCACGATACTCAACATGAAATGCAAAAAGAATTTAAAAAAGGTACACTTTTTAAACTAAAAATTTAAATAAAAGTTTGATGGATTCGAAAATTTATTTTAATTTAAAAATAGAAATATGAAGTTTAAGATTTTTACAATTATTTGGGAAACACAATAATTAAAAGTGGCATAATTTAGCAAGGAAATATTTATTATGAATGTAAGAGATATAAAATTAAATAGTCACTTATATAAATTACTTTATTAATTAATTTAAAAATAATTTATAAGAATTTATCTCAAAATAACAATGTGTTAATAGTTTAACTTTCTCGAAAAATTGACGCACGACTCAAAAAATTTTTCAACAAATCAAATTTTCTAATAAAGGAAGACTTAAAAAAATTTTCAATTTGAAATATATAAAAAAGGAAGTAATTTTCCAAAATTTTCTAAAATATATTTTTTAAATATTGGTTTAAAATAAATAAATACCATTTTAAAGTATTTCCGTGATAATATAAAGTCATTCACATGAAAATCATTAATAAATTAACATACAAAATTATTCAACAAATCTATAAAGAATAATCAAATAAACAATGAAATTTTTAGCTAAATATTATTAAATAAAATTTAACTAAATGCAAAATAAAATTTGTAATCAAATGTACAGCAGGATTTTGCATAGTTCGTTGATTTTTAATTAATTAGATTTAAAAATTTTTATTATATTACTCATAATAAAAAAAAGTAAATATGAAAGGAATATGTCACGATTTCACAAAAGATTATATAGTTTATGTTATTAAATTTATTTGGAAATTTTTTTTATAAAAGTCGCCACGAAAAATTAAAAAATTATTAAATTAAAAGACCAAAATAATTAAGGTACTTTTTTCATAAAAATATTTTTTTATGTGTATAAATTGTCAAAAGAAATGCATTTGAGTCACAATTTAATTTATCTATCAAATACAACAAAAAATGAATTTAAAATAAATTATAAAAAAATATTAATTAAGTAATTTTGGATAAAGGCCGCGGATTTGATCAAGAAGGTGAAGATCGTTAAAAGTTTTATTGAAAAAGCAAAAATATTTGAGGGAATCACTGATAAATCAAATTATAATATGATAAAGATTAAAAGATTTTTTACATATATGACAAAATAGACACAAATTAAAAGATATTTTAAATAAATTTAAATAAATAATTTTTTTGCAAATTATTAGTTTCATCTGGTTATTCAATTTCTCATGCCGATCTCGAATTGCCCAAAAAAATGAATCCAAATTTGTTGGAATTTTGAACTCTTGTTCGAAAATATAAAAGTTAGAATAAAATATCCATTTTTTAAAATCTTATAATGTTAAATTTCGATGGACATTATTTTATGTTGAATTTAGATTATTTTGAATTCTCTTGCCTAAGTTCTTTCTTTTGCTACATTTTGTCAACTCAAATATTTTTATAAAATTTTTTAATCTTTTTTTTTAAATAAAAATTAAAAATCTTTTAAAATAATAAATGATATTTTATAATAAAGTATTAAATTCTTTTACTTTTTTGAATTATTGGATTAAAATTTCTTTTATAAATATTTATACATATAACAAAGAGTTATCTATTTTATTTGGTGGCTCTTTATCGTTAATGACTTTGTATGTTTCTTTTACTCATGGCATTTTATACTTTTTTAGTTTTCATTGATATTAATGTTGACTGGCAACTCTTTTCTTCGAATAATGCCTATAATTTTTTTTTAATTTTATTTTATTGGAATTTGAAGCATATTATATTTTATTAAGTAAAAATTTTAGTTAATAATTTTAAAAATTAAAGCATATTCGTTGTACAATTTTTAAAATCATTAATTGTTACACATTAAAAATGTATTTGTTTGTATTTTTGTTGATATTTTTTAATTTAATTAACTTTTATAAAATTTATTATTTAAAAAGTAACTTCTTTTGTTAATTTTATATGCATAAAAAATGCTAAATATGCGCATCAATATATAGTATATTTCATTTTATATGAAAAATAGAGTTTATCGTATGATATAAAAACCTTATAATTATGTGTCTTCTTAAATTTAAAAGGTCCTTTTTTTCAAATTATTTTGACAGTATTGTTAAATCAAACGTTTTAAAAGCTATATAATATAATTATAAAAATGTAATATAATTAAAATAAAGTAATAACGCTAAATCGGTATTCATTTCAAAAAATAAAGAAGTTAATGAAATATTCAGTAAATATACTTATTGTTTGACGAAAAATTAAAAAAAATAATTAAAACAGCAATTTTTATTAAAAATTATTAAATAATATGGGCCATAAAATGAATTACATTAATATTAGTTTAACTATTCTTTTGACATTATTATTATAAAAAACAATACGTCATTATTAGAGACCGGATTTTTTTGTTTTTACATATTTTTTTTTGCGGCTTAGTTATGGCGAGAGAAGCCCAAAAATAGCATTATCTTTGAACAATTTTTGATTTAGAGCGACATATAAAAACATAAAAACACATATTTTGGCGTTTTGGCACATAAAATATGTTAGCACATATTTTGGGGTTTGGCACATATTTTGGCATTTTTGAGAAAAATTGCAATAAAAATACAAGAAAATTGAAAAATACACCCCTAAAAATCGACTTTTTTCCTAAATATTAACATAATTTTCAAATTAAAAATTTTTTTCTTCGATTGTAGAAACTAATGAAATCTCGAATTCATTAATTCGTCATTGGATTTCGAAGTTCTCTGCTGGAACTTTCAATTTATAGAAATGATTTATCAAAAAAAGACAATTTTACCCCAAACACTTCGAAATGTATTTGATTTGCGTTGTATGGGCTAAAAATAATAAAGAATGAGATTTTTGGGATTTTTTATGCAAAAACACACTTATTTTTTCAATTTTTAACACATTTTAGCACATATTTTGGCATTTTTGGGGGTTTTTAGCACATATTTCAGCATTTTTTAGCACATATTTTATTACATATTTCAGGATTTTTAGCACATAAAAATCCGGTCTCTAGCCATTATTAATTTTAAAATACAAAAAAATAAAAAATAAAATTACAAAAAAAATAAAATGCGCTGAAAAAAAAGCAAAAATTAAATTAATAGAGGAATTAATATAATAATATATTATCGTATCTAAAGCTTCTCTAAAAAAATTAGAAACCTTAACTAATTTAATGGCTCATTTCAGGAATAAAATTAATATTTAATTAAATGTTAAAATAAGCACTAATTTGATAAAACAACAAAAATTCATGAAAAGATATTCAAATAGTAAACACCTTAAAAAAATCAATAATTTTAAAAATTTTGAATAAAGAGTAAGCTACAAACAATTTATAATTGCTTATAGAACTCTTAAAAATAAAGAAGCAATTTATAATTTTTTAACAAGCAATAATAATTATATTTAAGCGAATATATATGTTCAAATTCTAGGACTAAAAATATTTACGTTGATCATGTAGAAAAAGTTCTGAAATCACATTGCCAAATAAAATGAAATTTTCTAGTTCTTTTTGTTCTTTACTTTATCCGAAAAGTATTTATTTGTTTTAACAAATAAGGCAATTTGGGTTTAAGTAGTGCTAAAGATAATTTTGAGGATGAATTCGGTTAAAAAACAAACAAAATCAATGGTAGAGATTTTTAGATAGTAAGGCCCTATCCAAATTCAAAAAATTTTGAGCTTTTGGTGATTATTATTATTATTATAAATAGCAATCATTATTTTCGCTAATAAAGCAAGACAAACAAACGGAAATCATTATTTTTATTAGTGAAGGCCTTAATTTTTGAATTGTTTTAATTAATTATCAATCTTTTTATTATTTATTTTCATTGGTTCTAAAACCATCAAAAAAGCGCTTTAGTCAAAAAACTTTATGATTTTATTTGATATACCTTGCTAAAAGGAGCCTAAATTGTGATTCTTTATATCATTCCAGACCTAACAAATAAGTGTTTTTTATTCCCCTGCAAAATTTTAAAAAATTCGTTATATGTCAAAAAAATGGCCAATCATTCTTTTATTTTGCATGAAATTTATGATATTTAAAAAAAAGCTTAATCAAACATATCAAATGAATAAACTGAGAATATTTTTTTTCTAAATAACTTCAAACATGAAAAAAAATAATAATAATTTAATATTTTTTGATTAATTTATTGCGTTATATTCCGTTTTTGTAATAAATATTGATCATAATTTAATGTTTTAAAATAAATAAAACAATAAAATAATAATGTTTTTAAATAACAGCACTCATTCAAATTCGAAGTGTTTCATCATTTTAAACAAACCATTTGTCTATTGGAAAGGACATACAAATTAATTTTATTTTATATTTTTACTTAAAATTAATTAATATTCATTATTTAATTAACAATTGTAAAATAGTTATAGAATATTTATGATATCATTATATCTACAATTAATATTAAATTACACAAATTCTCTTGTCAAATATCTTGCAAAGGTTGATTTAATTTTTACATTTAAATTATAAAAATTTAAAAGCTATAAATTTTTAATTTTATAATTTTATTGTTTTTCGGTAGAAACCGTGCCTATTTTTCTCATATTCGTCATTTTTAAATAGTAACAAGAGTTTTAATTTTTTACTAGCTACAGACAAATAATTTAACAATGAAAAAAAACAATGCTTGTAATTAATTTAGTTTTTATTTAAATTTTAATAGTCTTTTAATTTTTTTAATGACATTATGTAATTAATTTTTTTAATTTTCTGTGCTATATTTTAGTAGCTCAATAATTCTGCTTCTTCAATATTTAATTCTCATGGGCGATAATCTGTTTGTCCTTATTTTTTCACAGCTAAGAAAATAAGCAAATAACTCTACTTTTTTGCAATTTCTTATAATAATTTAATAATTAAATAAATAATTTTTCTTAAATATTTTATTATTTCAAGATTATTATCCTTCATTATAAAGAATTTATAATTGTTAATTTATAGTTCACTCCTTTCAGTAGCTAATTTATTTAATTTATAAATGTGTTAATCCTTTTAATGTATGATTTATTAATTATTGGTATTTTTATTGACTTTTCTGATTAAAAATGAGCAGATACGCTGACAACAGCGATTTTGATGACAAAGATTTTGATGCGAATATTTTGCATGTGTTTCATATAATAGCAATTAATTAGAAAATCAAAAATCTTTAATATGCTTAATGTTGCGTTTTTAAAATAATTTAATAATTTGATAATGAATAATTGTTTCCCCAATTTATTTGTTAATATAAGAGTTTTATTATTGTTTAACACTTTATGTTAAAAAAGTCATTTGAATATTTATTTTTATTTTTTTTATTTAATAATAATATATGAAAATTCAATGAACTGATTAATAATTTTGTTAAATTTTTTAGAATTAATAAAATATTAAAATTTAAAAAATGCAATGATAAAAAGACCTTGGCATGAAGTTAGATTCATTTTCTTCATAAAAGTATTTAATTAAACTAAAATTGATTAATATAAAAAATTACACAACATTCAATAAAACTAAAAAAAAAATAAATTTTAAAAAATATTCACTTTATAAAACCAGATTAATAATAATTGATAAATAAATTATTAATAAATATTTTTATTATTTCGTTAATTAATTTATCAAACATTTATGGTGGTATCCTATATTAAAATTTTAGTGTTGCAATATCTTATATTTCGCCTGATAAATATCGTGAGTGAGACCCTCGTGCACTATATTGATTGTTTCATTTGTAAAAATGAAGATAGGTTGTTTATTCACTATAGTTTTTTTCTAATAAACGTTTTAATAAATAATGACTATTTAAAGTCTTTAATATATTTTATACTGCAACTTTGTTTTACTCGTTTTATTTGGTTTTCCTGGTATTATTTATGAAGCAGAATTAGCCGCTTATTGATTATTAAAAATATATTTAAATTTAATTTTCCAATATTTTTAAGATATTTTTTTAAGAATTTTGGCCATCTGTAAGTTTGAGCGATTTTTGCGTATTGGTAACAAATTTCTAACTTATATAAACCTCGAAATAATTTCGCCAATTTTTAAGAGTGAAAATTGCAACTGGGAGTGATACGGAATTTAAAATGTATTTTATGGCTATTTATTTGGTTTTATTTTAATTTTAAATACTAAACGTAAAATTATTTAAATAATTTCAATGATATTAATTTACCCGTTTTAACTATTAGTGTCGCCAAAAGCGACACAAATTTCTTGGAAATTTTCATTTATTTTGATCCTTTTTCGTCGATCAATTTCTCCGTTCGCTCGCTCGTTAATTATGACTCATCTCTTTTTCTCTCTCCATTTTTTGTTATGAGTCATCATTTTTAATGGATTTTTGTCCATCTGCTTGTGCACATTTTTCACGTGCCTGGCCCCGCCCCCATTGATTTGTGAGGGTATAAAAGCCCGGCCCATTCTCCATTTTCTTCACTTGTTCATGTTTGTGCAAGTCACGACTTGTTCATTTTGGGATAAGTCGATTGGACTTATCAATTTTCGATTAAGTCAGCCGGACAGTTTTCTGTCCAAGCATTTACATTAAATTGTAATTGTGTAATTGAATTGAATAAAGATTAAGAAAGAGTCTTAGTCTTATCATTGTCTGTAAAAGGGACACTCAGGAGCCCTTTAATACAGACCATTAAGCCGTTGACCCCCGTTGGGTCACAAAAGGCTTACCAAAGGAAAGGAGAAGAATTTCTCCTTCCAAATTGTCCCTTCGTTTAAAGGAGAGGAATTTCCTCCTTTAATTTGTCCCTTTGGACACTTAGTGAATTTCTGTCTTTTGGACAGAAGTTCTTTCCGCTTAAAAGACTCCCCCCTTCTGCCGGGAGAGTCTGCTTCCCCTTCTGCCGGGAAGTGCAAATTTTTGTGGCTTTTTGCCCACAGGTGCTTATAAATCGCGAAGGTTCTCCAATTATAATTTTTGTTTTTATAATATATTTTGATTTTGTTTTAAGCTAAAAAATATTCTCTATGATTATTAAAGGACTAAAAGAAAAACAAATATTTTTAGATTTATTTTCTTTTTTGAGATCCTATTTTTGTCATTTTTATTTAATTATTTATTTTTAAATTACCGGCATCTTAAGGTGTATTATTTAAGATAGAAATTATGAATTTTTTATTGGCCGCTTTTCATTATTTCAGACAGCAAATTTAATTATATTTATATTCTTCAATTAGTAGTCATTAATTCTGTAATATTATGATTTTATTCATCATTTTTTAATTCACAACATAAGTTTTGTGATTTTATAGTAGAGTTGCATTTAAAAAGCAAAACTATTTTAATTATAATTTTGTCGAATAAATAAAGATAGCTAAAAAATTAAGTAATTGTCTTAATTTTCCTTCCTCTCCCACAAATTGAATTTTACTAATTATTTTTTTAATCTATTACATGTGAAAAGTTGTTAATTCTTTTATTATTTTAAAAATTGTAAGTGAATTTAAAAAAATTTGAATCTAAATTAATTTTTAACTGATTTTATTTGGTCTTTCTTAAAACATTTTTTGGTCCAAATACAAAAAACTATTAAACACCATTAATTTTATTAACCAGTTTTGAATAAATTAATCAATATTGGATTAATTTTCATATTGGAAAAATCTAAAGAAAAATATTTATACAATTTTTTTTTCTAAAGAAAATGAATATTAATATTGAACCTAAAAGAAATTCTGTTAACTCTTGATTAAACAAAAAATATTTAAATTACTCGCATAATAAATATTTAATTTTTACTTTTTAATATGTCATCATTAAATAGTTTAAAATACTGAATGTTATATGGAGACGAAATTTTTTCACGACCATTTGGCGAGAAAAATTTAATAAATTAAAAATATTAATCAATGCTTAAAGAATTATACGAATATTAATTTAAAATTCATATTTTATTATAAGTTGAAACAAATTCATTTTTACGCTAAAATAAAAATAATTTACAAAAGAACACCAATTTTTAGCAATATGAATATGATAATATTCAAAATATAATAAAATATGTAAAAAACTAAATATTATAATAAATTTTGTCAAATAAATTCAAAAATACATTTAGACACCATAAAATTTAATTTTAAATTAGCCCTCATTTGTCGATTATTTTGTTGATTTTTATTTGAAGAGAATCGACGATTGAATAAATTCAATTAAAAATTCTGAAAGTATTCAAGTAAAAATATAAACTAAAATCATATAAACGTATATAAAAATGAGCATATTTATTTAATAAGAAAAAATGAAATCATTTTTAATATTGAAAAATGAACAACAGAAAATGAACTTATACAAAATCACTCAATCAATAATTAAATATTTAATTTTTCAAAATTAATTTATAAATTACTCATTAATTACTACAAAGGATTTGAAAAACTTTTAAATAAACATTAATAAAATAAAACATTAAATACATAACATTTTTATACATGAAAGAATCACTGACAATATCATATCAACAGTGACCTCATGAAATTAAAATTGAAAAAATTAGAAGAGAAAAAAAGAGACAACAAATAGAAAATTAAAATTATTTTTTTACAAAATAAAATAATAATAAACCATTTCAACAAAAAAATAAAATATTTACCTATTCATTTAAGAAAGACTCATACGAACAAACAAATCGAAAACATGAGACTAAAGGAAAGAAAAAGCTAAATATTTAATAATGAACTTATTTTTTGGAACTGGAAAAATTCATTACTTCAAAAGTATGGTGGGGTACTGTGACCCCTGGGGGTGAAAAAAGTCAAGGTCCACTTTTTCTGGATCACCAGAGGTTGGCTCGGAAACGGGGTGGACAAATCGGTCGGGGATTAAGTTTTTCAATGTTTGCCTTATGCCAGAATGTCAAAAAAATTTTCAGAAGGTTGGTTTACTAGTGGGCTGGAAAAATTTTTTGGAAATTTTTGATAGGGCTGACAGAAAGAGCACAAAATTCGCTACAATATACAAAAGACCTCCGATTTCCCAGCTCCCTAGGAATTTTTTTCTAAAATTTTCACGATTTCAAGCCATTTTTGACTTTCCAGATCCCATGATGGAGTGATCTGATCAAGTTAGTGTAAAAGACTTTTTTGATCACCATAAAAAATGCTATCAGAAGTGTGATTCTTTTTTATAGAATGCAAAAAAACACATTTTTATTTCCTATAATGTCTTTTAAAGAGACATTAAATAATTGATAAGAAATTAATTTATTTTCATATTAAAAATGAAAAAATAAATGCACGAAAAACATATTTTTAGCTCGGAAATTCTTCGTTTTAACGCCACTATTCATCAGCTTGGAATCACTATTTTGGAGCTTTGCCACTAAAAAAAAAACTATTTTGGAAGTTTGCCACTAAAATAGTTTTTTGCCACTATTTTGGCGTTTCGTCAATATTTTGGCACTATTTTGGCATTTTTTGGAAAATTTCCCAAAAAATGCAATAAAAACAAAAATTCACCCCAAGAATCGACCTAAAAATTTTCAACTTTTCAAAAATACACCCCTACGAATTGGAAAATTTTCTCAAAAATTCTTCCCCCAAATTTTTTTTATTGCTCAATATTTGCTAAGAAAATATTGGAAAGGAAATGTACTTCATTTGTTTTTGCCATTCTAATTAATGTAAAATATTTCTGTTTTGGATGAAAAATGCATTAATAAATCTGTTCTGATTTTTTATGTTTGTACTGACTTTTTTATAAACAAAAACCAGGACCGGGACTTACCGGGACCAGAAAATGTTTCTGGGTTTGTGTCAAAAAGGCCAATTTAGCTGATGGGAGCCGTTCTAATAGAGGTTTTTGGACAAATGCCAAAATACGGACATAAAATATGGACTTAAATGCAGAAAATAATATAGAAATTTTCCTTCCCGCTAAATTTTCTTCTTATTTAATTTTCCATAAATTATGCTATCGCTTTCATTTTAGAATTTTAATTTGCAAAATTTGAATCGAATTAATAAAATGCCTCATAAGTTTTTTACATAATATCAAAATATTATATAAATTTTGAATATTCTTTTAAATTTTTTCGAATTAAATTAATTTTAACAATTTTTGGATAATATTTAAAAAATTTAATTCTATTTACATATTGGCGAATATGTATTTGATTTAAGGAAATTTAAAATTGATATTAGATTTATATATTCTTTTTCATTTAATATTCTTTCTTAAACATATTATTTATATATTTTCAAGTTTCATTTTCATTTAAAGCAATTGAAATCAATTGATTTTTATTGTTTCTTTATATTTTTCATTATTATGCGTATATTTAAAATATTTGCCGTATTATTTAGATAATCTTGTTTAATATTTAATGTGCTTTTTATTTGGAATTAATTTTCAAAACTAAAATTAATACCATTTCTTAAAGGTTTTGGCAAAAATTCTTGTTTTTAAATTAATAAAAACAATCAAATTCCGTTATAATCATTTTCCAAATTTTTTAAGTCACATGAATTTTGGAAACACAAATAAATAAAAATAAGAATGAATTATTTACCTCACAAATTATAATTTCCTTGCCTTTCGGCACCGCTAGACTCGGCACATCTTTTAATTTGATTTTAAAAGTGCTTCTAAAAGAGTTTGGTTAATGAAAATTGTGCAAAATTTTGAAATTATTCCAACACAGCTATGAATTGTCCATATTTTTCTCCCAATTTTGGCCCATATTTCGGTATTTTTCGCCTCAAAAAATCATGCCAAGCTTTTGTTCTGATCATAATTCATAATTTTTTTGAGTATCTTCAGTTGGTTTAAAATGGTAATAAGAGTAAACTTTTATTAACAATTATAGCATCATAAATCAATTTAAATTTTTATTAAAATTCACATTAAACATTAGTTAAGATTTTTGGGCTCGACTATTGCTGTATTTGAAAGGTCTTACGGATCAGATAAAAAATTTTTACTTGAATTTTTATCTTCTCCGTTAATTTTAATTTTTAGTTTAAATTTTTTAAATTTAATGTTTTCAATAATTAGTATTTATCTGATAGTTTGTATTAATTTATTATAAATTAATCTTGCATCGTACGAGCTAATGCGAAGTTGTTTCTCAGCCGCCTAGGAATTTTTTTCTAAAATTTTCCCGATTTTATGACATTTTGACTTTACCGACCACCATGAAGAAGTGATTTGACCAAGTTGGAGTAAGAGACTTTTATGTTCAGCTTCAAAAATAAGTTGTATAATTAACTTAACTTTTAATCACCATCAAAATGTAAATAAGAATTTTTCTGAGTTTTGTGCAAACTATGAAATAGTTTTTCAAGTTAGAATCATGATTTTTTCTGCCCTCTTTTAAGCAAATTCTGATATCAAGGCCTATTAGAATTAACATCACATCACTGATGTGATGATATGATAAATCAAATGCATGTTAGAATCAGTGTCATTTCGTCACATCGCTGATGCATCAGCTTGTCATATGATGATGTAAAATAATGTTTCACCATTAGGAATTTGTTTTTAGGCATAAAAAATCGCAAATATGCACAAAAACCCCACAAATAGGCAAAAAAAAATATTTTTTTAACGCTATTTTGGTGAAAAACACGTAAAAAACTCATACGTGGTTCGAAGAAGTTATTTTTGGCACAGTGAATGACAAGCATCATATGATTTGAAAAGATAATTCAAACACGCGTATGACTAATCGTACGATTGTCATACGCCGCATACGAAGTGATTGTCTGATATGAGGATCATATCCCTCATGTGATTATATGATATATTCTAACGCGCGTATGACAATATGATGTGATAAATCAGACGCGGAGCTGATTAATCGTATGTTTTAATTCTAACAGGGGTCCTACGTCTGATAAATCATATCGTCATATCATCACATCACTGATGTGATGTTAATTCTGTTAGGCCCCAGGCGACTTATTCACAAAAAGACGAATAAATAATAATTAGCAAGATTTTGAAAATTTTTATAAGATAGAACAAATGGGGATAAATATTTTGCTTCCTTTATGTCGTCAAAATTGTATAGATAAATACATTTTTTTAAATAAATTAATGATTTATTAAATATTCAATAAAATGGAAAAAAATTTGGCAGAAGTAAATTAATTTATTAATTTTCTTTGAATATTTTGGTAATTACCAAAACCTTATTGTTTTAAATCCAAAAAATTATAGATTTAGTTTTCTACAACATTTATAAAAATAATTTTAATTATTCTGTATTATATTTATAGTATTATGGAAGAAAATATAAATCTGATTACATGACAATTGAAGTCAATCCTAATATAAAAATTTATAGATTTAATGCCAAGCGCGAATTTATTTATTTGCTAATCTAAATTATATTTAATTTGGATTATTTTATTGATTTATTATTATTGTTTAAATTCTTTAAAGCCAAGTTCTAATCATGCTCAAGTAATTTATTATTGAAATAAAATAAATAAAATTTTCAATAATTGAGAATTTTTAAATTATTGATATTACATTTAAAAAATATTCAAGCAATCATTGTTAATAATTTTATAAATAATTTCTTTTAATTCAATCATTGCGAAAAAATTATATGCAAAATCTTGGGAAAATAATAATATTTGTATATTTTATTATTTTCGCCAAAGAGTTAATAAATTAGTAGCAAAAACATAAGAATTCATATACAAATGTTAAACAAAAAAAAACTAATAATAATTATAGAAAACATAAAAAATTGGTAATTTTAATAATTCACAAATAATCATTAAGGATCAAAAAAATAAAAATAATGCATTTTTATTAATATAAAAACAGCTGCCCCAACTGAGCATGATTAACAAAGTATTGATAAAACTAAAAATGGAAAAAATAATTTTCAAATTTTCAAATTTTCTTTTTGGAAAAACAAATTACAGTCTTCACAATGATCAGAATAATGGATATTCGACTAAAAAATACTATCAATTGAACAAACAATTTATAATTAATCGCACTATGAATAAAAAATAGCAAAAAATAAATGAAATAACGATTATTACACAAAATCTTCACAGAAAAGAGTAAAGAGTAAGGAGAAATTCAAAATAAAATTTGTATAAAAAATATAAAGTAAATTATTACAATTTTTATAATTAAGAAATTCATTATTACTAATTATTGAAACAAAACATAATATTGATTTATAATTTATTCACTTTCTTTATTATATTTATAAAACAAATATGAAATTTTCTTAAGTAATAAAAATAACATATAGAAAAAATGCAATTATTAATATAGAAAATGATGCCATAACAACTGAAAATACTCTTCCGATGGACATGAAAAAAAAAAATAATAGTTTCATATTTCAATTAACAATTAATATAAATTTTTAAATAAAATAAAAAAGGAGAAGAAATGAAGTGGAAAGGTAAATTAAAATATAATTTATGGATAATTATTATAAAAAATTCATATTAATCAATTAAAAAAGTAAAATATTCAAGTAACCAAATAAAACTTAAATGAATATTTATAAAAATAAAATAAATAAAATTGAATGGAAGCTAATTGAAAATTATTATTTTTTCAATTCTAAAATTATCAATAAAAAAATAAATTATTAAGCATTTAATTTTCAAATTAAGAGACAAATAATTAATTTAGATGGGTTTCATAAAATCAAAAATAAAATTACCCATCAAATGTTTTTATTATTACATTAAACTAAATGCCAACGGGAAATAAAATATTGATACTCACTAAACCTAAAAAACATTTAAAAAGGTAAGAATTTAACAACTTAAAGTTTACTGCTCAAACAAAAGGAAAAAAGAAATAAATTTTTAAATTATAATAAAGCAAGAAAATGACCAAATATAAATTAATTTTATATTTAGACTTTTGACTAATATTAATTAAGCAGAAATATATTAAATTTGTCACCAACACACGGATGGAAAACCAGTTCGGAAAAAACATGAGACAAATATAGCAGCATAAATAAATTAATGATTTTCAAATAAAAAACAAAAATATAAATAAATAAATAACAAAATGCGTTAAAAAACAGTCTAATTAATTTCACAATTAATTTTTTTTTTGTCTAAGATACAAAAAATAAAAATATTATTAAATTTAAATTAAATATTAACCAACATATAAACTTTAGTAATGATATAAAAAAAATTCTATATAATAAATGATCTTAAAAAATATTAAGTGATCGATGAAATTAGGGTTCAGCCCCGTCCCCGATCTGCCCGGTCCCCGACCCCGACATTTTTGGGCCTATTCCCCGCCCCGACCCCCGACATGTCGCTCCCCGAGGTCCCCGTCCCACGACTTTTTGCTCCCCGGCCCCCCGACCCATAATCGGGGAATCTAGGACCCCAGTGTTGTAAAAATTTAAAAGTTATTTGATTCACGAAGGGGGGAAAATATTGAAAATTTTTGAAATTTTAGCAAATTTTCTTAATAAAATTCAATAAAAATTTCGAAAAAACTCCGGCGGCGGATATCGGCACCTACGGCCACCAAAAGTATTAAATTTTCTTAATAAATTATCCAAAAATCACAAAAGTTGGTTTTTTTTTGACAAATTATGTTAACAAATGTCACTTAAATTTTCAAAATTTTTTCCGGCGGCGCCTATCGGCACCCCCCATTTGTTCCGCGAAAAGTTTTTTGAAAAAAGCACACGCAAAAAAAGTTTTGAAAAAGCAAAAAAAATGTAGTGAATTTGACATTCAGACCCCTTCGCAAAATGGTACTGGTCCCCCCCCCCCCCCCCTCGACTACCCCCAGACCCATGAGCGAAAATTTCGCTTGATTCCACCCCTTTCTAATTATGATAAAGACTAACTTGGACGCATTCTTGCTTGCGCTAACCTTTGAATTAGATTAGTGAAAAAAAAGAAAATTTACGAGCATTTTAAAAGAAAAATTGGGTTTTTCGTTAAAAAATTTTGTTGATCACTATCCGATCGGGGTCCCCGACCCCGTCAATTGAGCTCCTCCCCGCCCCGACCCCCGACATGTCGCCCCCCGAGGTCCCCGGCCCCCGTCTTTTTGCCCCCCGAGGGCTCGGGGCTGAACCCTAGATGAAATGATTGAGCGCCGTTGGCGGGGCGATTTACCGGAACACTTGATAATTGTATAAAAAATTATATTAAACAAAAAAAAACAGTCAAATAAATGCGGCTTTATATTCAAAAAATATTAAAAAAAATAATTTCTTTCATTTTTTACAAAAAAAAAAAGAATTAATAATTAAATATACTTATTATGATTAATAAAATGTAAATTAATTATTTTAATTAGAAAAATTGAAGAATTATAAAAGAAATTGAAATATTTGTGAAATTAATGATTCAAAAAATAAAAAATTCTACTAATAAAATTTAATTTTAAAAAATAAGAAAACAAATTAGCAATTAAATACCATAGCAAAATGGGAATATATAACTTAAAAATTAAAAAATAATAATTTTTTTTTACTAATATTAACATAAAAAATCTATATCTAAAAATATATAATAATTCTAGTTATTTATATATATAACTAATTTAATTGAATTAAATAACAAATATGAAAATTTATTTTGAGTCAAAAATAAATTTAAATAAATGTAAAATTCTGAAAATAAATTATCTAAACCTAAATAGTAAAAAAATGGTTTTTGAATTAAAGAAATTATTATTAAAAAGTGAAGAGCGAAAATTAAACAATGAATGAAATGGGGAGCCATGATTCGAACAGCTAAAAATACTATATTTAAAAACATTAACATAATTTCAGCAATTAATTGTGAACAATAAAATAAATATAAAAATTAATTGACTTAATGTATACAAAATAAATGAGAAATAAAATAAACAAGAAAAAATAATTTGATTATTATGAAAATAAAGTTTTAAAGAAAATTAAAAAAAGATTAATAAATAATTAAGAAAACAAAAAAATTCATATAAAAATGAAAATATTTTTAAATTGAAACTAATAAAAATAAATTTAATTTATTTATTTAAAAAATAAAATTAAAAAAGTGATTCTCATAATAATTGATTTTATAGTGATTTAGATATACGAAGTCTCTTGTGCTCCTTTGTCAGTTAATGAATATTTTCAGTAATATTATTTCTTAATTGGATTAAAACATTTTTATTATTTTGCTTTTTAATTTGATTACTTGCATTTGTCTGCGCTCGTAGAAAAAATATTTAAACACTTTAACTTGTGTGTTAACTTAAATATAATTAATGTCTGACAGTAATTAAAAAATTTATTATATATTTTTATAAAATCAATATAAAAATAAATAATGTTTTATTTTTATTTATTATTCAAAATAATTTTTTTGCATATTTTAATTTTATAATATTTTTAAAATATTCTGTTGCAATTTTTAATTTTTTTTAATTTTTGTGGTAATGACTATATATTTTTTTAATTGCTTTTTTGTTTGAATTAGGACTTAAACAAAAAATACAGAAAAATTAAAAACCAAAACTGATCAAAAATTGATATTATTCAACAATTTATTTCAATGGCAAACGAAATAAATAAAAAAAGAAATATTCAGCCAAAGATGGGATGAAAATTATGCAGAAAATAGAGCGAAATTGGAGTTGGCGATGCAGAGATTAAAAAATGGAAAAAGCAATTTGGCATTTTGAGCAAAAAAGCGGAGGAAAAAAAAATTAAATTTTTGGAAAATTAAGAGAAAATCCAAAAAAAAAACAGATCAATTTCAATTTTTCTTAAAATTTTAGTTTTATTTATTTGTTAATTAGCCCTAATTCAATAATCAAAATAAAAATATTAATATTTTCATTTTTAGGGTTTATTTTCCAAAAAATGATTTTTTATCTTTTTATTTTTAAAAATGAAAATTATATTTTTTCACTACTGAAAAACTTATTTAAATAAAAATTATATTTGTACTTTGATTATTAATTAATTAAAATAAAGAACAAAAATAAAATAAAAAATTTAAATTAATATTTTGACGATTATCTTTATTTATTATTTTATCAAAAAATTTATATTAGATTTATAATCATAAGAAAGGTAAAAAATATTTAAAATTGAGTCTTAAATGATCGAAAGTTGATTATAAATTATTTTTTATCAACTGCTTATGTATACAGATTTATTTTTGTTAAATAAAAGTTTATTTCATTATTCAGACACAGGTAAATTTCATAAGATGAATAATAATAATTTTTAAATAATAATTGAAATAATAATTTGCGTAGCCAACTAAATTTAATTTTCATATTTTCAAAAAAAATTTATTTTAAAATATTAAAATTAAAAAATGTGGCTTGTTAAATGTTTTTGGTCTATCAATTATAATTTTACAAATTTCTAGTTTATAAATATTCAAAAATTTGAATAAAAAAAGGCTGTGTTTAAAATATATGACTATGAAAAAATGATAAGAAACTTTTATTTAAAATATTGAAAAAATCATTTATTGATTTTAAAACCCAATAATTATGTAGTAAAATTTCTTACATTAAAAAACAATATTCTGAAAGATTTACAAAATTTTTAATTAATTCTCAAAAGTAAAATGATAAGAATGAATTTATAGACACTTTAGAAAATTATTATAACAAAACACAAATTAATAAAAAAGAAATGAATAAAGAAAGATGCTTGTGCACTTTTTCTGCAAGACCTAAAAGTCGGTTGTCAAAAAGTTATTATTAAAAAATATAAATTATCAGATATAATTATTAAAAAGATTCTGGCAGAACATAAATTATAACGAAAATAAAGCTTTACAAAGAATTCTATTTCTTTGCAATCACTTTCTTCTAAAATTAACTATTTAAGCAATTCAATTA
The DNA here is from genome assembly GCA_023374025.1 of Heterodera schachtii. Taxonomy (NCBI): domain Eukaryota; kingdom Metazoa; phylum Nematoda; class Chromadorea; order Rhabditida; family Heteroderidae; genus Heterodera; species Heterodera schachtii. The sequence continues at coordinate 1,893,377 of SIJG01000012.1, forward strand.
ATTTTCTTTATTTACTAATAAACTTTTAAATGTATTTATAATATATCTCAATAATTTCAGCGGAACATGAGATATAGAAAAAAATAGAAACAAAACATCCTTAAAAATATAAAATTAATAAATAATTATTAAAAAAATGAAAGTTATAAAAAAAAAATAAATGTTTAAACAAGTAACACACGAATAAATTTTATGACTAGAAAATTTTAAATGTTTATATTAATTTTCGAATACCATTGCAAAAACATATTGAAATTGTGCCAAGTTTTTCTTGGAAGTTTTAAGAAAAGCCCACTTGGCAGTTTTGAAGAAACGACCCAGCACGGTCACAAGGTAATAAAATTATTTATGATCATTTCTATTTGCATTTGCTAATTGCAGTTGCTTAGATTGCATCGATTTCTTGCCAGTTTATTCTGTATCGATTTCATTTTAAATAATTTTATTCTTGTTCCAAATTTTTTTTTCTCTTTAAAATGATCATATTTTCATTTTGCATCTATAAAAGTTAATACATTAATATGAAAACTCAGCTTTATTGATTTTTAGAATTTTCTAGATTCATTATTTAAGCATGCACCTTTAATAAACATATATAAATATTAATGATGTTTTTCAAAAAAAAGGATTTACCAATAATTTAAACACGTAATTAATTTGCATTTGTTGGCAAGCAAATTTTTATGCAAATATTGAAAAACCAATTTAGTAATTGAATAAAGTAAATTTTAAAAAATACAAACATATACTTCAGGTGATGGTGGGATTCTCAAATGAAACTTTGTAAGTATGAACCCATGGGTTGTATTGTAAAAATTTAAGATTAAAATATAACCATTATTATTTTTATACGAATTTATTTTTTCCTCATACAGTCAATTTTTTTCGATTTAATTGATTATTTTAAATATAGTAAACTAATATTTATATTCGAAAATCGAAAAATTATTAAAATTGCTTCATTATCTATTTTTTGTGAAAAAATTTGAATTTTTCGTTAGATTTGAGATTAAGCACATTACTTAATTTCAATTTGGCCGACAAATGATTTTATTAAGTTACAAAATAATATAAATTTTAATATTAATTGTGATATTTCTTGTAAAATATGAATGAGGTCAAATAATTATTATTAATTTTAGAAGTTTTTGAAATTTCTTGGCAATTTCGCTGATTTTGTTAAATTATTTGATTGCGTATGTTATTAATCCTTTGCCGCTTCAAATATTAACCGCAGAGCGGCAACGAAAAATTGAATTAGGTAATATAACACTTCTATTTTTCAATAACTACAATTTATATTTATTTTTTTAACTCATTCTTTTTATTTGGTTGTATTTTTAAGTTTTCTAAAACTTGCTTAAAATAATATATTAATTAAAGTATGAATTAATTAAATTGAATATTCATAATTCTTTTGTTTGGGTTATCGTCGATATAAAATAACGGCTGACTTTTTAAAATGTACTAGAATGTTTATATTCATTTATTTGGTTCTTAATTTTTTATTTTCCTTAATATATTTAGGTATTTTTCTTTGATTATTTTAAAAAGTTAAAATAAATACAGCTTTTTAATGTATGATTTCTTGCAGAGTGGTTTTTTTCGCTCATAAAAAATCATCTAATATTTATTTTGTATAAAAAGAAATTAAGAGGATTTCATAAATTGAATTTGTATTTTTTCCAAAAGTGATTTATAAATCTTATTAAAAAATTAATTTATTATCATTTTTAAGTTTTTTATTGAAAATAAATCTTTACCAATAAAGCAAATTTTTATTTTATAAAAATATAATAATAAAGAAAATAATAAATATTTTACTTTTTTTATGTTTATATCAATGAATAAATAATTGAAATTTTACTATTATTTTCTTATCGGTTAAATTTTTTTTTTGCATCTTGCGTCAAACTATTTTTTAATATTGTCTTATTTATTTATTTCCTTCAAATATATTAAATTTTGGATAATTTTATTTTGTTTTATTATTATTATTATGTTTTTTAATTTGATTTTCTTATTAAATTATGATATTTCATTTTTTTGACAAAATTTCATTCGATAAAATATTGATGTTATTATTTACGATATTTTATGAAAAACCATTATATTTATTTTACTATATTCAGCAGAACAAAGACGCAGAATGTCGGTGTTTGTTATAATTATATTATCGTAATTATAATATCATCATTAATTATATGTTTAATTTTTAATATTTCAATTTCTTTGACACGCTTCTCTTGGCTTGCTTTTGAAGATTTGTTGCGCGTGGCATACGAAACTTTTTTTTTAAACTTTTCTTTGATTTAATGTTAAATTTTATGTTCATAATTGTTTGGTCATTATTTAATTAAATACTTTATTTTAATTTTATTTTAAATCTTATGTTTGATAAGTTTCGTCCGAATGACGGCACTGATTTGAAATTTGATTTTTACCACCTAAAATTTTTTCTTTTTCCATAATGTTTAATTATTGGGCTATTCATTTATAAATATATATTTAGCGAAATTCATACAACTAAAAAATCATATAAAAATTTATTTTGTATTATTATAATAATTATTAATTATCATCGTTTTATAGATGAATTAAAATTGCTGATTGTTTATGAAGTGAAAATTTCATTTTTTATAGATTTATTAAAAGGAATAATTAATTTTTAATTAGCATACATTATTTTCTGCTATTAGAGTTTAGAGTACAGGGGTGTGTGGCGGCTTAAAAACACCTAACATTTTGCCCGGATTATGCTTCTTAATTTTATTCATTTTTCTTTTATTATTTTTTCGTATTTATTCAAGTTATCTTCCGGCTATCATACCATACTTTGATTATCAAATGTTGTTGCGGAAAATAAAAATGGATACAAATATGTAAATAATAAAAAAAATTCTAGAACATTTTAAAATGTCAGTCGTTAGTTACATCTATGAAAACCCAAACAAAAGTGTTACGAATATTCAATTAATTTTTTCATAGTCTCATTAATATATTAATTTTAAGCAAGATTTTAGAAGAGTTAAAAATAGAAGCAAATAAAATGAATGATTAAAAAAAATAAATACATATAAATTTTCCTTCTTGAAATTTTGGGGATACGACATTTGATGAACTCGACATTTGGGGACCCCACATTTGGGGATTTTATTAACTCAAAAAAAAATTTATCCAAATTAGTTACGTCTGCTTTAGCCAGAGTTAATTCCATTGCAAGAAAAAACAAATTAATATTTTTAAAATTAACTCTGTTTCCGGACTCACCGCGAGAAGGTAGCAGAATTTTGAGCCCATAACCACAACACAATAGACAAATCACAATACATTTTAGTATGTACAATACACTCTTTCCAATATCAGAAATTTTGGTTGAAGACTTTGGTGCGATTGAGAACCCAAAGGATGATGAGATTCTTATCATCTCAGGTCTTTGTAATACAGATTTATACGCAATGATTTTGAGAATTGGGACGACCCAAATGGTGATTAATTCTGTTTTCACATCCCGTTGGCCCTTGGGAAAGGCGTTTTAAATAAAAATTGGAAAGGGTGTACTGTACATACTAAAATTTATTAGATTTGTCTATTGTGTTGTGGTTAGTGTGGGCTTAAAATTCTGCTACCTCCTCGCGGTGAGTCTGGAAACAGAGTTAATTTTAAAAATATTTTTTTGTTTTTTCTTTCAATGGAATTAACTCTGGCTAAAGCAGACGTAACTTTGTCTGATTTGGATAAATTTTAATTTTTTTTTTGAGTTAATAAAATCCCCAAATGTCGGGTCCCCAAAAGTCGTATCCCCAAAAGACGTTCGATCCCCAAATGTCGGGTCCCCAAATGTCGGGATCCCCAAAAGTCGGGTCCCCAAATGTCGGGTTCCATAAGTGTCGGGTCCCCAAAAGTCGGGTCCCCAAATGTCGGGTTCCATAAGTGTCGGGTCCCCAAAAGTCGGGTCCCCAAATGTCGGGTCCCCGAGTTGCAAATCCCCAAAAGTCGCACCACGAAAGTTTTGTAGCATTTTTTCTCCTCATATGATAGAAATAAAATTAGTATAAATTTAAAAAGTAGCGAGTTATTGAAAAAACTACTGATATCAATTATTAGGGCTTCTTTTTTACGCACAAAAAATCGCGAAATAGGCACCTAAAAAGGCAGAAAAAAATCGCAAAATAGGCATTAAATAGGCACAAAAAACCTCGAATAGACACTAAAATAGGCAAAAGAAATTTTTTATTTACGCTTTTTAGGTATTAAAACACGTAAAAACTTAAATGTTTCAAATGAAAATCAATTACCAAATAGTTTAAAGTTTTTTTCAGTTAAGCACAAATTTTTAAAGCAAAAATTTTTATTGAGAAAAAAAAATAATTAAATTTGGGATCTTTTTTTTAAATTTTTTCAATTCTTAGCAGGGCTGGGCGAAACTTCGGCTTCGGCTTCGAAAACTTCGAAAACTTCGGGTTTTTTGGGCTTCGAACTTCGTGCTTCGGCTTCGGCTATTTTACCCGAAGTTTCGGGAAAAATACACCCCTAAAGATTGAGTTTTCAATATGCAAATGCACCCCTAGTGATGGGCTTTTGATAAATTAAATTAATAGATATTTATTAATTTTTTTTTTTTTTTTGTGTTCACACGCATGGTCGAGTGGTAGTGCTCTTGGCTATTTTCATTATGTTTATCTTTGGATCTGTTCCCATCCAAGTACTTGTTTTTCTTCTAATTTTTCAAAGTTATTCCTTTTTTTGACGAAAATTTAATATAAATTTAACAATTAAAATCGCAAAATCTTTTCATTTTTGGACTAAATCTGTCACTAAAATTTGAAAATTTTCACCGGCAGCGCCAATCGGCACTGCCGGACCCTAAAAATCCTCTATTTTATTAAAAAAAAAGTAGCTCAAAGTCGCAAAATTTGGTCATTTTTTGGTGTAAATCTGTTAACAAATTGCACTCAAATAAAAAAAAATTTCTCGGCGGCGCCTATCGGCACCGCCGGAGCTCCAAAATTCCCTTTATTTTTTAAATTGAATCAAAAACCGTGAGTATTCTAAGAATTATAAAAATTTACAAAATACATTGCTATAAAAATTCATTATATTTATTTATCGAAAGGTTGGTCTATTTGATATTTAACCGAAATTGTGGTGAAAAAATTTTTTGGAATTAAAAAAAAAATTTTGAAAAAACTTCGGCTTCGGCTTCGAAAACTTCGGGTTTTTTGGGCTTCGCCTTCGGCTTCGGCTTCGAGTGCTAAGCCGAGCTTCGCCCAGCCCTGATTCTTAGGGGGTGTATTTTCTGAAATTTTTTTGGGTCATACCTTAGGCACAAAAACAAACCCCGAAATAGGCAAAAACAGGCATTATAAAAGTCATCCTAGACACCCCAAACCAAGCGGAAGATGCTTTGCTTTTTTCGTGTTTTCTTTGCGTATTAAATGCGCAAAAATGTTAGGCATTTGTATAAAAAAGGAAGCCCTATCAATTATTATTTCATTATTAAAAAAAGGATGACAATAAATAATAAATTGTAATTTCAAAATGAAAGAGCAATTTTTAAATAAATAATTTTCAGAGCGTTGTAAATTAAAGTTTTTATTTGGTCGAGAAAAGATTTCCGGGCCTGACAATTTCTACTAAATATATTATAATTAATAATGTTAACGAAGCGAAGAGAAAACGCAAAAAAAATCAAATGGAAACATGATGATTTGAAAAAAATTTGATGGTTTTTTATATAACGCCCTTAATGATGGGTTCTAATATAACGACATAGAACCATTCAAAATATATAAAAAACACAAATTTCAAAATAATCACATAATTTTTTGAGAACTGAAAATTCAATTCCACGTACTCGAAAATAGATTTAGATACCTTTAATTCTGTGTAATTACTTAAACAATTTGGAACCGTACCATGATGGAGAAGAGATGACATTCAAAACTCGAGTTAGAAAATAGAAGGAGAACTTAGAAATAAAGTAACCAAATAATATATAATGAATGATTCACATATTTAAAAATTATATTGTAAATAGAGCAAAATTTAAAACATGAAAAAAAAATCAGTTGTGAAAAAATTCAACTTAAATTATTATTTATTTTTTAAATAAATATTTTAACAAAGATTCTAAGATGAGAAGTAATTTTAATTTTTTTCTTTAATTTTTATATTCTTCGGTATTTTTTACTTTATTTATTACTAGGTTTATGCACTTTTAAATTAGATTTATTTAATTGAAAAATATTTATAATGATTAAAAATTTAATTCTAGAAATATTTTTGAAAAATTGTATCAAATTTATTAATTTTATGATTCTTTTTCTTAGTATTTCGTTTTTAAAACATTTCTTAAAAATACAATTAATGAATTTTATTTATTTTTTATTTAAGTATGTATACATTTTTTATAAATTATTTAATAAATAATTTAAATTTTTCTTCAATTTTAAAATTGATTAAATCATTTTTTGTTTTTAAAAAGTTTTGCTTCTAAAATTACTTTTTTATTTTCTAATATTACATAAATTAACTCTTGTCGTAAAGCTAGCTTCTTTGTTCTGATTCTTAATAGGCGAATTAAAATTCAAATTTATTTCAAAATCAACCTTGCATATTTAGTTTGATAGTTTATTTATAAATTATTTAAAACTCATGCAAAAGAACTGTTAACTTTCTAATTTATCTGTTTTCGATTTTCGTATTCTGATTTATTATTTATTTTTAATTATAGATATTTTAATTATTGATTTGTGTTTTTTCTAGAATTAAGTATTAATTAGGATTTATTGTAGAATTAACTAATTTACTTATCTCGGTCTGTTCAAACGATAATTATTTCTGTGGTATTTCTATTTGCTTAAGATAAATTTATTCTTTTTTATTTGTTTGAGATTAATTTATCATTTTTTAAAATAAAATCAGAATTTGAAATTTTACACATTAAATACTAATTTAATTATTGCAAACCGATTATATTTCTTAGATTTTCATTAATCATTTTGTATGAAACCAAATTTGTCATTTTTAAGAAGCCATTTCATTAAGGCAATAGAAGGACTTAAGATTTTAGCAGCAAATAGATTTTATTTCTACAGAAAATGCGTATTATAATTTTTTAAATTTAGATACAATTTATAAGGCGTTTATAATTTGTAATTAATTTTTTTTTTTACACTCGCCACGTCTTTGGGAGTGACAGGCGCCACAACAGATAATAAAATTTTTTCGAAATTATGTAACCAATAAGAAGATAAATATTATAATCAAATGATATGGTTTGGGTTCGAGGTTTTCCGATTTATTTGGTTTAAATAATTTTTTTCTAAAACAGTGTCCGTAAAATCCAAAATCTTTGTATTTCCATCTGTCCAACTGAATAAAGTTGGCATATTGTAAATGCTAGTAATTTTGTTTCATTTTGAGCTTTATTTAATTGCTAACCATCATTTTATATTTTATTTTTAATTTCCATAAAAATAGCAATATTGATTATATTATGTTAATAAATACATTTTATCTACAATATTTTAATATTGTAAATCATTTCAATATTTGAACTATAATTTACACTATTTTATCAACTTCTAAGTTATTATTTTTTCTTTGAAAATTTTTAATTTTTTAAAAATGAAGAATGTTAAATTTTTTTAAATCAAACTCGAATAGCATAGAAAGATTTTCAAAATAAAATTTGTCGAATAATTATAGTATTTTGTTCTTAATAAGAATCTGAAAATTTACATAAAATATTTGAAAATTTTTCTCTTTGTTTATTTGCTTATTTAGTTCGCTAGTAGGTTGACTGTGATATAGAAATATTTTTTATTAAAGCTTGCTGAATAGTTTGTAAATAAATTTCAATTTAGTTTATATTTTTTAAATTCATTTATTTTTATTATACATTTTATTAATCTTTAATACCAAAAATACATCTTCACGCTGCCTGCACAAGTGTGGAAGTGGTAAGCAATTTGTGAATATAAAAAATCTTTCTCTCAACAATTCAAATCTGCAAATTTTTTATTTTTAAATTTATTTTTATTTCTTAGGTAGAACAATTATTAATTAAATTTTTTAATAAAAATTGCTAAATTTTTAAAATTTTATTTCTTTCAATTTTATTTTATTTATTTTTCTATTAAAATAACATTGTTTAATATTGGTTTTATTTTCTTTATATTGATCGCCTTATTTGTAAAATTTAACATAAATTAAAAAATAAAAGCAAAAGAATCAGTAGATAAATGTTTATTCAAATTTTATTTTATACCTAAAGCCTTGAATGTTTTTATGCTGATGAAATAATGAAACAATTAATTTAATTTAAAAAATTATTTGTTATTTTTATTATCTTTTGAAATTAATGCTAAATACGGTTAAATTATTTTTAAGATAATTTAAAGAAAAATAAATAATTAAAATATTAATCATCGCATTCAACTCCTGATACTTTCAGGTGCCAATTTGCATGAGTGAACAGAATTGTTGTCATGGAAACAAAATCAATTCGTTTTTTTTCAATTTTATTTTGTTTATGGCCGTTTTGTAAGCAATTATTATTTTGTCAAGAAATAAATTTTTATTTCTTATTTATTTAATTTTTTAAATTAATAATATATTTTATATCTCAAAATCCTATTTTTTGTTTTTTAATGTTATGGTAATTTATTTGATTAAATTTATGTTTTTGTAAAATATTTTCTTTAGTTTTGCGTCGATTGATTTGTCCGATAAAATTGAAATTGTCAATTTATAAATTATTTTATTTAAATGATTTTTTCTTTATATTTATTTTTTTTTAATAATTTTTTTTATAATCATTTTAAAATGTTTAAAATTATTGGCTATCAAAAGTCTAATAAATTTGATATTTAAAGTGATTTAAAGTTTTATTTTCTTTTAAAAATATCTAAAAATAAAGTTTTATTTTATTTCAACCAAACATATTATTAATCTTCACACTTGGCTCAGAAAAACGGTCGTGGTCGTGCCTTTTGCTGCTTCCAGCCCGCTGCCATTGTTCTTCCTCTTGGAAGTGAAGCAGGCGGAGACTTTCATGCCACAGATGACACAACTCCTCATGGGCAAAGAAATATTTTTATCATTATTATTTAATCTTTAATTCGCTTTTCTTTATCTTTCTATTTTTATTATTTTCTTGGTTACCTTGCTTTTTGTTTTACGTATTCTTATTTCACATTTATTTTATTTTTTATTCATAGATATTTTAATATTAATTAAAATTTATTGAAAATTAAATTATTTGTTTATCTTGGTTTTTGACTATGTTGTGTAAATTTATATATGTGGCGATTCCATTCGTATAGGATAATAATTTAATCTTTTTTAATTTGTTTTTGATTAATTCCTCATCATTTTTAAAACTGAATCAAAATGTTTTTTTAATTTATTATATATTAATTTTATTCTTGCGAGCCGTTTATGTTTCTTTGATCTTCATTAATCTTAATCATGATAATTTAGCCATGAAACGTAATATGCTTCTCGTTGCTGCACATTTGTATAACAACCATAGAACATGCGTATTTTTTGATTTTGCATTTATTTTTAATAAGTTTTATGTATTATTTTTATAAATTTTTTTAGTTATTTTTAAATCTTTTTGTCTCAAATTTTATTAAAAAAATTTTATTTCTTAGATTTAAATCAATAATTTTAAGCATTTTATTAAGATCAAATCCCGGGCCTTACATCAATTTTGTTCGTCCTTATTCATTTTTATTAAGAAAAATTTCTTTTTTCATTAAGAATTCCTTAATTGAGTTCTTAGTTATTCCTATTTTGTATTTATTACTAATATTATTCTAGTTATAATTTTATTGCATTTTTATTTTTATTTATAACTTTTTTTCATTTTCTCGGCATAATCGTAAAACTGAATATATTCTCCACTTTAAAATTTTTTTAATGAATTTATCTTTTTTTTCTGTTATCTTTAATTAAATTTTTGTTTTTTCTTGTAATTATTTATTATCATAATTTATCTTTTAATGCTTTTGACACAGTAGGCAACATATTATTAAAGTTTTTGTTTTCCTTAATAGATTAATATGATTGTTTTGAAATTTTATATTGGCATTTTTATAAAACTTTCTAAATGATCAAAAGAATTTTCTTCTATCTTCATTTTGTAAAATTTATTTTTCATTTATTATTAATTCATTACTGCGAGAATAGAACAGCAAATATTTTGTTTTAATTTTAGATTTTATTTTTAAAGTATTTTATTTATTTTTTAAAGAGAATAAAAATTTTATGTTTAATTAATTTTTTAAAATGCTTTTTTCATTATCTTATTCTAAAGTAATTTGTTTAAATTATTAGAATTAACAATTTTATATATTTATTTTTTGATATTTATTACTTTTAATAATGTATCATAACTGTTACATTGCGTCTATTCGTGAAGGCATTTGCGCCGTGTTATAATTAGGGTTACACGGGTCCGGGTACCCGACCGGGTCCTAGACCCGGATACCCGGTTTTTTCACTACCCGGACCCGGACCCGGACTCGGTTTTTTGAAAATCCAATACCCGGTACCCGACCCGGTAGGTCCGGGTCCAACCGGGTCCAAAAGTACACTGGTAAGAATGGGGGTCTGGATCAAATTGTTAACCAAAGTTGGAGGAAAGGAAAATTTTTTTTAAATTAAATTAAGATTTATTTCAAAAATGAGTAATTAATTTCTCCTGTGGCTTAGTGGTTAATCTTTTGGATTCTGTTTCCTGTTTCTCAGGTTCACTTCTTTCTCATAGCGATCTCTTTTATATATTTTTTTAAGATTTTTGCATTTCATAAATCAATAATTTTAAATAAAATTACTTTCTGCTTTAATAAATAAATTTTAAAAAAATGTTGATTTAATTTTTATACAATATCAAAATAATAAATTTTGAAAGAAAAATAGCATTTTTGCATAAATTTTCGATTTTCCTTGTTGGTGCCCCTCTAAAATCTACCTCATCCATATTTTCGTAAATATTTCGCTAAATTTTTCCGAAAGCCCACAAAACTACTAATTTTTTGTTGAAAATCTGCTAAAAATATGGCCAAAATTCCCAATTTTTTCCCGGCGGCGCCTGTCGGCACCGCCGGACTAGAAATTTTTATTTTTCATAAAAAATTGGCTCAAAATTTAGTTATTTTTTGGACAAAATATGTTACAAATCGCATTAGGAATTACAAAATAAATTCATGGTTGCCCCTAAGTATAAGCTTTTATTGTTAAGAAAAAATTGCCTAATTTGAAAAAAATAAATATTTTTGGATTTTTTCAGGACCCGGTTGGACCCGATACCCGGACCGGACCCGGTTTAAAATCTTGGACCCGGACCCGGACCCGATTTTTCCCCAAATACCCGGACCCGTGTAACCCTAGTTATAATTTATTTGGTTTTCTTTAATCATTTTGTATGAAAGCTTATTTTTTTATTTATTTTAAGTATATATTATTTTTATTTTTAACTTTTAAGAAGCTGTTTTATTAAAGCAATAAAAGGATTTTAGATCAAATAAATTCTTAATTTTTTTAATTACAGTAATTGCTTGGTTTTATGTTTTTTAAATTTAGTAAAAAATTTACAAGGTTTATATTTGCTTTTTTAAATTATGTGATTTTTCTTCAGCAAGTCAGTGATTCGTTATTTATATGTATGCGGCCACGCGCGGCTCAACCAGTCATAAAAGATTTCCCCTTATTATCTTTAAAATATTTTTACTTTTTATTTAAGAACGCCTTAATTAATTAATTAAAAAAACGTTTCTATAAATATAATGCTTCAAACGATATTAATAATTTTGTTTTATCGTTGATACTAGAGACCGGACAAGAGGGTCGGTCGGTCGGTTTCGGTTAAAAACCGAAAAAAACCGAAACCGAAAAATAAACGAAAAACTCAAAAATTTCTCGGTCGGTTTTTTTCGGTCAAAAACCGAAACCGAAAAATACCGAAAAAAACCGACCGATCCGATCTCTAGTTGGTACAATATACTTTTAATTTAAAACTTTTAATTTAGCCCTTCAATAAAGATTAAGTAAGATGTAAATTATTTATTTAAAAAAATTATGAATATAGTTTAAATTTAATAATAAAACGGAAAATATTTTTAAAAGTTTAAATGTTATCTTATATAGAATAATAATTAAGTATGCATTTCTTTATTGCGTTTTTAATACTTTTTGCAATTCTTGCATCTGTTCTTGCGTCCATGTTGTCTGTACTGTGAGGCCTTTCCGATTTCTTCTCACTTCTCGCAGCAAGGCGGTTAAAAATCATTTTTACTTGTATTTAAATTAGTACCGTATTATTCCATCCAGTATAGTCTTTCTTTTGGGTTCCTTCCTTAATTTTTTTTTAAATTAATATGGAAATTTTTTTAGATTTGAATCTTTTATACATACATTTATATTTATATGCTTAATTATAAAATGCCGGAGGTGACATTTAATTTAAATTTGTTTTATTTTGAAAAATATGTTTTTTTAATTATTATGATTGATTGAAATCTTGCTCTAGTTGCAATATAGCTTAAGGAACATGCTGCTTGGTCAGTAAATCACATTTTTTGTATTCACTGATACTTTTTTAAATTAATTTTAATTAACAATTTATTTTTCTCTCCTTATTCATAATATTTTTAATATAATGCTAAAAAATTTTAATTTAGATAGAACTGGGTTTGGTTCTTTAATTCAATTCTTGTTTATTATTAACGATTATTAAAAGGATACGTAAATAAATTCTTTAAATGAAATGTTATTTAATTAATCATTTCAAAAAATTATTTGTTTAATGCTTTTTTGTTATAAATGATATTTGTGAGAATAATAAAAAATATTTTATTCAAATTAATTTAACACCCACCCTTTAAATAATTATTTTTGTTTTTAATTTTAAATAATGTTACATTTATTTAGGCTATTATAATTTATTGAAGCGCATTGTTTAATTATTTTCATTATTTTCTTTGACGGACCATAAATTGCTATTTATCTTATCCTTTTTGCCAAAATATCTTTTTGGCCCCCTACACGTGTAGTCGAAACCTTTCAGTTGGCCATATTTTATAATTCTTTCGTTTGACATTTAATTTTGTCATTTTTTAAAATAATTTCTTGTTTAAAATTTTACATTATCAAATATTTTTTAATGAAAACTTTATTATAAATGATTTTTTGGTGTATGATTTACGTATTTAAAGATCTTGGTTCCATTATTTTATGCATTACATTAATTTAATGAATTATTTCTTGAATTTTTTTATGTAAATATTTAGAGGCGACGCATGTTTTTTTAATGAATTTTTAATGAAGAGATTTAAAACTTTTTGAATGCTTTTGTTTTTAAGAAATGATTTCAAATAACTTTTTTGTATTTTTCTAAAATAATAAAAAAAAATTCAGTTAACTCAATAAAAAGTATTCCTAAACATTAGTTTTTTTTAAATTGTATATTTTTAATACTGACGAAAATATTTATTCATTCATTTTAGTTCCATAAATAAATCAAATATATTTATTTCATTTGATTAATATCAAATACATAACAAATTATACCAATTTATATTACAATAAGTAAGACGATTTTTTCGCTAGTTGTATTATATGTTTATTTTAATGTATGTTATAAAATATATTGATATCAACACTCTATGCATTTAAATTGTTTTCAATTTTTTGGTAAATATTTTAAAATACGAAATTAAAAAACGATACAGAAATTATATTTGTAATAAATGCTTTGCAGCTGTTCATTTTCTTATAATCTATATAAATAACCTATGAGCTACTTTTTTTTTTTTTTTTTTTTTGTAGCTTTGAATATGGTAAAAGAAAATTGCGTTTAAGGATAATAATGCCTTTTTGAATATAACGTCGGTTTCCGTTTCCTAGCTAGATTCATTAATGCAACTGCTGTTGTCGTGGCTGTTATCAGATTTATTTTTATTATCATTTATTTTGAAAATATTTATTTATTATTATTATTATTGTTGGTTTACATCCAGCTTGAGTAACAACTGCGTACCATAACATGCAACCTTTTCTTCAGGAACAGTCAATAATTTCTGGTATTCTCTAAGAGATTTTAATTAATTAATTTAACAATAGTATTTTTCTCTCATTATTCATAATGCTTTTATTTAATTATAATTAAAAAATTTTTAATTCAAATAGAATAAAAAATAGAATGAAAACAAATCATTTTATTTCTTTTTTCTGTGTAATATAGCGTTGAGCCCGACCCCACGGGGGTCAAAATTTTGTGGGCCGGGGTTTATTGGAGGGCACACGTCAGGTTAAAAATTACGGGGACCGGTGACCCCGATCGGGGAATGAACAATTTTTTATTTTAACAAAAAACGAGTTTTTATTTTTTAATGCTCATAAAACTGTTTTCTTCACTTTAATCATCGATTTTTTCGTTGGCACAATTAAAAGTGAGTTAAGTTGGAATTTAGACATATATGGATTCAGGGGGAGAGTCAAACAAAAATATAATATTATCAATATGCGGCGAAATTTTTTTAGACATTGCAATATTAGCCTTTAAGATTAAACTAAAAAAATAACAAATAATTGTAACAATATAAAAAAAAATTAATTAAGATCATATATTTCATGACTTAATTTTTCATAACACGTTTCGTAAATCCGTCAATGGGTTCGAAAAAAAATGTAACACATAAAATTCATAACTTGGATCAAATTAAACCAAATTAATATTTCGTGTATCATTTAAAAGCTTTAATTGATCTCTATCAGAATATGATTTTCAAAATTTTTCCCTAAATATAAAAAAAGTTATAAAGCATGGAATCCGCCAAAGGGTATAAAAACAAAAAATCTGACAATAAAAATTCATAACTTAAGTTTGAATTTTTTTTGTGTCACAATTTTTGTTTTATACCCCTTGGCGGAAAAAATATTGCAAAACCCAATTGCATTTAGGTAATAATTCATTTTTTCTTATGTACGTCACAAATTTTCAAAAAAAAAATTTTTCAGAGACAATTTTCTATGGGAAAATCAGAAAAGATCCACGGTTTGGATAAATCCTCTCTACCCTTTCCCCGGTTTGACAGCCCCCCAGGCCCTATTTTAGACTGTTTGCCTCTAAAATTGGGGGTTCCCTTTTGTTTGTCATTTGACCACTATTTTTCCGTTTTGCTTTTTTTGAAAATTTTTGTGAAAAAACTTTCAAAAAAATCTTCCCAAAACTACCCTAAAAATTTAAAAGTGTTTAACCGGCTTTTATATTGAATCATTTTAATTCATTTTGTTGAGAAATAATATTATGTTAGATAAATAATTATTATTTTTGTGCCTTAAAAATAAAAATTTTCACTAAAATTATTAATTTAAAATCAAAAAATTATTATTATTGGTTTAGATCCAGCTTGAATAATAACAACTGCGTACCATAACATGCAACTTTTTCTTCAGGAACAGTCAATAATTTCTGGTATTCTCTGAGAGATTTTAATTAATTTATTTAACAATTAGTATTTTTCTCTCATTATTCAAAATGCTTTTAATTAGAATTAAAAATTTTTTAATTCAAATAGAATAAAAACAAATCATTTTATTTCTTCTTTTAAAAAAAAATTTTTTTCGAAGGCGTTTAAACATCGAATTTGACAATTTTTTTTTTGCTTTTAAACCGTTTTTTTGCGGCACGCTTTCCTTTATTATTTTTTGTTTTTTATCTTATCTATTTACTGTGTTTTTTTTACTAATGTTTGAGATACAAGTTAGTTGAAAGATAAAAATATTTTAAAAAATTATTGAAGCAATACCGTAGCGGAAAAATAATAATATAAAATAATTTAAACATTTATGAAATAAAACTTATCAATTATATTCAAGTTCCAAACGAGAGGAAACGGTACCGAAAAATGTCTAAGAAAAATGAGATAAAAATAAAATAAATAAAAAATAAAATGTTTCAAATAAAAAATAAAAAATATTATCAGTTTAAAAATATCTAAAAAATATATAATATTTATCAATATAAAATTTAAAATATAAAAAATAAATTTGTTTTTTTTAATTAACTATGGTAAATACCATACATACTAATATATATATGCTAAATTCCCCCGACAGTACTATAAACTTATCCATTCACGGGACACGAAAATATAATAAATAATAGTTGATATTTCAATTTAACAATCAATATGAATTTAATAAATTTAAAAAAAGAAAGATGAAATGAAATGAATTTAATAATTAATATTTAATAATTAATTAAAAATATTAAATTTATTCAATGTTGCAAAATATTTTTGAAAAATTTAAAAATTAGCAAAAAAACGAAAGATTAAAAATATTATTTGATTAAATAAAAACCAATTATTTTTTGCAGTAAATAAAAATAATGGCGAAAATAATAAGGAAATTAATTAGTTAATTTTAATCATTGATTGAAAAAACATAAAATAAGAAACAGAATGGAACAAAATAGTAAAAATTGAAAAAATTCCAACAATTATTGGATTTTGTAAAAAATTAATGACACTATAAAAGTTAACCATTTTCTTTTAAATTTTAAAAGAATTAAGTGACAACATTTATTAGGAACATTTTTGTTTGATTAACTGCTGAGAGTATAAGATCTGCCTCAATTGTGTCCTACTCATTGATTCCAATATGTATATTCAAAACTAATATTTTTAATTAAGAAAATCACCAATAGGCAAGATGAGAATTTAAGTTAACTCGTATTATTTTAAGTAAAATAATAAAATATTAAATTGGAATAATGTATCACGGGAGCATATAAAATATATTATCAAAGCTATACATAATTTTCAAGTAAAATGAAACTGATAAAATTTCCTAATCTATAATAAACTATTTATAATTACATAGTAAATTTCACAAATTTTATTTTAAAATAGTTTTTAAATTTATTCTCAAAATGAAGATGAAAAAAGATGTGCTTTTTGAATATTTTATGTGCATTTCATATTGTATATTATAAGGAAAATAAATAACTCCATTGATTAATTAAATTTCATAAATTATATTTACAATTATTCAGAATAAAAAAATCAACAGTTCTACATTTAATTTTATTATAAAAGAAAAATTAATAAAAATTAATTTTCATGTTATTAAAAATATAATCGATTTATTAAAAAAATAAAAACAAAATAACAGGCAGTAAAATAAAATTCAATGTAATTATTGAAAATTCAAGAAATTAAATAATATTATATTGCGAAAAATATTTATTATGCATTATTTGAAACATAGAAGAATTAAGAAAATAAAATTATTAATTCGAAAAAGCTTAAAATTATAAAAAATATATTTTATAATTAAATCAAGCATTTTCTTTAAATATTCCCATCAATTGTCCAGCAAATCGGCTGCGGCCTTAGATTTTGTGCATTTTATATTTTTAATTTACATATGTTT
>SIJG01000012.1:1916448-2159505 GCA_023374025.1 Heterodera schachtii
AAGCCATTCAAAAACTGCATAATTGGGCTGCGGAAGACGGCCGGCGGTAATAGATGGAGGTAAGCTCACACCTCCAGCAATTTAAAGCCGAGTCGCATAGAAAAATTAAATTTTTTTTGCAGAGAAAAATGTCAAAAAATAATTGGGAGTAATAAAATATATTTTTACTTATTTCGGGATTTTCTTACATATTTGGTACATATTTGGTTTTTTTCATATGTATTTTCATTTTTTTTTTTTTTACATATTTTGTGGATTTTTTACTGAAATTTTTGGAAATCCTAAAAAATAAATCCAAAATTTCGACAAGTCACTTTATACATTTTCCATATTTTGAAAATTTATAGTGAAAATAATTTTGAAAAGGTACTCCTGAAAAGTACCAAAAATTATTTATATTTAAGTTATTTTATGTCATTTGTGCCTATTTCATTATCTACTAGGAAAATTTTTTCCAAAAAATAAGCTTTTAAAAATTTTATTTACATTTTTGGGGTTTTTTTTGTACATATTTCGGGATTTTTTTATCATCGTCATTTTTTTGTTTGGATTGCCTGTAAAGATTGAAATGAATTATAAAAATACTAATTCATTTTTGAATAAAAATAGTTTTTTTTCATTTTGTGATTTTTTGTCACATCAAATGGTAAACATTTTTATTAAAAATTGAAAAAATCCAAAACTGGTCGAATTTTTATATGAAATAATCGAAAAACAATTAAATTATATCATTTATTCAATGCTATGTTTGGTTATAAAAATGTAATTCTCTTCTGCTTTATAAATTATGAATTCATATTTTTATTTAACGAATAAAATTTGTTTTAATTTAATTCAATAAATTTTTTGAAATTCGACAAAGTTTGTCAATTCATAGCTGCTTTATTTGTTAATGTTCTCTATTTATTATTATTTTTTGCCATTTTTACAAGGTAAGCTTTGATTTTCTATTGGACTTTCTATTATATTTTAGCTTTAACATTAAAATATGCGAATAATTTGGAAAAGTTGATTATTTGAATAAAGAACAAAATAAAATAAATAAAAAACCAATTTATTGCTTTTTAATTATCGAAATTTACAATTTTATAAAAAGAAATAAATTATTTTATTCGTTAAATATGGTATTTAATTTTGTATAGTATATAAAATAATTATTATTTTTTCTAATTTTATTATATTATGTTTTCAATTGCTAAATTTATTTTTATTTATTTATTTTTGGTTTATAAATTTAAATTTTTTTTTGGTAACATATATTTTCCATGTTGCGGTTCAGATTTAAGTTGTTGTCGTTCGTCACCATTTTGTTTTTGAGCTTACATATATAAAGATAAAAGGTTTCAGAGTCTAATTTATTTTAATATTATTTATTTATTATATTTTATATTTCATGTTATTCAATTCCTAAATTAATGTTTGATTTATAAATTTAAATTTTATTTTGGTTATCATTTAATTTAATTGCAATATTTTTCATGTTGAGGTTCAGATTTTGAGCTTACATATATATCGTCATTTTTGTTTGTTATTATTTAACTTTCTTCAATTAAAAATATATAAATTTAAAAATATCGTAGCTTACTTCAGATTCTACATATTATTAATGATGGTAATCAAACTATTAAATATTCAATCATGGCGTTTATTATTAAAATTTTTTGAAAAAGTGATATTTCGAATTAAAAGATTTAAAATTTTTTATTAAAAAAAAAGTTAAGAAACGTTAAAATTAGGAATACATTTTTCACATTTAAATGACGTTATGAGGAAAGGTTTCAGACTTCAATTTATTTTTTACTTTTCTTAAAAAAACTCGGGAAATATTTAATATGAAAATATAATTAAATTATTTCTCTTATTTTTTTTAATGCTAATTTACAATTTATTTTTCAAAATATAATTTTTTTATAATGGATATATTAAAGTTCCATTGCAAGTTATATTTTTGTTCGATTTTTTTTTAACAAATTATATATTTTAATCAATGGTTTCGATTTAAAATTAATTCAGTCTTTAAAAATTATAAGTTTATTTTTTTAAATAAAAAAATGTTTTAATTCAGTTGCTTTGGTTGAGTTAACTGGATTTTTAATTATTATTTAGATTTTTATTACATATAATTGAATATGATTAATATAAAAAATGAAAAACATTTATATTCCCTTGTATTTTTTTCACATTAGATTCAAGGTGTCGCGATAAATAGCACTTTTGAGCTATTGACATTATTTGTTTTATATTTTTGTTTAAATTTTCGCCAGCAAAACTGCCCAAAATTTGAAAAATTTAAATAATTATTTTGGCGAACTGTTTTTAATTCAAAATTTTCAAGAAAGAACTTTGGATTTATGAAAATTTGGAGCAATTTCAACTGTTAAAAGACCCCAAAATGCATAAGAAATTGAGTAACATTCATAATTTTTTTATCAAAAAAGTTTTCCAAATTTTATGAAAAAATCAACAAATTTTCTTAATAAATTTCATTAAAAGTCAAAATTTTTCTTCAGCGTAGCCTTGTACAAAAAGCTTATTTTTTCTCAAAAATTGAGCCAAAATTCGAATTTAGTCATTTTTTGGTGTAGGTCTGTTAACAAATTCACACACAAATTTTCAAAAAATTTCCCCCGGCGGCGCCTTTCGGCACCGCCGGACCCCCCTTGTACCTCAAATTTTTTTTTTGAAAGAATGCGCCATTAAAGTTTTTTTAAAGCAAAAAAAGTCGATTTACATGGTTTGATATAATTCTAAGCTAAGACATTGTTTGGAGCTAGATCTCAGATTTGATGAGAATAAGAAAATAATAAAATTCGATTAATTTTATAATAATAATTTAATTACTTAAATAAACACAAGTAACACAAATATTTTTCGAAAAATTCAAAAATTATGCATTTTAATTTCAATTGTTTCGTATATTTTTTTATTAAAATGTTTTAAATTTTTGAGAACAAAAAACTTTTTTTTTTCTTATCGAAAATGAAAAAAAACCTTTTTGCTTTCCATTCAAACAGATACAAAAAATGTAAAAAAAAAAAGCATTGCATTCCGAATTTGATAATGTACGCATTTTGGATGCAGATAATATTGAACAATTGCGAATAAATTATCTATCCCAAAATAAAAAACAATAGATTAAAGTAATAAATAATTTATGAATTATGAAAAAAAAAAATTAAAAAAATAAGATTTTTATAATTTTAAATGAAATTTTACAACCGACAGAAAATAAAGAAACCAAAACTGAGATATTATTCGACAAAAAATCAAAGACTAAATTATAAAAATGTTAAAAAAACAATAAATAAAGAACATTAATACTTGAAATATTTAAGTTTAGTAAAAAGTGAAATACAAAACTTTTTTGAGAAAATTCTAAATTATAATTCCTTATAAAATATATAAACTGCAATAATAATAAAATAAGAAAAAAGTTTATAAGTAAATTAATTTTAATCTTATTTACCAAAATTTACATTTTAATTATAAATTTTACAAATAGAAAATTTTTTTATAAATCAATAAAAACAATTTAAAACGGCAAAACGTAGCTGCGCCGAGCACGCCTGAAATCGGACACAGCATGAAAATATAATTGCTTAAGCAAATTTTTAAAAGAGAAATCATATATAAACATTAATAAAAAAAATAATAAAAGAAGAAAACAAACATAATTAATTGTTATTCATTAAGATTTATTTGCCAAATTTAACTTATAAATTACAAATATTAATATTAATTATTTTTTCGGAGAAAAGAATAATTACATTTATACATACATAAGAATTATTAATAAAAAAGCGCTCAAACATTGAGAAACTATCCTAAATGTGTCCCACATTTGAGCTTATCGTGAACTGACCCAAAAAATTTAGACAATGTCTGAGCAAGAAAACATTTATTTTTTAATAACCATAATTTTACAATAAATAATAAATTAATAATAAAAAAAGTTGACTCTTTGTATGCGGTAAAGTATAAATAGAGCATTTTGCAAAACATTTAAACTGATTTATGTAAAATTTATAAATATTTATTAATAAGAGTTTGTATTTGTATTGTTTTCCACATTTTTGAGTAAAAAAAACAGCTAGCCTTAACCATAAAATAAGAAAAATTAATTTAATGGATGACGAATGAATTTCCGACTTCGCTATGCAATTGTTCTATTTTTCTTTGGAGTGCCGAAAAATAAATGGCTGTTAAAAATTTACAAATTCTCTTTTAAATTGAAAAACCTTTTGTGTTCATATTTAAACAAGAGAATAATGGAAGTAAATCTACAATAATAAATCTTCACATGTATTTTACATAATTAATAATAAGTGAATCAAAAAATCTCTAAACGCAACAGCGCAATGTTGGAAAAAAGGTTCAATACCGTGATATTAAAAAGCAAAAAAAAAGATAAAAGATACAAATAAACTTATTTTAAACTTAATTAAATAAAAAAGAATTAATAAATGATCACTACAATTAAAAATATTAATAATTTATTATTACAATAAAACTGTGAAGGATTAAAGAACTATTTTATTTTGGATTTTAACGGATAAAATTACATAGATAAAACATGCGTATTTGCAACAAAATTTAATTTTAATTCTTTTTTAAATATTGAAAACCCCTATATAGTCATATTTTAACAAGAGAATAAATAAAAAATATATTTACATTCATGAATAAGAATAAAAAAGAAATTTAAAAGTTAAATAATCAAAAAATTTAATTCATTTTACAATTTACATTACAAAATAAAAATTACATAAAAGAAAGAAATTAATTTAAAATTAAAACAAAATTAAAAATGTTTAAAAGTAAATTTTTGATAAAAAGGATAAAATTATAACGATAAAATATGTATTTGCAAGAAAACATAATTTAATTTTCTTTTAAAAAATGAAAAATTTTACTTTACTTTAAACAAGAGAAAAATTTGCATTCATAATCTTAACATATTCAATGTATATAATTAATACAAGCGAATCAAAGAATCTCGAAAAGTGCCAGCGACACTAATCAAAGAGTAACAACTTGCACATGAGGTAAAAAGTGCAAAAAAGATAAAGGATACTTAACAAATCTTATTTATTATCTAAATTATTTAAATGAAAAAATAAATGTTTATTAAAATTAATAAATATTTATAAGATATAAAATTTTAGCAAATAATAAGTATTATGCTATTTCACATTTAAATTTTAAAAAAACTATAAATTAAATTGCTATAAAATCATAAGAAATGTTGCAATTCACTATAAAATTGATTAAAATTATTGTTGGCATACATTTAATTTTTGTAAAATTTTTCCATTTTTGATTTCCAAATAGTTTTTTTAACACCACCCCTCCCCATTTGTAAATAAACTTAATTAATGATATATTTTAATGCGATTGGGCATTAATGAATAACAATATAAAATTGAAGCATAACGGAAAAATTAAATTATATAAAATATTAGCTTTATTTAAAATTTAAAAGGAAAGGGTTCAGTAAAAATCCGAAAAAAATGGTAAGGGAATTATAAAAATTAACTATTAAAATATAAAAAATATCAAATAATTGTAAATAAATACTGAAAACTCAAGCAAAAGAACTTACTAAAAATATTGATTAATGAAAAAATACACCTTTATATTTTAAACAGAATAATTGATTCTTATAAATCCATAAATTTATAATGTAAAATATTTAAAAGGCAATAGAACAAAAAGTAATAAACAAAAATGAAAAAATTCGTGCAATAATTTATTACTTCATAAAGTGAATTGAATTATTTAAAAATAAATGCAAAATTAAGACTAATTTTTATTATTAAAAATGAAAAAAATATCTATTTAATTAAGTCCATTCATTTGGATTCTGATAATATAATAGAAACCATGCAGAAATTTAGAAAAACAACCTATCTTTTGGTTAATAAATACCTTAAATAGCCGCAATTATAGTTTTTAAAATTTATTTTATATAAAAAATGATAGAAAAGAATTTATTGCTGTTGCCAAAAAAGAACTACTACTAATCAATATAGGAATTAAAATAATTGGAAATTATTCGAAAAAGAAAAATAAATAAAATAACAACACTTAATTTAAAATATTTATAAATAAAAGATCAATAATAATTAATTAATGTAAATGATAACATTGCAAGCATATATGCGAACGATTAATCAGTTACCTGTACAAGAGAATTATCACTCGAACTTCAACAAACTTATCCATTTTTAGTAATAAAATTCCCAGTTCCTGCCTTTTCTTTTAAAAATTATCAAACATTCGGTATATTTTAAAGCGTGATCTGAATAATTTCGCAATTTTTTTTAATTCGTAATAATAATATTGTAGACAAATTATACATTTGAATAATTTAATATAGTATTATATAACCAAATAAAAAATTCATCCAACAACACACTCAAAAAACTTAGGATCAGTATAAGTTATGTGTAGAAAATAATTAAATAGAAAAGCAATTATTTAAACAAATATTTATTAACGAAATGCAAAATATTCCTCCATTTTCAAATACAAATGAATAATAATAAATAAATATGCTTGTTTCAATGGTTTTTGACTGGATTTAGCTTATTTTAGTCAATTTTCGAACAAAAGTGAGAATTTTGTAAATTTTGAGTTTCAACTTTTTGTTCGATTCGGTCAGGGACTCAAAATTGGTAAAATGAATGTTAGAATCGGGTTCTCCGACCCCGAAAACACCCATAAACATGTTTTCACGAAGTTTTTCCCCCAAATTTTTTTTCTTGACAAAATTTTTGGTTTAAAATTTCAATATTTGCTAAGAAAATATTAGAAAGGAAACTTACTTCATTTGCAACTGCATCAGAGAATTAAAATATTTTTGCTCAATTTTTGACTGAAAAGTATGTTTTTATTCGTCACTATTTTGGCATTTTTCCTCACTATTTTAGTTAACTATTTCGAGATTTTTCGTCACTAAAAGTTGCATCCCTACTTATTAATTTAAAAATGAATTTGAAAAATGTTCTCCAATTCGTTTATCCGATTGATTATTATTTATTTAAACTAGCGGGTGTGTGCTTGCGTGTTTCTGCTGCTTTAAAGCGCTTCGCGCTTCTTGAGTTTCGCTACCTAGGCCTTATGTTAGGGTCTTTGCGTCAGCCGACATGCACTTGGTTTTGCTCTTACAATGAGCAGACACATTGCATTTATCAGTGCAATGGAAACCGGAAGTGCCCTAACTCGCACGTCATCCCTCCTCCCTCCCTTAGTCCAGGTGGCAGTACTTTATATTCATATTTAAGTGCAGATGATAATGGGGCGGCATCGGAACAGTACCGCACACACTGGACTATAGCTCGTTTGATTTATGCAATAGAGATCCAAGGCTTTGTGTAACGAAGTTGGCATGCCAACCTGGCTTGGATTGCTCTTTTATTGCAATTTGAGCATGTTTTTGGCCACAATGTTCAGCACTTTCGTTTGACCTTGGGCATCGATCTCCCTTTTTGGAGCATGCACACGGACATTGTTGCCGTCCGTTGCTCGAGAGAAGGCCGTGTATAATTGACCATGGGTAAATACTTCCCTTTCCAGGTCAATGCCGACAGTGCGGATTGTTTGGCCCTGACCTTTTTGAATGGTCATAGCGAATGCAGGCTTAATTGGGAACTGCAAACGCTCGTATTTCAGCCCACCAGGCGTTTTGTCCTCGAAAACATTGCGAGATCCTTCAAGGAAAAACCTCACTTGGCCACCAATAGCATTGCTATTGATTACACGACCGACAAGGCGATCATCGCCAAGTTCTTCGATTACAATGCGTATGCCATTGATCAGCCCTTCCCTATCACTTTTGTTGATAAGGAGGACAACAACGCTTCCGTCCTTTAGTCGCAGACAGTGGGGAGGCATCCCAGAGTCTGTGCGTCTGTTCAATGCTGCCACTTCGGATTCGATCTCATCGATGTCCAATGGGCGATCGTCAAGAGGTTTGTCCGTGGACAAATATTCCCGCACTTGACCTGGCACATTCGCCATCATCATTTCGTTGACTTCGTCGCATGTATCAATGTGCGGGGCGAGTATCAAACGGTTGAGCAGCTCCTTGTCATTGCCAAGGAGTTGTTGAAAGTTTGGATAAACAAAGTTTATCAGCTCTTCCCTGCTCTTCACGATGAACTGCGGAGGAATCCAGAAGTGTTCTCCGGTCTCTCCGAGCCCAATTTGGCGGCACATTTGCAAGTACGCTTGCTGGCCTTGGCCTAATCTCTGGTTGATGGTCAATTTCATTGTGGTGAATTGACGAAACAACGGAGAATTTTGAAAGCAGGCCGTTACTTGTGCGGTTATGCCTTCATGAGGCACGACCGGCAGTGACTGTTTGAAGTCACCGCTGAAAATGACTGTCTTTCCTCCGAAGGGGAGGCCCCTGTACTGGGGAATTGCCACTTCTTTGCACACACGGTCAATAACCTCAATCACCGTATTGTGAAGCATGGTGATTTCATCAATGATGATGAGTTGTGCCTCACGAATCCGTCGGGCAAAGAAGCTCTCAAGCGGAATGCTTCGAAGCTTGTCCAGCGACACATCTCTGCCCAGTCGGAAGGTGGAATGGGCTGTCTTCCCATCGGCAGCAAAATAGCTGCACACCCATGGATGCCGTGGCAAGCACTTTGTGATTGAATGGGGCCTTCCGCAATCGCCTTATAATTTGGCCAAATAGAAATGTTTTCCCGGTCCCTCCGTCGCCGAATATAAAGAAACGGCGAGGTACAGTCGCATCCATTGGGTCCGACTGAATTGCCTTAACAACAGCATCAAAGACCGTTTGTTGGTCGGTGTTGAGTGGCGGAGGAGTGTTTTGCTGCGGCCGAGTATTTGGTTGGCCAGGCGGCAAATTCAAATCATCATCGCCAAAGAAAAACTCATCAATTGCCGTATTTGTATTTTTGGCAATTGAGTTTGGCGGGTCTGGCAGGCCAAAATGCACACAGCTTAAGTTAAAGCAGCTGTGCAGCCGCCAATCAATGTCGGCTAGGGCTTCAAGCTCTGCTGCTTGGCGTTGTGCCAGTGTGGTAATGCCTTGAGGAAAGTACATTTGGTCTTTGTACTTGTTCCACAATTCAACGGCATTACTGGGCTGACCATAAACGAGGATGCTCATGAAGAGCCACCTCATTTGATCAGGCCATCGGGACAATGCTGCCTCAGCGAGAGTTTTGTCCCAGATTTTGTCGTCCTCAAGAAGACCGTGCCTTATTGCAGCCTCACTGAAAGAGGTGCAAGGCTGACCATTGACCATTTTAAGACGATCAGGGTCACCAGGAAAGTGGCGCATAAGTGAATATAGCGCAAACCTTTCCAAGTCTTTCGGTGGGACAGGGACAATTCGGCCAATTGGAGGCCTTTTGATGGGCTTCCTTTTGTAAAGAACCCATTTGTCTTTGGCCAATCGGAATTGCTCCGGGACTTTTTCGAAAAGCATGTCCTTGAACTTAGGATCATGCCGCCATACATCTTGCCATTGTCTCCAATATGCTGAGCATTGCGTTTCCGGCAGTTCGCCTTGCTGGATTTGCTGAGCTTTGCTCACCAGCTGGAAAGCCCTATGTACAATGGGCTGTTGGTTTGGCAAATGAATCGACAATTTGACAACGTGGTGCGAAAGCCGAACATACGGTGTTGAGTTAACAATGGCATATGCCTCCGTAGCACCACGGAAGTTCATTTTGGCATATTGAGCCGGCTCATCGATACCGATTTTGTTGCCGGACTCTTCTTTGCACTCGACATAACAATGTCCAGTCCCTTTGAATGGGTATTTAAGTGCATATTTTATATTGGCTTTGTTGCCATACGCAAATAGCACATTGTGATGTACGCGGTAGCGTAGTAATATATAAGGGTTGTACGGCACGACCTGTGAGTTGTCGTATATTAAGCCGTTTACCTCTATATTGGCACCACCATCCTGGGATGCAGGCCGGTAATACAACGCAGGCCTGTCGGGCCGCAAAATCGTGCACTTGGAGTACGGGGCTGGGAAGCCCTTTTTGCAGCGCCCGTAATATTGGTCACGAGTACCACACCAACTTTCGCTGCATCTGTGCAGCTGCAAGTGCACCAATTCGCGCACTTGGCGGTACATTTCCGCGATGGGAGTGTCATCACCTTTTTCTGGCATAAGTGGAATGTGAGCCCAAATGTATTGCTCAATGTATAAAACTTCGAAATATGTAAAATTTAATATGTAAAAAACCCCGAATATGTAAAAAATATATAAATAAAAGTCCCAATTTTTGTTTGCAAACACTGAAAAGAAAGTGTTTTCCTACTATTTAGAGCATGGAGAAGCCAGAAAAAAATAACTATTTATTTTATTATATCTATTTTAAAGGTTATACATAGGAATAAATTTTAGATCAAAGTATAAATAAATAAAAAAGAATTTATAAATCGATAAAAATTTAAATTTTTAGAAAAGTCAATAAATGTATTAACAGAAGTAAAAAATTATGATTTATGATCCCTTAAGGATCTTTTCCCTTGTTTGTAACCACCAGAATTTTCGTTTTATTATTGGACTAAAAAATAAGTTTTTATGGATTATAGCACGAACTTATTTACTAAATTTAATTTAATTTAAAGATATGGATGGACATACTTGACAGAATTTTTAAAAATTTAGACAGAACTTTTAAAATACCAAAAAAAATGTCTAACAACAATAACAATGGCCAAGAAAATGCCAACAATAACACCAGCAACAGTAACAACGACACAGAAAATGGCAAAAACGGCGACAAAAATGGCGAAAATGGCAACAAAAACGGCGGCAAAAATGGCGAAAATGGCGACAAAAGTGGCGACAAAAACGGAAACAAAAATGGCGACAAAAATGCCAACAAACATGGTGACAATGGCGGAGCAAAAACGGGCAAAAAAAATGCCAATGGCAACCGTGATGGAGGTGGTGGAGCGCGAGGCCATGGCAACGGACAGGTAGGGAGTACATTTCATACATATAAAAGGGGTCTCGAGACACATTATGCCTTTTTTGCATTTTTCGGGATTTTGTGACTTAAATGCCTTTTTGGCATTTTGCCGTTTTGGTGCCCTTTTTGGCATTTTTTCCGGAAAATTACATTAAAAATGGAATAAAATCGGGAAAATGCACCCCTAAGAAATAAATTGAAAAATTATAAGAAAATACACCTTAAGAATTGAAAAAATTTCAAAAATACACCCTTAGGAATTGAAAAAAATTCTCAAAAATAGATCGCCTAAATTTCATTTTTTCTTGATAAAAATTATGTAATCATTTAAATGACAAAAATTAAGTTTTTGGTTATGTTTTACGTGTTTTACTCCCTAAAAAACAGAAAATTTTCCTTTCGGGATTTTCGTGCCTTGTCATGCCTTTTTCCAAGTTTTTGGTGCCTATTATAGTGCCTTTTCGCGATTTTTGGTGCCTTTTTTTGCGGTCTCTAGTGATCAGCGACCCGAAAAACATATAGTGGCTTATTTATTAGTTACGAATTAAGCACCAAAATATACAAAAAACTTAAAAAATCGCATAATTTTTGATTTTTTAGCGAAACGGCAGGGGACGAAAAGGAGGGAAAGACAAAAAGGGAACGGAAGGCTGAAAGAACCGCGGCCGCGGTGGAGGAAGAGGCGATCGCGGCGGGAGAGGAGGCGGGAGGGGTGGCGGCGGATCCGCCGGGGCGACTGTGACAATCGGCCCCTTTTATCTCTGTTAATTTTTGTTTGATTTGTTGAATAAATTGTTGACTCTGCAGAAAATTTGTGAATTTATTAAATATTTACGAATTAAATATGATCAAAAAATTTTAGAAATACATAAAGATGCCTCAGAATCCCTAATCACACAGGGATTCTAAGGCTTTAACGAAGTGTTAATCGAAATCTGATTTCATATTAGTGATCAGCATCCCAAATAACTCCTAAAGAATATTTTAGGAAGATTTTTGGTGAAAAAATTTTTCAACTCAAAAATCCTGGTCAACCCCCCCCCCCTTTGGTTCCGAATCCCAAAATCACATTTATTTTTGTAACAATTCTCAAAAAAGAGATAAAGATGTAAAATTAAATATATCTTATAGAGGAAAAAATTGCGGATATTTGTAGTATTTTACTTTTCCAGAATGACTTTTCAGAACCGAGTTCTAAAAAATTTTCTGAAAATTTGAAAATTTCCTGAATTTCTGGAATAACTTTTTTCAATTTCAACATATAAATTCCAAATCAAACCTATGAAATTCTCCTGATTTTTCTCTATTTTTAACGCTTTATTGTATGAAAATTGTCCAACATTGAAGTGAGTTACAAATTTTCAAATATTCGCCTAAAATCCCGAGGCCCAAAAATTGAAAAATATAATCGAATTTTTAAGAAATTCCAAAAATTCTGAAACGCAAAATAAACATCATATTCGTGCTCAGCACCACAAAATAACTCAGAATAAATTTTTTTACCCCTATTTTGGCCACAAAAAAAATTTACGAAAATTTTTAGGGGGCCTAGCTCGAAAATTTTTGACAATTTCCGAACATATAGCACACCATTCGATAGAGCTTAAAAATCTCTACAATTTTTCCCTAAGGCAAATTTGGGCTAAAACGAACTCCTAACGAGTTATGGGCCCGGGACTCAAATGTCCCGCTTAGGCCAAAAAATTTCCTATTTCCGGAAAAAATACCAGCCGATAGAGCTCGAAAAACTGTTGCTTAAAAGTGGTCTCCGTTTTCCCGGGAAAATTCGTTAAAAAATCCTAAAATTCAAAAACCCCAAAACCAACTTTTAGGCCTAACTCGAAAAATTTTGAAAATTTTCGAAATTTTAAAATTTCAAAAAATCGAGCTTCTAAAACTCTACAATAAGTCTGCTTGCCACCCACCGCTCATTTCAAACCCTGATTAGTTATTCGCCTGGTACTGAAGTGGGCAAAAAAAATGAACTGAGTCTCCGTGTGTGTACAGGCCAGGGGGTTACTCTGATCAAAAAATAAAAAATACCCTGTTATAGAGGACACTTCTGCGGAGTGCCCTCACAGCGGGCACTTTTTGATTGGGGTTTTAGAAAAAAAGTTACGGGCCCTAAATGCGGAGGACTCATTTGTTGATGTCGAAAGTAAGAAAATACTAATTAAAATGAACATTTTGAAATTATTTTTTCCTTTTTTTTGTTGCAGATACATCATAGTCAATTAATCTGGTGAATTATTCGGGCACCAGTAGCAACGAGACAACTTTTACCCGGTAAAAATGGGGGGGAGGGAAAATTTTCAGTTAAAATTATAAAAGCTGTTTTGCATTTCAGCTCAACTGATCGTCCAAAAAGAAAAGCGGCTGAAAAAGCCATGATGCTTTTGATAAAACCGTAATGGTTTATCACTTCTTTAATTCTGCTTAATGTTCTTTTTTTCTTTTCAGGAAACGCCAACGAAAAAACACAGCGGCGGAAGAAGAAGAAGTGATCCGGACGGAAACAGTAGTTCTGGAGAATGAAAGAGAAGAAGCGACAGAAGAAGGGCAGCAAAACGGGGAGGGCACAGCGGAGAATGAGCAGCAAAACGGCGAAGGCACAACGAACGAGCAGCAACAAAATGGGGAGAGCACAGCGGCGAATGAGCAGCAGCAAAACGGGGAGGGCACAGCGAATGAGGAGCAGCAAAATGGCCAAGAAGAAGCCTCTTCGGCTTCGTCTTCCGCTTCTTCCGCCGCAAAACGCAAAAAGCCGCCCAAATCGAAAGAACAGAAGGTGGCCGCCCGGCAGCGCAACAACAACAATAAAAAAAGGTGGGTTACAATATGAATTCCAAGGGCTTTTCTTTTTGGTAAAATTAATAGTTTATACACTCAACGAAAACACATTTTTGCGCTTGGTTTGGGGTGTCTACGATGACATTTACAATGCATAATTTTGCCTTTTTATGGTTTTAATGTTACTCCTTCTCTATTTTTTGTACCAATTTAAATAAATTTTTTCATTTTTAAAGCCCAAAACAAGGATCAAGTTACCAAGAGGGAAAGTCCCGGCTCGTGTGCAGCTGATCACAAACAACGAGCAAAACCGTGAGGAGGAGGAGCAGACCTACGAAGTGGAGGCCATATTGGCAATGTCAGAACAATATATCCTACAAATAAATAAAAATTAAAATCTTTTTATTTTAAATAAGAAATAAAATACATAAAAATTAGATGAAATTGCATCAAGAAAGAACAAACAAATTTTCTAGATAACATAACTTTTAATAAAAACACTAAGACCTTAAAGAAATCAAAAATTGCTCTCAAAATGTATTTAAAATAAAAGAATGAAATAAATATGTCATAGTAAGATAAATAAAATATATGATAAAGGCAAGCTTCAAAAATAAAATATATTATTAACGAATTCAAAGAAAAACACAAAATTAAAATAAAAAATATAACCAAATAGAAAAAACGAATGATTTGAAAAAAAAATTTTAATTACCGAAAAATAGGACTATAGTATTACAAAATATATTTACTGAATAAGATTTTAATAAATAAATATTAAACAAGGAATATTGGAAATTGCTATGACTTCAACCATAAGAGTAAAAAAAAATATTTTTAAGTTTGAATATTAATTAAATTAAGATAGAAAAACCTGTAAATGAAATTCTTGCATATATTAAATTCATCATTTACAACATTAATTAACGTTGACGAAAGCAAATAAAATTAAAATATAACCAAGTAAAAACAAAAAATTTTAATATCGACAAAACAGTGACTATATTAAAAAAAATTCAATTTTTTCTAAAGAAATAAATGTTTTAGCAAAAAAATATAGAAAAATTCCTTGAATTTCAATAATATTTGTAAAAATTCTGGCAAAATAATTATGGTGCAAATATGTCGTGTGGAAAATGAGGAATTTTCATAGATCGCATCTGATGACAAGTGATAAAATTTTATATTTTAATAAAACAAAGGAAAAAAAAAATAATGAAAACTTTACATAAACATATTGGTCAACCTAATGAACTTACTCAAAAAATTAGAAATACCAAAATAATTTATAAAAATTGAAAATAAAAAACAATAATAATTTGTATTTGAATTAATTTTTTTTTTTTAAACTAAGAGCTAAGTTAATACATTTATTGTAAAATTAAAAAATCTCAAAAACGATGGAAAATTGTTATTGAAAATTAATATTAATTTCTTTAAGATAAAAATTAAAATTCAAGAATAAATTTGCTATATTTTAACCAAAAATAAATTTATAACATATTTAAAAAATAAATGCTAATCGAACATATAAACTAATTTGAAGAACCGTATTCTTTTTTACTTAATCTTAACTAAAATTATGTATTTGTCTTGTAAATAATTAACTTAACCACAACACAAAATCCAAAATTAAATTATACTAAACAAATGTTCTGATGGGAATAAGTAATAACAAACCAAAACAATTTTTTTAGAAAATATGAATAAATAAACAACAAAAATAAAAATCAAATGTTGAATTAGAAATATTAGAAACTATAAAAATTTACTGATCCTAAATGTTTTCATATTCAGATTTTAATCACATACATATTTTATCCCTTTTTATAAATTTTGTTAAATTATAAAAAATTAAAATGAAGTGAGTATAATTGAAAAGTTACAGAATTTACAAGGTAATTAAATATTTTTATTAATTAAATTTTCTACATTAATATAAAACAAAATATAAAATGATGGAACATTTTAACAAATGTTTATTATACATATAGATATACTCATTCATTAACGTTTAAAAAACTTGTTATTTCAAAAAAACATTTGGAATAAATTACATAAATTCAATACTGAAAGAGAATAAATTTTAATTCTTCGGGTTATTTCTTTGATGTAGTACCTTTTTAGTCTAAAAATTATAAATAATAAATGAATTAGATGATTCTTTTTCCAACATGCAAATTGCTGATGCTATTTGATTTTAAAGCTGAATTGTTTAAAAAAGAAATAGAATATTAAAATAATTAAATAATAGAAAAAATAATAAAATATTTATATGGAACAAATTTTGATATATAAAATCACGTAATTAGATAATTGAAATTTTTTATTATTTAAAAATATTTAAATGAAAAACAAACTATTTAAAATATAAATGTGAAATATAAAATATTGTGAAAAAGTCGCTGATCACGAATCTGCCATCTCTCTTGACCAAATTTCTAATGCAAACCCGAACTTGAACAAAAATCGAAAATTTGAATTTTCGATTTATGATTTTTTGTTTAAATTTAAGTTAGGAAATAGGAATTAGTCAAAATAATTTACAGATTCGTGATCAGGGACCCCAAAAACCCTTTTCATGACCATACACAAAAAATTTTTGCAAACTAAAAGGGTCCCCCCCCCCCCCCTTTTGTTCTTGATAAATTTCAAAATGGACTTCTTTGTAACAACTAGCTCCAAAAAAAACATATAAATTAAATAAAAATAAATAAAATAATTACTAAATGGTTGATAAAAGTCATAACAATAAAAACTATATTTTACAATCAGAGCAATATGTCACATTTCGTTTTAAAATAAAAACGTTTTAATTTATTTAACCTAAAAATATTATATTTTATTTGTTTCAATAATCTATTGTTGACAATTTTATTTGAAATATTATTAAAGTATGTTGAATATTTTGTTTAGATTATTAGATTGAATTAGTTATTTAATTTTTCTAAGCACATAACTTGTATATTTAACTGGTCAGATTGTTCACAAAACGATTTTAATAGCTAAAATTTGATTTACGATTAAAAATATTTTATTTCAGTTATGTAAATGGTTGTAAATTTTCAATACATTAATGAAAATACAATGAAATTAACAAAAAATTAATTAAATAAACTAAGATATGTTATATAATAAAAGAATATAAACAGTATAAAAAATAAATAACTTTATTAGACGAATTAAAATTTTAAATAAAGCTTATTAAAAAAATTTAATGTTATTTTAAAAATTAACTATTGAATCTAATTTTGGTCTATGGAGCTGATATGAAGTGATAAATTTAAATATTGTGAAATAAAAGAAAAAAACGTCTATTTGTGTTGATTTCAGGTTTTACCCTGGGAAAATAATGGACACCAGTACGCAGGATAAAGATTTTAAATAAGTTACAAATTTATGCAAGCGTTCTATTTTAATATTAAAATACAACATAAAATATTCTAATTAATAAATTACAAATTATTAATAATCATAATATATTTAAAAAACGAGAATTTTGTTAATTTTGCCAATTCTTAATCTATTAACCAATTCTTAATCTACTAACGGCGCTATATAAAATGTCAAATTATGTAGCTAATCTAATAAACTGTGTGAGGAACAGAATCTAAAATATTTATAGCACGCGAAAATATAAATTTAATATTTGTAATAATTAATAAAAATATAAAATGCGATTTTATTTTATTTTTACAATCCATATATCAAAAAAACTAAATAATACTTTTAGACAATAATAGAAATTCTAAAATATGATTCTAAATAATTTTTTATCAAGAACTTAGAAATATTCTTAAATTCAACTATGCCAAATAAAAAAAAAAGAAATTTAAAATATTTCCGTTTATTTAAAAAAATTAAATTTGAAAAAAAAAATAATTTAAAAAATAATAAGAAAATATTTATAAAAATGCATCCTGACGAAACAATTAAAAATTACTTTTAAAATACAAACTTTTAATTCAAAGATGCTAATTTTAATTAATCGGGCTAAATATTTTAAAACATTTGAACAAGGAACCTAAATACAACGGCTTATTTATGCAAGAATAAAAAATATAAATACAAAAAAATAGATTTAAAATAAATAAACTTTTTTTCAATTATTAAAATAATGAAATAAAGTAAATAAATGATTATTAATTATATTGGTACATACAAATTGGCAATAAAAGAGGTAAATTATTAATTATTCATTACGTTTCATAATCTAAAAATAAAAGATGGAATCCAAAAAATAATAATTGTTAGAAAAAAACAGTAGAAAATTTGTAAAGATGCCAATTATATGTAAATACATTTTTTTCTGGGTTCTAAATGGTCTAAATAGTAGGAAAAATGTTTTATTTTATGTGTTTGTGAACAAAAGTTGAGACTTTTATTATTTATGCATATTTTGACTACTTTTTGTACATATTTTTGTATTTAATTTTTTTTAACAAAGCTAAATATTTTTTCCGTTATTCATTCACCATTGATTAAAAAAAAAGCTCTGTAAAGATTTAAAATAAATAGTCTTTAATGAAAATATATTTTCTAAATTTACTAAAAAATTAATAAAGGTAAGTAATTCAAATTTTAAGAGGAATTATTTTAAAAGAAACTGTTATTTAAATTTTTAAAATTAATTTTTTCTTTTATCTAAACATCTTTGAATATTAATTTAATAAATATTCTATAATATTTAGAAATTAATGGGAAAATAGAATAGGAAAAAATAAATAATAGTTTTAGACAATATAAATAACAAAAAATTTCTTTTTAAATTATAAAGTGTACACTAAAACAAAAAAAAATTGACGAAGAATACATTTACTTAAATGAATTTTAATTTAATTAAAAAGCTTATTTTTAGTAAAACAAAAAATTCACATTTCTAAAAAGAGATTCAAAAAATCAGTGAGCAAAAAAGATCATTTTCCAAGGAAAAAAAATGAATGATTTGAAATTTAAAAATACTAAAAAACAATATTTAAAAATGTATTTTAAATGTAGCAAATAATTTATATAGCTAATAATAATAAAAGCAAAAAAAATATTTAATATATTTAAATAAAAGCGTGAAATCATTAATTTAATATAGAAAGCTGAATTATTGCAATATTATTTTCTAAATTTTTGTAGAATAATAAATTAAAAAATCACCAGATTTTTAAGAGGCATACATTAAAGCATAGCAGTTTTTATTACAAAATTAAAAAATTAAAAAAAAATTTAGAAAAATGTGCAACAGAGTTTTGCCTCATTTTGAATTCAATATGAAATATGGCAATTTAATTTAATATTATCCAAATAAAAATCAAAATTTTCAGGGGGATCCTTCGACATGAATTAAATAAAATTTTATTTTAAGCTTAAAAGATTTTGAACCAAGACCAAAAGTTTAAACTAAATAATTTAAACTGTTGAAATCGTCGCGGAAAAATTGGGAATTTTTTCCGTTTTGTAACATCTTTTGTTCAATAAATACTTATTTCTTATATTTTTGATAGAAATTTAATAAAATCTAGAACATTTGAGGCCCGGAAAATTTTTATTAAAATAAGTGTAAGCGATTGATAATATACAAGAAAAAAAGCAAAAGTTTTTAATCTAATTAAATAATAATTTATTCAGTTTAACATTAAAATTTAGACTTTTCCAATAAATTAATTTATTAGACATAAAAAACGAGACTTAAAAATTCTTGGAAATGAAAAATTTTTAAAAATATAAAATAAAAACAATTCAAAAATGTCACTTCAAAAAGTTAAAATTTACCAAAATAAGAGAAATGCTAATTCATGAAATAAAAAACCTTTTTTAATTATTAATGTGATTTAATTAAAATTACCAAAGGCAAATAAGCCTTAAAAAATAATTACATTTTTGTTAATGCGTACAAAACAAAATGATTTAAAAGCGGAGCATTGAAAATTATTAAATTATTATTGAAATGCTATTACAATGGCTTTAATGAATAAAAATAAAGAAAAATATTTTAACTTTTAAATTGCTTAGAAGAAGCTGTGCGTTCCATAAACCTTTTGAAGCTGGGAATGCAGGGTAGATAAAAAATTATTACTTTTTAAATTTTATTGCAAAAATTCTATACATAAACCTATACAAATAAATTAAACAAGAAAATATAAAAACAAATAATAACTATTTAAAGAATAGTATTTTTAGGTTAAATTTTAAATAAACTTCAGTTTAACTATAAAATTTTTGTTATTGAAAAATATTAATACAATTCAACAATATTTTACTTTTATTTTTTATTCAAAAAATAAAAAATGAACAAAGAAAATATATTCATATAATTGTTAGTCGAGCAACTAAAATAAAATATAAATTTATTAAGTATGAAAAAATAAGATATTGTGACAAAAAATAAATACTTTTTAATTAAATTTCACTTACTTAATAAAAAAAAATATTTTTAGAATTTAGAAGAAAAAAATAATTTAAAAAATAAGAGTTATAAGCATTTTTATTTAATACAATTTGAATTTTCTTTTTATGTTTTTATATTATTATGAAAGAAAGACTTACTATTTCTTCTTGCTGGAGCTGCAACAGATACTTCGACAAGAGATTTGATTGATACTTTTATTCAAATGGAAATAAACAAAAAATTTTCATCATTTATAAAAATAATATACAGTTAATGTTTCAAATAATTGAAGAATTAATAAATTAAGTATGTATTTTGAACTATTTTTTGAAAAATAGTTTCAAAATTAAACTTGTAAGTAAATAATTAAAAGTTTAATTAATGATGAAAAACATATAATTACAATCGTAATTCATTATTTTTGTAATATTAGCCCATGTTGTACTTTTTGTAGTGCCTATTTGACCATATTAATTCCAACCATTGATTTACGCAAAAAGTGAAACATTAATTGCCATTTTTGCGCCATTAACAGTCATAATATAAATTGTTTATGAAATTTAAAACTCTTATTTTAGCATTTTTTTTTTAAATTTTTATTTATTAAGTATTATTATTATTATAAATTTTGAATTTTTTATTGGTTTATGATTAACTTAATGCCATATGTTTGGAATTCACCCTTTTCTCGACAATTGCAAAGTTTTGTTCATATTTACAAGTTCATCAATTTCAATGCTAAAAACTTTCAAATTTAGGGGGGTGTAAAATATATTGATATGAAAATAAAGAAATATTATTTTTTATAAATATTTATTTTCCTCATTGATTTTAATTATTCAATTAATTTTAGAATTTTTAATAACGACAAATTATTTTAAAAAAGATTTTGGCTAAATTTCCAATTTATGTCCATACATTAAAAAGGGGGGTGGGTCAGAAAAATTTTTGCGAAGGGGGGTCGGCCACCCGCCGGTGACCTTTTTTTTGCTTTTCATAACCGTTTTTTTTTCGGCGCGCTTTTTCCAAAAAAAATTTGGGAACAGGGGGGCCCGGGAAAATTTTTGAAATTTTGTATGTGATAATTAAAATTTTATTTTTAAATAAATTTTTTATTATATATGTGAATAAATTTTCCATGGGCTAATTTTAAAATTAAATTTTATGGTGTCATGATTTTGATTATTTGAACAAAATGAATGGCTTTGACAGCAACGAAATTTAAAGCAGAAAGAATCAAAATCTAATATAAAACACAAATTATGCTATTTATAAAATAATTTAATACGCTAAAAATTTCTTTTTGTTACTTTTGCAATTATTTAAAATTTAGAAATTTAAATATAAAGATGGAAAAAATAAATAATAAATAAATTTTTAATTATTAAATAAATTTATAAATGAAAAATGCTCAAGAATTTGCTGAGGTTTTAGTCCCAGTGATTGGGATGACTTATACTATTTAATTTTATGAAATTTTAACTGAAACTAATTCTTAAAAATAATAAAAATAAATGTTTATTTAAAGACAGAAATTCATTTTAAAAATACGCGTAAATGAGGAATTCTAACTACTATATTATAACCATGTGATAAAATATGTATATAAATAAATGAAAATAAAAATTAAATAAGTCTTTATATTTCAATTGAAGAATTAATAATAATTTATATAAATAGAGACAAAGATACAGGGTGCGATAATACTTTCCTTATAAGTTTCAATTCTGTATTTTATAATTTATTCATAAAATTTTATGCAAAATATTTTATAAATATATTAATTAGTAAAAATTAATATTATTTAAAAAAATTTATTCGTAATAAAATAATATAGTGATTTCCAAGATATTAAATACTTAATAAAATCAAAAAATCATTTACGAAATGCCAATAATTTTAGAACCTCGCGCTTTTTTGAATTTTTCGACCTTTTCTTCGAATTCGGGTTCAGGATCTGAAATTGGTAGTAATGTATGTAATTTTGTGATCAGTGACAACAAAAAGACCCAAAAATATCTTTTTTTTAAAAAGTAAATAATTTAAGCACATTTATTTGGCATTTGCCATTTTAAAGAAAACCAACAAACTTTAAAATTAAAAAAACTAAAAAACTAAAAAATATTGATATAGAAGCCGAATGTACCCGAACTAATTTTGGGGTATACGACGAGGATTTTACTGACAGTTAATTGTTCACAAATTGACAGATTTTCGATAGGAGAAATTTAATACTAGAAATAAGGATTTTTGGGGCCGTAGGACCTAAAAAAAATAATTAATTTATTAAATAAATTAATAATAATAATAATATTACTGGAAATATTCTCTAACTGACAAAGGAGCACATCTGACTGCGAGTATCTAAATCACTTTAAAATCTATTATTATGAAATTGAAGCGATGAATGGAGTGGGCGGCCATAATTCAAACAGCTAAAAATAGTTGATTATTCAATATTAAAAAGGTTTTATAAAAATATTTAAAAAAAATAAAAAGCAATAACTAAAACAAATGCCAGAATATAATTGAAATTGAGAAAAACACGAAATGTTTAATATTATTAATCCAAAAACGCACAAAACCAAAATCCGTAACTTTTTTTCGCGGTTTTTGAGTTAATTTAAAGAAATAAAGGGGATTTTGGAGCTCCAGCGGTATCGATAGCGCCGCCGGGTAAAATTTTAAAATTTTTAGTCCATGTGAACAAATTTAGTCCAAAAATGACAATTTGTTGAAATAATAGTAATATTTTTAATTATATTTTCACAGCGCATCTCAAATCAAATATGTTTTTTTTTGTGTGACAAATTTTTTTTGGATTGAATTCTTTCAGTGGCTTTTATAAATATATCAATTGAATATATAATTTTAAAGTTATTTAAGTTTTCGAAATTTAATTTTTAATTACTTTCTTGAACATTTGTTATTTTGTTTATTAATCTTAAATATTCCACTCATTTATTTTATAACCAGTCTAATATCTAAAGTCTTTTTAATTTATAGAATCGTCACTATATTCTTTAGCTTTTTATTTAATTAAACGAAAATGTTTTTTCCATTTGCTTTAATTTTTTAATTTTTAGTTTTTGTATTGTCATCTAATTGTTAAACTTTTTATTTCTTAACTTCATATAATTTAATACTCGAGTTTGAATTTATTTTTTATACTACTAGGCCATCCGCGCCAATTTAAGAAGAATTTAAAATTTATTTTAAAATTCATGGTCATATTTCTTGTTCAAAGGTCGTGTAAGTTAATTAGTTTCTTCTCAAGGGTGATTTTTATTTATTTAAAATTTTTCGTTAAAGAAATTCTCATTTATTTTTAGTTTATAAATTATATACTAATAATAATTATCATTCAGTTGTTTTTTTATAATTTTAAATTACATTTAAATAAGTATTTTCTCTTTTTTTTTAATCACACTCAATTCTTGGATTAACTCGGCTGTCGCAGCTCAGCGAGCAGCGACTGTCCGTTGGACGGACAGTTTCAACGAAATGAGCAAAAGAGGGGAAGCGGGCACAAAAAGTGGCAAAAAAGGGGCAAAAATGGAGTGATGAACATCGGCGACAACACACCTCTCGCGCAAAGATGGGCCGATGGACGCAAAAAGAGGAGCCGATTCAACCACGAACGCATGTGAAGAACCGGCCGCAACAGCGATGCCCATCGAACAGAAGGAAGAAAAAGCCCGAATGATCACCCCATTGCTTATTAATTAATTTGTTATTGTGTGTAGCCCCACCAATTTGGATCCTATTTAAGCACCGTAAATTGTACATTTAATTGTCCTCTTCAGCCCAATAAACAGTGAAAACCCATCCCCATTGGGGGAACATTTGGGCGGGGGCCCTCCCCCTTTCCCTCCCGTCTCTGTGCCGGCCCAACCCAAATCCCGAACCAACGGACGACGAACCGTCCCGTTGCGGCTTGTGGGCCAGCTGCAACATGTGGCGACCCTGGCAGGGACTCTTTTTGGGATTTTTGGGAAATTAGTTTAGGGAAGGGGGGAGTTAGGCAGACCTCACAAGTTTTTTGTAACTTGTGATGAATGCAAATTTGTGCTTTTTATTTTATTTTGTGTTGCGCGCCTCAGGCCCTTGAGTTTTCTGTAACTCAAGCGCCTCGCATTTCGCCCCTACCGGCCCTTGGATTTTTTGTAATCCATTGTGCCGCGAAAGAAGCCCTCAGCAGTTTTGTTGGTCCGAGCACATCATTGTTCAAGTAGCGCCACAGGAGAAGCGCCATTGGAGATGCGCACATTGAAGCAACTGTGGACATGCAATCGAAGAAGCGCAAGCACAAGCGCACACATTGAGAAGCGCAAGCACAAGCCCACACATTGAAGAAGCGCAAGCACAAGCCCACACATTGAAGAAGCGCAAGCACAGGCGCACACATTGAAGAAGCGCAAGCACAGGCGCACACATTGAGAAGCGCAAGCACAGGCGCAAATTTGATGCGCAAATCTGTTGGAGAAGCGCAAGTCTGAAGCGCACACTGAAGAAGCGCAAATTGGAAGCGCACATTGAAAAAGCGCAAATTTGAGGCGCACATTGAGGAGGACTCGCAAATTTGAGACGCACATTGAAGAGGCGCAAATTTGAGAAGCGCAAGCACAGGCGCAAATTTGAGAAGCGCAAGAGGCGCAAATTCGAGAAGCGCAAGGCGCAAATTTGAGAAGCGCAAAGTGCGCGTATGGAGAAGCGCAAAGGGCGCAAATTTGAAGAAGCGCAAATTTTGAGGCGCATATTGGAGAAGCGCATATTGGAGAAGCGCACATTGGAGAAGCGCACATTGGAGAAGCGCAAATTGGAAGCGCACATTGGAGAAGCGCACATTGGAGAAGCGCAAATTGGAAGCGCACATTGAGGAGCGCAACTGAGGTGCAAATTGAAGAGGTGCAACTGAGGACTCACAAATTGGAGAGGCTCAACTGGAGACGCGCAAAGACGCAATTGAGCAAGCACATTTGCGGAAGTGCAAATTGGGGAGGCGCAAATAAGAAGAGCCACACAAATTGAGGCGAAAATCGGATCAAGCGCAAAATGAGGAAGTAAAATTGGGAAAGCGCAAAAAATTGAGCAAGCGCAAGTTGGGAAAGTGCAACAAATTGGGCAGGCGCAAACTGAGACAACAGCAGCCAGAAGTAAGCACAAACACCAAGGCAAAGGGACCAGAAAAGCCCAGCACTCACAAGAAGTGCCAAAAAGTCTGCCGAGGATGCAGACACCACAGAAGCCAAAACGCCCAGCAGCAACAGCAACTCCATGGGAAGTGCCTAAGACTACATCGATGAGTCAGCAATGGCAAATGCGCGGGTCATTCCGCTGGGAATGTCGCAGCTCAGCGAGCAGCGACTGTCCGTTGGACGGACAGTTTCAACGAAATGAGCAAAAGAGGGGAAGCGGGCACAAAAAGTGGCAAAAAAAGGGGCAAAAATGGAGTGATGAACATCGGCGACAACACACCTCTCGCGCAAAGATGGGCCGATGGACGCAAAAAGAGGAGCCGATTCAACCACGAACGCATGTGAAGAACCGGCCGCAACAGCGATGCCCATCGAACAGAAGGAAGAAAAAGCCCGAATGATCACCCCATTGCTTATTAATTAATTTGTTATTGTGTGTAGCCCCACCAATTTGGATCCTATTTAAGCACCGTAAATTGTACATTTAATTGTCCTCTTCAGCCCAATAAACAGTGAAAACCCATCCCCATTGGGGGAACATTTGGGCGGGGGCCCTCCCCCTTTCCCTCCCGTCTCTGTGCCGGCCCAACCCAAATCCCGAACCAACGGACGACGAACCGTCCCGTTGCGGCTTGTGGGCCAGCTGCAACATGTTATTATCAATTTTTTTTAAAATTAAGTAATTATAAAATTTATTAAATAAAAGCGAAAAAAATATTAAATAATTATCAAACAATGTAAAAAGCATTTAATAAAAACAGTAAAATTTCTTTTTTAGAAAATGAAAATTAAAGTAAAAAATTATTTATTATTTTAAATGAGTAATTCAACAATCAAATAAAAATTAATCTCTATAATTTGTAAAGAGAAAGCTAATATAATA
This sequence comes from Heterodera schachtii, assembly GCA_023374025.1. Classification (NCBI taxonomy): domain Eukaryota; kingdom Metazoa; phylum Nematoda; class Chromadorea; order Rhabditida; family Heteroderidae; genus Heterodera; species Heterodera schachtii. The sequence goes on from SIJG01000012.1 coordinate 1,942,681, forward strand.
AATATAAAAAAACTGTTTTTTATATTAATTTTAACAAAAAATTTTTTTGCAAATAATAAATACATTTGTGACCGGCTAATTGAATAAACATTTATTTAAATGTTAATAAGATAAATAATATTTTGTTATTGTAAGAAAAAGTTAACCCATAAAATTGAAGGATAATGAAATAAATAAATAAACAATATTTTTTATGTCAAATTGTCGATTAATACTTTGAAAATTTATTTAATTGATAAAGAACTATAAAAATAAACCTATAAAATCAATGACGAAACAAAACGCTTTTCAAAAGAAAAGTAGAAAAAGGTATAAAAATAAAAGGAAGAATATTTTGTGAACTTAAAAAATAATAATAATTCTGAGAATCAATGACGACCACGATTTAACGATTTAATCTACGAGAGCAAGGATTAATTGAAAACAATGCAAAAAGTTAAATTCTAAAAATTTTATGTATATTTGGCTCTAAGAAATAATATATGAACAAGCTTCTTCTGCGAGAAATTAAAGGTTAAAAAGAGATAAAAATATCTAAATAAACTTGTTTTACATTATAATCTAAGAACATTTCTATTTAATGCCAAACTTTTAAATTTATTTATAAAATTTGAAACAATCTGAAATTAAAAGATAAATTTACTACGCCATATGTATTGGACAGTTTAAATGCCGAGAATAATTTAATAGCAAAGATTGTTTAAAAAAATTATTTGTTAATGAAGTGGCAAATTTTAGTGTAAATAAAATGAATTACAATTTTAACAAATAATTATTTAAAATTTACATAAGTTTATAATTACAAATATTCATATATAAGGTAGTTTTTTATGTGTATTAAATAATTTCATTTATTTATTAATTATAATATGAATATTTAATTATTATAAAACATATATTTCTTAATAAATTGGCAAAATTATTCTATTGTATTAAAAATCACACATAATGCGCTAAGAATTGAAGGAAAAAAAAATTAAAAAATATTTTAAAGCGTTTAATTTTCTCAAGAGAGCTTTTGCAAATAAATAATTAAATCTTTAATTAATTTTGTAAAATTTTTTACTGTTAAAATTCAAAAAAAATAAGATTAAGAAAAATTTTTCTCTATTTATAATATTTAACTAGAAAAACAAATAAAAAGTACAATTCTTTATTCAATATTAAATAATAATATCAAAAGTGAATTATTTCTGCAAAGGCCAATTTTTAAAGCGAAAAGGAATAGTTAAAATCTTTAATATTTAAATAAATTAACCATAATAAAATTATAAATTTATGAAAAAAATAAATAATTTAATTTACTAATTGAGTAACAGAAAAAAAATTATAATGTTTTCGATTATATAATGTAATTTTATAATAATAATTAATTTCTTTAATTACAGATTCATTTGCTAATGTCACCGAATATAAAGTAGATATTTATTTAAAATACACATTTTAATGATCATACTCTTTCAAGTTAAAAATTTCACTTCATCTACACGAGTGATGGATATTAGAAATAACTATCACTTAAAATTAATTTATTTTACTTTCGCCTAATTATTGCACAATGAATTAAGGGAAAAATTTACTATGAAATAATTATTTTATCAAATAAATATTTAATTAATATTTTAGTATTATCTACCAAAGGTTCAAAGCAATTTCTTAAAAAGTAAGTAAATTCTTCAATTTTTTAAATAATTAAATATATAAATTATTCATAATAATCTATGAATATTATTTTATTAACCAATAATATTAGAACAAATATAAAATTCGATTACTTTGTGTTATAATTGTAATAAATGTTCCTAAATGAAAAAAACTAGAAAATTTTTTAATTAATTAATAATAATCAAAATAAATCGGATGTGCAATGACAGAAAAAATAGAGTATCCTGAAAAACAAAATTTCAAATTTTTGAAAAAAACTAAATGAATCTTACGACATGACAAACATTAATTATGTTACAATATCAGTTCATATTTTTAATATTATTTTTATTGCGCAGCGATTTTATGTACATAAAAAAATATCTTCAAATGCTTAAAATTCATAAAAAAAATATGTTTTTGTGAATATATATTATATGAAATGAATTTTTATTTTATTTTTCTCTATAAAAGAAAAAAATATTAAAAAAATTAAATAATAATTAAGTTTTTAATTTTTTAAAATTAGCGGCAAAAAATCTTTTTTAGCTTTCTGCCATTAGGGTTTACTTTATTTTAATAAATATAACCTTTAAAGCTTCAGAAACAAAGTAAAATTGTCTTAAAAAGGCCCTAAATGGTCGTACTTTTTTTTTTGCACTTATTTTCATAAATTTAGTATAAAGCAATTTCCAGAAAAATTTTTTACTTGCAATTTTCGGAACCACTTGGATGCTTGTTAATTAATCAAAGCAAATGTTGAAAGACATTTATTTATTATTTCAATATTTCTTATTAAAAAGGAATTCAATTGACTTGTTAATTTAATTAAATTCTCTAAAAAAAGACCTTTAAAACTTCAGAAAAGAAAAACAACGATAAAATCTTTAGGTGAGTTGAATATAAAATTCAATTATAATAATAAATTTTACGTAAAAATAAGTATTTAAAAGATAAATAATTGGTCGCTTTTTAAAAAACTTAATTTTATGAAATTCAAAGTCCCAATAATATCATGCCATTAATTACAAACCTTCAATATAATTAATAATTAAATTACATATTATATTATTAAAAATTAATAAGAGTTTTATAAATTAAATTCACTAAATTTGTCATCGCAAACTAAAATTTATCCAGGCTTCGGTTATGATATGTAAAGGACTTTGTAAATATAAATTTATTTAGAACAAAAAACAAATGGAAAATAATCATTTAAAATTTTTTAATTTTTAAATGAATCGATAAAAACAAATACCTAAATGATAATTAAAAAAATTAAAAAAATAATAATAAATTATTTATCTAATATAAAATAATAAATTTAACAATTTTCAATTTGAAAACCAATAGCTAAAATCCAAAAAAAAAAAACTTCAACTCATAAAAAAATGAAATAAATATACTAAAAAATTTCGCGTTTGATTTAAATTAAAATTTGAAATCATATATATTATGTGTAAAGATAATAAACGTGTTTATTATTTACCCGGTTATGCTTATTCCACCCACTGAAATTAGACAATAAAAATATTTTATAATCATTTCTAAATAATTTTGTGGACCACATAAAATTCAAGAGTTTTTCAAACACCTCGTAAAGAAGAATTTATTAAAGGCCGTTACATTAAGCAATATTTAACTTAATAATTTGATACTTAATAAAAAAAGGAAGAAATTTACATATTTAAAGGACGAAAAAGTAAATATTCATTCATTATGAATAAAATATATTTAATTAAGGGTTTGGTGTGCCAACAAAAGACGCATAAAGATAAAATAAACAATTAGTTCAACTTTCATTTAATTAAAAAAAATATAATAAACTTATTAAGGCTGTCAAAAATATATACAAAAAATATAAATTTTGAAATCATATATTTTTTGTGTAAAGATAATAACGTGTTTATTATTTACCAGGTTATGCTTATTCCACCCATTGTAGATGTCGGACTATGTACACTACAAGAACAGAAAAATAATTCAGTAAAGAAACAGAAAAATAATGAATTTAAAATTGTAGATGAAATATTTAAAAAATATTTAATTTTAAAATAAAATATATTTATTGATTAAGTTGACTTTGGTATTTCTTAAATTTTGTATTATTTAATTAATGAAATACTTTCACTTTAATTATATTTTTAACTTTTTTAAGCTTATAATTTTTTATTAATTTTCACTTTATATTATATATTATTTTTATTAAAATTTTTTAAGCGAATAATTAAGCTATTAATAGTTTAAAATTTTTAATCCTTTTAATAGTCCTCGTTTTTCGAAAGTTCCTTTTAAACAAATTTGAATATATTTTTTGTCTTTAAAATCGCTTGTAATCATTGTCCATGGACCAAACAATTAGCATTTGAATTTAAGTTAATTAATGCCGCATTTGGTGTGTTATATTTTTCATAAAATATTATAAAACTAATAATTAAATTTATATAAATTTAATTTTTTTTTTATGATAATATTTCTTTTATGAATTGTTGTTTATTCATAGATTTGGTTGGAACAAAAAGACAAATATATACCAAATTATTTAAATAATTTATAAGTAATGATTTTTTGTAAAAAATTATTAAAAAATGTAAATAAGCAAAAAAAAAAACCCTAAAAAGGACCTAAATTATCCAAAGTAATGATAAAAAAAATATTGAAAAATATTATAAAAAATTATAACAATTTCATGATTAAAGAATATTTTAATTTCTGAATTAAATTAAATATGACAAAAATTATTTCATTGAAAAAAATAAACTTAAAGATTAATCACAATTTCAATAAAAAGGATTGCATTAAAGTTTTGTATTAAAAAATATTATTAAAAAAGTAATATAATTGAAATGCTCAATAAAAGTTAAATAAAATGAGAAAAAGGAAAAACATTTTCATATAATCTTAATAAAAATAAAAATAGTTAACAAATTGAAATCAAGTTTACAAAAAATTTTCCGGCATTCTTATTTTTCCAAAAAATAAATGCTCATCTATAAATTAAGCAATGTTTTAAAAATTTATATTTAAGCATTTGTGAAATAAAAAATTTATTAATTAAAAATGATCGAGTCATTGGGACTGAAATATAAAAAACCAAGTAATTCAAATTAGACGGAATCATATTGATTATTTAATATTACTAATGCTTTTGTTACATAATAACAGTAAAATGGCCAAACATGGATTTTGCGAATTTAATCTTACCATAATTTATTGAACTTCAAGTAGTCTTTTGTATAAAATGCCATTTTTAAATATTTTCTATGAAAATTTCTTATTATATAATTTATTTATTTTTCTAATTTAGTAATTTGCAAATTAGCAATTTACATTTATTACGTGATCATGAAGAATCGGCTGAATCGTTTTTTCACAATAAAAAAAAATTATATTGTATAATAATGCTTATATTTTCTTAAATTTTTAAATAACATTCGATTATTCTATTTTTAAATATAACCATGGTTTTTGATTCGCTCATGAACTAACTAAAATTGTTAAATTTGTATTTTTTTCTAATAATCATTACCCCTCCAAAAATTTTTCTGGCTACTTTTTTCTTTAATTTATTTATTTTGCTAAATTTATCTTATAAATTACAAAATATTATTTTAGTTTTTTTTGGATAAAATAAATTATAAAAATCATTAAAAAAAACATTTCTAGCAATCATAAATTAATTATTTTATAATTTCTTATAAACTTTTAACTAATAGATACAGTTAAATATATCACTCAAAAGGAAATCTTTGTTTAATAAAAATTAACATTTCCGTTTTACTCAGATTTATCATTCATATATTATTAATAAACATTCATGAATTTACAATTACAATATTTTTGCCAGTTTTTTTTTTCTAAAATATTTTGTTGTTAAAATATCAAAATTTAAAATAAATAAATCAAGACTCCAAAAATAAAATAATATTCAAATTAAACTATTAACTCCATAATGAAATAGAACAATTTAGATCAAAAATTACAATGACTTTTTTGCAATATAATAAATTGAATATTTGACAAATCCGCAGAAAAACAGACCAGAAAAGGGAGATAATAATTATAAGAAAAAAAATTACCATATTTAAATATTTAATAAAAAATTGTGAAGCATTAATTTACCAATTCATAAAATCATTTTTAAACCCAAAGAAATTTTTAATTTTATTTTAAATATATTTGTTTTTGATTTTAAAAGCAAACAAATCTCTCAAATAATAATTTCACAAATACAAATCACAAAAAATTTATAATATTTATTATTTGTTTGAATATTGGAAACTGAAAATCTCGAAATGTCATCACAGATTTTCAAATCAGAAAAAATATCCAATTACTAATAAAGCTTTTAATATATGAAATACATTTTTTGCCCTTTAGTATTAATGATAATATAATGGAACAAAAAAAAGTACAATAATAAACTATTTAAATCCGAATTATATTAAAATTTAATTTTCGAGACAGTCCATTTTAGATAATTCCGCTTGGATCTTGACAGTTCAGAGCATAAAAAATATTCATTTTTCTACGAATAAAGCTTTTGAATAATAAAAACCATTTAAATCCAAATTGTTTTGAAATATTTACTCGTTATTTTATTGAAATACTATATTTAAAGAAAAAAGAAAAGAAAATAAGTATAATAACCAAAAGCTAACTGAAAGCATTGTAAATTTAATTTTATGAAAAAACATATGTATTTTTACAATTATTAAAATTAAAGGGAAGGAAGAAACGAATGAGCTATGTATGCTTAATTACAAATTATTTGATTTTAATAAAATTTCTATTAAAAAATAATCAAAATACTTGCAAATAAAAAATATTATATCGAAAAAGCCAAAATTATTATAGACAGCAACGATAATATAAAACATAATAATTTTAAGAATTTAAAAGAAAACAATATATTAATTTATGAAAACATTTGAGCGGCGAATGGCTGACGAAAGTAAAAGACTAAAATAATAAAAAAATGCAAAATAATTTTAATTAAATAAAGAATATTAAGAGATAAAATAATTATAATTATTAAAAATTATTTATTGACAAAAAGGGTTTTGCCACCTCCCCCACCTGAAATATATTTTTAAAGTTTTTTTCTAGTATAATTTTACGCGCTGATCACGATTCTGACGTTTATTTTAACCATGACGGGTTCTAGTGAGTTAAGTAAAATTTTACGTGAAAAATTTAAAAAGGCTACAATGCCGGTGTTACGCCCGCCCACTTCGAAAAAAATTTCAAAATTTTTTCTTGAATTAAAAATATTTATAAAACAAATAGAGCAAAATGATGAAAATATATTCAATTCAAAAACAAATTTAAATATTAAATAAAAACGATTTTTTACTATTAAATATCCGCACCTTATTTTTATTCATATAAATAAGTTTAAATTTAAATTATCAAGGCCGTTGAGATAAATATGCATCTAATAATCAAAACTAAAAGAAAGATAAAAGATAAGGCAAAAAGTTTAAACCAAAGCCAACGAAGAAAAAATATAAAATTTCTTTTAACAAAAATTATTAAATAAACCTAGCAAACCATGCTCGCTGCTGCAAGGAAGTAACCCTGACAAGATATGAGATAAAAATTAAATGTCATAAATTTTCGATGAAGGAAATAATAATTTTTAGAATTATTAAATTAAAAAAATATATTTTTAAGAAACAAAATGTTAAAACCTAACATTTATTAATAAAAAAAATCGCTTGAATATTGTACTTCTTTAATTAATAATAAAATTGAATATATAAATAAATTGTTTAAAATAAAAATTTATGACTTTGTATTAAACAAAATTGGTTAAAATTTAATTTTATTATTCGTGAAAATGAATTTAACGCTGTTTTCATAAATTTAAAAAACTTGGGAATTCCGTCAAAAAAAATAATAATAAAATAAAATTCTATTTCCGATGCAAATTAAGTAAGATAATGAATATATGCATAAATATGCTCCATAATGGTAAATATTAAAAATATAATCCCTAAACTAATAGCGATAATTTTTAATTCTATTATTATACAAATAATTTGTGTTCGTTTGTCGAGCACATAAATGCTCAATTTTAATAGAAAAAAATCTACTTTTAACTTACTAAAACTAAAAATTAACAACAATCCCGGAAAAAAAATATGTGCAGAAAATGAATTTAATAAATAATACAGTAATTATTTAATTAAAAATAAATTTTATTAATGAAATGCAAAATATTCTATTTCAAAAAATGAGTTATAATGAAAAAAAAATCTTTTTAATATATCAGATAAAAAACATGAAGATAGGATTTTTAGCTAATCACCACAACATTTACGGAATATCCCACACACTAAAATAACATTTTTAAAATTAATTAATTAAGTAATAATTTAGGAATAACTCTTAAGATTTGATAAAATAATCCTTACAATTAATTGTGAAGTAAATAAACAAAACAGAATAAACCATAAAAATTAGAAACATTCTTCATCTTCAACATTAATTATTTGTTGATAAATATTAACATCGTAAATTCGTTATGACAACCGAACAATTTCCATATTATTCATTCATCTGGGTCAAATATTGAACATTTTAAAATTAATAGTTAATGTATAAAGGTAATTTGACTTAAAAATCCATAAAGAAAAGAAGAATGAATAAAGCACAATTGATTAGCCTCAATAATGAAAAATAATTTATAAAAACAAATTTAATAATTTTATTAAACCATTCAATTAAAGAAATTTTTCATTTATTAGAAAATAAAAAAACATACAAAATAATTAAAATATTTTTTAATTTTTAACGAAAATATTTTAACAAAACATTATTAAATTTAAAAGGGTAATGATGAATCAGATCAATTAATAATAAATTATTTATTTTAAAGCATCAAAATAAAATTATTCAAATTATAAAAAAAATTAGTCTTATAAATAGGGATGATATTTTTAGGTTTTTACCTATTTTTTTCCTAACAAATAAGCTTTCTATGGTCTGAAATGCACAAAAAATTTTTTTTGTCTGTTGTTAAGCTACTTTTCGAGTTATTAGTACTTATTTTCTAGGTTTTTTTTTTATTTTTAGCACGTAAAAAACCTAAAAAATTAATAAAACTTATTTTCATTTATTTTGGCGTTTTGCCCAAAATTTTTTAGCAAAAATGCAATAAAAAGGAAAAGTAGACCCCTAATAATCAACCCAATTTTTTTCAATAAATATACCCCTAAGAATCGAACTGAAAATTTTCAAAAATATCCTGAGAAATAAAAAATTTCTCAAAAATTCATCTTCAAAATTTATTGGTTTAGTTTCTTGACAAGAATTTTTGATTTTGAAATTATGTATCTCATTAATGATATGGCACAATATTTTTTTTTGAAGAAAATTTTCAATTTTACACCCGTAAATTCAGAACTTTTTGGCACCTATTTTCCCATTTTTAACACTTATTTTGCGGGTTTTTTAGAAGTTAAAACCTACATATTTTGGCAGTTAAATATTATCCCTACTTTTAAAAGTGCAATTGCCAAAGAAAACATCAATATAAATGAATTTTATTATTAATTTATCAAAATATTCATTAAATAAAATTTTCAACCAAACATAAAATAAAAAGGATAATAGAAAATTCCAATAAATAAAAACATTATGCATAAAGTATAAAAAATTTTAAAAAAAAAACTAAACCAGATTGTATCTTTTATAATTAATTATTCTATATAAAATATGAAAACTTTTTTTAAAATCATTTTTTAATAATTTCATAACATTTTACACCAAAATAATTAAATAATTCCACATTGAGCTGGTACGAAAAAAAAAAATTATTTTATCTATATATAAAAAGGTAATTTTTTGAATTTAATTGCTTAAAATGAAAATAATACAGCAATTATAAAATAAAACCGGTGTCTTGCAAGGTATAAAAATAAATCAAATTTAAAAGAAGAAATTGCTATATTTATTCAATGATATTGAACAAAAAAGCCACGAGAAAAATGCACATTTTTATTTTATCATTTCATGAAATGTGACTTTTACAAAAATTAAATAAATTTCAAAATGATATAACTAATTTAATACCAAAAGAGAATAATTCTTACTGCATTAAAAATAATGTTAATTAATTAATATTTAATAAAAATATTAAAGAAAAGATAATATCAAATAACAAGTATGGTTTTGTAAATGAAAACATATAATATTTAAAATAAAATTTTAAAATATTTGAGCTTGATTTATAAAATTGTTTTAAAATAAATTGTTACTCTTCAGCATTCAATTTATTAAATACAGCTTCTAATCGAATGTGAGACATATACATAGTTCTTCGTGTTACTTCATGGAAGTAAGTACCTGTTTAGTCTAAAAAATAAATGAAATTAGAGGAATCTTATTTCAACATGCAAATTGCTGATAATACTTAATTTTTAAAGCTTAATTTGTTAAAAAATAAATAGAATATTAAAATATAAAAGAAAAATAATAAAATATTTAAATTGAACAAAATTTTGATATATTAAATCACATAGTAGATAATATAAATTTGATATTATTTAAAAACTATTTTAAATTAAAAGCAAAACTATTTAAAAATGTATGACGCTCAATGTCAATTAAATTGAAAAAATACATTTCCTGTTGAAAATTATACTGAAATTTTTGAATTAAATTGTTTAAAATGAATTATACGACTATTTTGTCTTCTATATTATTACAGAAATTGTCAAATAATTCAACAATTCCATGTAAGGTATAAAATAAAATCAAAATTTAAAATTAAATTTGATGAATTTAATGAAAAGGCTACGTACTGAGAAAAATTCATATTATTATTTTATCATTTGATAAGATGTGATTTTTGCAAGAACAAATAATTTAAAAATGTATCAAAATATATTAAAATGTTTAATCATTTAATGCAAAATAAATAATCATAATAATAATTAGTCTTAAATAATAAAATTGGTTACCATATTACTAGTAAGAGTGCGCGCGAATGTTATAAACAAATTTTGTCACTTTTGGAATTTTTTAATAAAGATACTGGATTTATCAAATTTTAACACAAAGTTTAGCAACAATTTTACGCATTTTGTTGCATTTTTACCACCTATTTTCACTTTTTTAACATTAAAAATTGATTTAACGCAAATTGAATAATTTTCTTTTATTAAATAAATCTTTTATCCATTATTCTATTTTGCTTGGGTTTATTATTTTAAAACTTTTCGTTTTTGAGATTGAATAAATTTATTAAAAATGTTTTATAATTAAATATTTAAAAGTCTATTTAATTATATTATTTCTTTGTTTTTCGTTATTATCTTCACATAACTTGCTCAGACCACAAGCTATTTACTTAATGCGGTTTTGAATTTTCTATTGAGAAAGTTTTATCTATTCGGTAATTCCATTATAATGATAATAATTATTTTTTTTAGAACTATTTTCTTTATCATTGATCGTCAGGATGTGCAAAAATTTTATTTTAAATCTATTATCCATTATATCCTTTATTTTAAATTTGATACGCTTTGGAAAAGATAATGTTAACTCTACTTTTTAATTATTATTTTTCATTAAATGTTTAATTTAATGTAAAAATTAAATTATTATTTATTTATTCAAGTATTCTCATGTCCCAGTGAAATTGCGCAAGTTGTGTTCATGCAACAAAATCAAAGATTTTTTAATTAAGCTTTATAAAAATTAATTTTATTTTTTTGTTTGATTCCACTTCATTTACTCTCTTTTTTATTTGTATAAATTAATATCATGTTAAATTGAAAAATGAACTTTTTTTTATTATTTTCATTTCTCGAATTGTCGAGTAAGCAGTCAGCTGTATTTTCTATATTAATATATTAGTTTAAACATTAATCATTTTAATTTTAAACATGATAATATTTCTGTATTTTTGTTGAATTTTAAATTTTTACTCAATAGTAATTTTATTGAACTATTAACAGTATTTTCAATTATATCACTTATTTTACTGCTATGTTTTTATTCATTTATAATGAATTCTCTACTTTCGATAGTTTATCAATTTGTGATCAGTTAGATGTAGCCAATTGTAATGCTTAATTGTTTTCTCATAGTGTTTGAAATATTTTTATATTTTTTAAATCACTTTGCAAATTTTATAGAAATAATTCCTGAATTATTTTCGTTCTACACAAAAACATGAACCATTAATATTTGTTTTGTATATGAGAAGGTTTTGCGAAAGTAAAAAATGCGAAATGAAAATAAATGCGAAACGCGAAATTCCAAAAAACGCGAAATTGCGAAAGCGAAATTTTTCTACAACTTTTTAATAGTCAAAATCATAAAAGCAAAAATCATTTTTTGTAAAATTTTATTCCAAACTTTAAAAATCAATAAAAAGCTTATTTGAGGCGCGCTTTTTCCAAAAAATTTTTTAGGAAGAGGGGGCAGGCGGCGCCGGTAGGAGCCGCCGGGAAAATTTTTGAAAATTTGAATAAAATTTGTTGTCAGATTTTCACTAAAAGGACCAAATTTTGCGATTTTGTATTACTTTTCTAAGGAAAAATAAGAATTATGGGGCGCGGCGGTGCCGATAGGCGCCGCTGGGAACAGATTTTCACGAAAAAATTACCAAATTTTGCGAGTTTGGCCATTTTTCTAAGAATAAATAGGAGTTTTGGGTGCGCGGCGGTGCCGATAGGCGCCGCCGGTGGGAAAAATTGAAAATTTTGATCATTTATAAACAAGATTTCACTGAAAATTAGCCAATTTATAGGTAAATTTTGAAAAAATTTAGGGGAATTTAATCCAATTCTTAGGGGTGTAAAAGTCGCGTTTCGCGCAAAAATGCGAAACTAATCAAAAATATTTTTAAATCAGCAAAGAATTATAATTCATATATATATATATATATTTTTTTTTTAATAATTTAATATTTTTACAAGGCAATTTTATTCGTTGATCCTCATTTAAAAAAATTAGATAATGATTTTTTTTTATTCCTTCATATTTCTTTTTGGTTTATTTTAATTATTTAAAAATAAAAAAATAAATTTTATAATTCTGCATGGAAATCAATTATTTCGTAATATTTGCATTAATTTTAGTTTTTAATGCTTTTTTGGCTCTCTTCTTTAAATATTAGCTCTGCTTATTTTGAGTTAATTTTAGATTCTTGTATATTAAATTTTTAGCCATTTGGTAAATTACTTCCCGTTGTTTTTCTCTTTGTTTTTATGGTTATTATGTCTCTTTGCATTTTGCTTTTATTATTGTTCAAAAATTTTATCAATAATATTTTCTTTTGATGTTAATTCGTATGAATATTATTTCAATTTCTTAGTGAAATTGAAATAATTATTATCAAATTTGGTTAGATATTGTTATATTATGATGTTTTAAAAACTTTTATTTGAGTGGTTCCATTTTTAAATTCATTATTAAATTGTTTTAACTTTATTATAATTGTGTTCAAAATTAATATTTTTTAAGTATTTTTTAAAGTCTATTTAAAAATAATATAATTATTTTGGTTTTTAAATAATATACATATTTATATTTAAAATTTATATGCATTAAAATAATATTATTTTACCTAATAAATTTTATTTAAATAGTAATATAGTTCTTTTAAATTCATAACAAATTTAGCTCTGTATTTAAATTATTTTATAGAAAGATACACTCAAATATTTTTTTTATTTTTTTATATATTCTTTTTTTTGTTTTGAAAGAATTATAAAATTGCAAATTGTTAGATAGTTAAAATAAAAATTCAAGCATTTTTTATTGCGAAGCAAAAAAAAATAAGATAATTTATCTATAACTGCTAGATTTTAAATCATAAAAAGTTTTTTGTCGCCAAAATTATTTAATTAATCTGCAATAAATTGAATATAATTTTTCATTTATTTAATTATATCTTTAAAAATATAATTTATTGTATTTATCGTTTTTGTAATTAGTTATAAAATATTGGGATTTTTTATTCATTAATATATCTTATCAATATGAATATGAATTGTTTAGATTTTTAAATATTATTTATTTTATTTTCATGGCAAATGGCATGTGCTTCGGCCGGATTCGCGGTAGTGGCGGCTTCCTTATTAAGAAAATATTTTATTTTTTGAGTATTAATTCTATTTTCTTGCCTTTAAAATATATCTTTATTAAAATATGGAACAACCAAATTATTGTTTTAACACTTGAGCTTCAAAATATTCTTTTTTTTTTGCTTTTCACTCTCAGAAATATTTTTATAAAAGAAAATTAATTATAGACAATTAATTAATCTTGCATTTTATGTAATAGGATTACTATGCTATTTGGATAATTATATTTAATTCAATGTTAATCTGTATTTTTGTTGATCATTTTTTAAATTTTTAAGCATACCAATTTTAAATAACTTTTAATCAATATTTATTTTATGCTATGTTTTGTTATAAAAATTTAGTGCATTTCCGTTTATTTAGGTTGTGAGTTAATTAATTAAATTCATTTTAATTGAAATTGAATATTTATTAATAAATGTGCTCTATTTGTTTCATACCGAGCTTACATCTTTACAATGTTTTCTAGATATTGTGAATGGGTTTAAAAAGTTTTTAATTAATTGGTTTTTTTTGGTATCGTTTTTTTCTATTAACCTTTTTCTATTTTTTAAGTAAATATTTTTTTCAACAATTATAAAATAAATTAAATAAAATTGTGTCTATTTTATTCCATTAATCGCATGCAATTTACATTCCAAATTACAAAAAAATCGAAAAGATTTTTTTGTAATTTGGAAAACTGATTTTATTTATTAAAATTTTCTACTATTTCCATTATCCTATTTTTTCATATCATTTCGCTAATTAGTTGCAACAATTTTGTGAATACTTTTGGGATTTTTCGTCAATCAGAAATTTAGAATGATAAATTAAAAAAAAATATTGAGACATTTATTTTTAATTTGATATAAATATTTTTATTTACATTTTCTTTCCTTCATAAACGATAGTGTCCTCTTTTTAATTAATAAATAATTTTTTTTTAATTTATTTTTATCGTAAAAATAATTTATGCGAATGATGTTAATTGTTCAAAATTTTAATTGTTTTAATTATAATATTATGTATTTTATTTTTTCGTAATTATTTCAAAAGAAAAATACAAACATAAAAGCATAACTAATTCAAAAATTGGAAATTTGAATTTAATAAATAAATTTTATAATCTGTAAGCAAATCACTTATTTCGGTAACATTTGCATTATTAATTTTAGTTTTTAATGCTTTTTTTCATCATCTCTTTTAATAGCTCTGCTTATTTTAAGTTAAATTTAGATTCTTATTTATTAAATTATTGGGCATTTGGTAAATTTTTTCTTTTTGTTTTTCTCGGTACTTGGCAGTTATATTATTTTTTATTTATTTAAATAATTTATCATTTGCTTGTTCAATTCGAAACAAATAAATGGGTTCATACTTATTAATTTAAATTATTCTTTCTTTATATCAATTAAATTATATAAAAAGATTTTTAATATTTTGAAATAATTAATAATAAATATTTTTTTAAATTTTTTGAAAATTTTGATTAAAAATTTTTTGTATTTTTTTATATACTAACATTAATTAAATCATTTTTTAAAATAAGTTGTTTTCGAGTTACATTTTTGTGTTAATTAATCAAATTTAAGCTCATTCAGACTGCTATGCAAAAAGAATTGGATTTTTATTCGATAGAAATAATTATTTGCATTAATTTTAATTAATATTTTTTCTTTTTTCTCTTTTAAACACTTGCTCTGCTCCGGTAGTTTCTCTTATTTTAAAGAATTAAAATTTATTTGTTTTTTAATTTTTATAATTAATTTA
Source organism: Heterodera schachtii (assembly GCA_023374025.1). Taxonomy (NCBI): domain Eukaryota; kingdom Metazoa; phylum Nematoda; class Chromadorea; order Rhabditida; family Heteroderidae; genus Heterodera; species Heterodera schachtii. The sequence goes on from SIJG01000012.1 coordinate 1,958,181, forward strand.
TTCTTAAATTTTTTTATATAAATTTAATAAGAAAATTGTTTTAATTTAATTTTGTATGTGTTAATAGCTAATAAATTGTTTTTTCCGCTTATCGGCATCGTAAATGTTAACTTAACTTAGTGTCAATGTGCTGTCTGATTAAGCACTCCATTGAAATTTTGGTTACCATTTTTATGTTATTGAATTTATTTTTAATTTATAATTTGCATTTTTAATTTTTGTTTTCACTCCATTTTATTTTCATATTTTTCATGAGAATTATTGAAAGTTTAATTATTATTTTTTCAATTACTTTATGTCTTTTAACTAAAAACTTATAAAAATATATTTTCTTTTGGTAAAAATATATTTAGAAATTCGAAATTAAATTATACATTCATTTATTATTAAATGTTTAATTTTTAAAATTAAAATAATAATAATAATTTTAAATAATTATAATTAGCTTAATAAATTATTCTAATCGATGAGAAGTGATAAAAAGCAAAGGCTACCAAATATTACTGCTATCGTAGAGAAAAAAGGGAATAAGCGCTTCTATCGATATTAAGGGCAATAACTATTCTTTATTAATTAATTTATTTTAAATAAAAAGTTTTATCGACATTTTTTTTTTCAAAAAATATACCCCTAAGAAAAATTTATTTAATGTTTTTCTTCTTCATTATTGGTGTTTATGCGTATATTTATTTTTAATAATTGTAAAGTAATTTAAATTTTATCTTTTCACTTTCTTATCTTTAAATCGCATGCTGATATGTACATCATGGGTTGTAATTGGCAATTTTTTATAAAAATAATGATTAAAAAATTTAGCTGTGGGTCTGTTTAATCACTTAAAAATACGTGCACAAATAAAAATTGGCCATTTCTCTTTAGATTAAGAGATCAAATCAAATAATTTGTATTCATTTTAAAAAATCCTACAAAGCTTTTAATGCTAATTATTAGTTTTTATATCAATTTTTCCTTTTTATCTCTTTTTTCATTGTCTTTTTTAATTTACATATTAATTAATTAATTTTTTAAATAGATTTTTTGATTATAATTATTAGTGTGGGTAATAGCTCTGTCATAGCGGTGACTTGAATTGTTTATGGATTTTTTATAAAATCGCTTAAATAAAGTATTGTTCAATAAGCTATATCATTTGAAAAAGAAAACTTTGGGCTCTTTAATAAGCCTTATTTCAGATTTTTATTCTGAGTCCATTAATTTTAATGATTTTTTAAAATCAATTACCAAAATGCAATTTTTTGTCAATTTTTTATGAATTTTCTTTCCGAGACTCAGACATAGGAAAAAAACAATTATGTATATATTGTAAGGGCTATTTGTTGCTTATTTCAAGGCACATTCAGATTTGTTTCAAAATGATTATCATAAATTATTATTTCAGCATGGTCAAAAATTTTTCATTTTTGAAGATTTTTAATTTTGTTTTACATGTTAATTTAAAATGTTTTCATTCTTTTTAAAATAACTAAAATAATTTCTAAATTATAATACCATTAAACTTCAAAATAATATTTATAGATATGATATCGCTAGTGAGCACAACCAATTAGAAATAGTGGAATATTTAGGATTTTGCAGACAGTTGAAATATATAATATAATTATTAATATTTATATATCTTACTAATATATATTTTAAATTTAAATGCCTAAATTTTTTATCAATAAATATATGTTATGAAAATGGAATATTTGGCCCTGAAAACTGTCAGTGAGCCGTTTGTTAGTCATTAAAATTTTCTACATATTCAGTGGTGAGATGGCTCAACGGTTAAGAGCATGGCTTCACCGGAGGGGGCCCTCGAATGTTCAACGACCGCACCTCACCCCAACATTTTTCTTCACGAACGGCAGCAGCGTCCGTTCGCGACATGAACAAAAAATTCTAATGAAAAATTAAAAAAGGAATATATTTTTAAATAAAAAAAAGAAGTTCAAAAATTGGAAATAAAATCCGCTGATTTAATGATGGTTTTCATAAATTCCAATAAAATAATTTTTGTAATGCAAATTTTTTATAATATTTTTACTATTACATTATCTCCCAGGTTATATAATATTTGGATTTTTGTTTTATTGATATGTGGTAGTAGATTATAAAATGTTATTTTTCGCTTTCTCGGCACCGTATATGCTATTTATTTATTAATTTCATTGCAAAATAAATATTGTTTTTTTTTCAATAGTTGGTAGTTTTTTACTTTTTTAATTAAATAATTTATTTTCTATTGTATTATTTCTTCATATTTCTTGCTTTGCCAATACGCTTTTAATTAGCTCTCCTTGATCGCTTAGGTTTGGATTTTTAAATTATATTATTTATCATAATAGGATAAGGTCGATATAATTATTTTTGTCTTATTTTTGTTACCATTTTATGCAATTGAATTTATTTTTTATTTATGATTTGCATTTTTGTAGCAGTCAAAGATTTTTTACACATGTATAAAAGCTTTGCTTTTATAATGTCCTAAATTCTTTTGGTTCATTGACATTAAAGAACGCTGCAGAGATCTTATTCCAAACTTTAATTATACTATAGAGAAATTATTTTGATTTTATTTGTATGCCTTTTAACTCTTAATAATAATGGTCTACGGGGTTTCTGAGAATGTGAAAAGTTTATAGCATTAAGAAACTAATATTTTAAATTATTGCTTCATAATTAGAATTAAATTAATATAAAAAATCGTTTTTTATAAATAATTATTTTTCATTTTATTTTCACATTAATTCTTTTTATTTTAGAAATTTTATTAAACATGAATTTTTAATATTTTTGTTTTATTTTCATTTGATTTCTTTTTTTTCCTATTTAGATAAATTATTATTAATTGTTAAATTGAAACTAAGCATGTATTTTTATAAATTTTATAATTTTTTAATAACTAAAAGATAATTTTATTAATTAATATTATTTTATCGGTATTAAATGCATAATTATTTAAATTATTTTTTGATTTTATTCTCATGCTAAGTTGAAGAAGATTTGGTGCGTTCTTGTGAATGGCCCTTTTCTTTATCTGTTGGAATTAAATTTTTTTGTTGCATTTAAAATATTTGATGTTCATTAAAATATGTGAACAACCAAATTAATGTTCTATCTTTTGAGCTTCAAAATATGTTTTAGCTTCAATAAACATTTTAAATTATACATTTTTTAAAATTATTTATTTTAATTTTTGTTGCTATTTTTATTGATAAAGAATGTTTTCATCTGTTTTTAGGTTTTTATTTAAAGGATGCTTATAAATGCTATTTATTTTTAAGATAATTCGAATTCATTTTAATTTTTTTATCTTACTTTATTATGAAAATTTAAGTTTTCAATATATTATCTCTACTCTCAATTTCTTATTAAATCTTAAATATTATAAAATGTAACGATATAAATTTTGGTTATTTTTTACAATAAAATATTTTTAATTAGTAAAGAGTTTTATTTGAAATTGGTTTTCTGCCGCTTATTGATTTTTATGATCTTTAATAAATAATTAAATAAGTGATATTATACAATATTTATTTATTTTTTCTTAAAATTATTCTCGACAAAGTTACAAAGTTATTTTCGTTTATGTATGTGAAAGGCCAATTTGACATTTTTTAAAAATTTTTTCATGATGACATAAAGAAATTTTTTTTTTAAAACTATATAAATTCATTGAATTTTAGTATGTCTTAATATGTAGATAGTAATTAAACATTCGATTGCTTTTTTATTTGCAGTTCATTTTCTCAACTGAAATTTAATTTAAAGATTTTGTTTTATCTTGTTTTTTAGTTTTTGATTATTATTGTTGCGGAATCCTCAAAAGTTGAAATAGTTTTTATTTGTTGGCCGTCTGATCCTGAGAAAAAGTATTTCTTATTATTCGTTGTCGCCTTAATATAATTAATTTTTTTGTGATTTTTAATTTTCGAATAAAGTAAAAGTAAGTATTATTGCCAGATATTTAATTAAATATCGTTTTATAATTGAATGTTTTATTCGATTTTTAAATCTCTTGAAACTAATTTAAATTTATACGTTTTTGTAAATTTCCGATTTTTTAAACCAATAAATAGTATTATTTTTTTTCAAAAATTCAATTCGTAGGGGTGTGTACTTTTGTTTTTGTTGCATTAAGAAAGAATTTAGTTACAAAAACATAGAAATACAAGACCAAATTTTTAAACATGAAAAAGTTAAAAAATTATTTTAAAAATAATTATAAAAAGAAATAAACAAGATTATAACTATTTAATTTTTGTGCTAGGTCGTTTTGTAAAATCCGCCACTTTTTCTTTATTAGCCTGCAAAATGAAAAATTTTTTATCAAATTTAACATATATTATGGCAGAAATATACTAAATAGTAATCGTCCTGTCATTCATTATTAAGTAATTATTTTATTCACAATTCTTCTAAAATTTTGAAATTTAATTATGTGTTTTTTCACTGGAAATATTAAACATGTCTTTATTGAATTATTATTAAGTTAAACGGATAACTTATTTATGATTCATGATAATCACCTTAAAAAAATCCTCTAAAAACAATCTTTCTGCCAAATTTGAGTGAAAAATTATTCATCTTAAAAACCATGTGATTTCTCTCCCGTTTGGCCCAAATTCCCAAACAATTTTATATTTATAACTTTTTCAAAAAATGGTAATAAAATGAATTAAACATAAGTCTATAGAGCAAAAAATTAAATTGCGGATTTAACACGCTCTTAAAAATATTCTAAAATTTTTTCATACAAAAGATAAAAAAAAACAAATAAAATAAAATACATAAAATTCTTCTTATTTTCTCTTTTTTACAGGTTTATTGTACTTTATAATTTTTTGTTTAAGTAATTGGTAATTGGTTTATTTTCAAGTAAAGGAAATTAATAAATTTATGTTATCTTCCGAGATGCGCAAATGTTGAAACCGTGCTGAGACGATGCGAAAAAAACTCAGTGTGTTTTGGCTTTATAACATTTATTGTTAATCCTTTGTAAGGTAATTTTTTAATTATTGTCTTAAATATCGAATAAAAATAATTGATTTAAACTTTAATTTATAGTCTGTACAAATTATAATTTTCATTTTTTTATTCTTTTAATTTTCTCCTGCATTATATGTACTATATTTGTTTTATTTGATTCTATTTTCATGGTTTATTCTCATGGTTCCTCGTGCTCGTATATGGCTCCCGCACTGTGGTCATGCCTTATAATTATATAAATTTAAATAACTTTTTAAATGATTTTTTACTCGTCTTTTAATATGTTTCTGCTTATTTTCACAAAGTAATATTTTGATGTTTTCAAAATTTATATTGCTATAACTTTTAATGTACAAATTATAAACAATTATTGTCATTTAAATAAACAAATTCTTTCATTAAGACCATAGATCACCTTTAATTCATTTGATTATGTTTATTGTTTTTTTAGTAATCTATTTAAAAATTAGATAATTATTATGATTTATAAATAATATATATATTTACATTTAAATTTATGCATTATTAACAAATTTTTATTTGAATAATAATAAAAGTTTTTTATAATAATGTCAAATATTGATTACATCCAGCATTTTAACAACCAAATTAATGTTCGTACATTTGAGCTTCAAATATTCTATTTATTTATTTTTATGTTCAATACAACGAATTTCGTATCATTCCATTTCAACAATTACTTTATGACACATTAAGATATTCTTTTTTTTTTGAATATATTAAAGATTTATTTAATTTATAAAGTCATGAGGTCCTTAATTTTCTTTTTAAATTTTTTATAAATTTATTATTTTCAGATTGTTTTAAATTTTACAAATAATTTTATTGTCTATCATTAGATTAGAAAAATTTATGGCGGATATACATTTTTGAATAAAAAATTGTGGCTTAAAGAACGAATAATTTATGTTAATTATGAAATTTTAATACACAATTAGGATTTTAATTTTGAGATGAGACCCAAATGGAGATAAATACTTAAATTTTGAATTATCTAAACATATAAATTATTAAGTAACAATAATAAATTAATTCTTGGAATAAAGAGAGTCCGGCGAAACGAGAAATCTCGCGGCATTTTTTCGTGAATCTCGGTCAACATTTCATACTTTTAACCCAATGGGATTTTTACAGGAGCAGTATTTTTACAGATTCATGGTCCTGATCCTGAAAATTCCGACTCCCGCTATTTGCTTCGCAAATTATTTTACCAGGCTCTAAAAAGAAACCAAATTTTACAAGAAATGACAAAAATATTTGGTACAAAAATAATAATGAAAACAAAAAGCAAATTAAAAATTAAAAAGCATATAAAATAAAAATCATATTGCAACTCATAAGAGCCAAATTATCTTGCATACATAAAATTCTTTTTTATTATCTTTGAATTGTCAAATTAAAAGTTTTTCGAGTTTATTAATTATATTTTTTAATGAATTTTCATGATCAGTTGTCAAATAGTGTCCAATACATATTCAAAGTCATGAGAAAATTAAATTAAATAATATTTAATTTCTTTGTGATTTTTTCAAACTTTATTCGACCAAATGAAACAATTCTTTAACAGTTAGGAATTTTTTAAACTATCACTTTAAATATTATTTAAAAAATATATGACCAATAAAAATATTTTTATTTCTTTTAAATTAATTTTAATTTTCAATTTGAGAATATAAATATTTTTAAATTATGGAATTTCTAATATTAAATAAATTTAATTCTTCAAATTATTTATTCAGCTTTAAAAGTATTTTTTATAATAATTGATGAACTTTTTTAAATTTTATTTGAAAATAATTGATTTAAATTAAAATTATATCATTTTAATTGTCAAAATTAAGCAGCTAAATAAAATTCAAAAATGAAATTTCCAAGATTACACATACTACCAAGAATTTTGGAACTCGGAAATCCGAGGCCCCAAAATTTTCGGAAGTCAAAAATTTCAATTTCGACCCCAACAAATCTATTGAATGGGTATTTTACCGCTGCATATGCAATTCAATAAATTTGCTCTTGTTTAATACTTTTTATATTGTAAATGCTTACTTTATAATTAAATTAATTAATTATTACTATAAAATTTATTTGTGCACAAATAGTTTACAAAAAGATGATTCTTCTTTTAAATAAAAAAAAAGCTGCTTTAGTGTTCAAATAAAAAAAAATTCAATTTTGAATATATTAATTTTATAAACTTTTGGTTCAAAGTTTTTAAAAAATATTACAATTGTTGAATTCAATTATAATTTTTATGTGTTTTTTTTAAAATTATTATGAATTGAATCCTATATTTTTACTTTTTTATAAAATTGTTTTAAAACTTTATAGAAAATAATAGTTTTTTGTCTGAATTTATTTCCATTTATTCTTTTGTTCAAAAATATGAATAACAATCTCTTTAATATTTAAAGAGAATTATATTGTGCCTTATAATTTTATCTTCTTTAATCCTAATATTATTATTTAATATATATGTATATATTTCTATTTCTTTAATCCTTGACAGTTTTTTGTAATAATTCATTCGCCTTTTCTAAAATTTGGGCCAAAATAAAAAAATAAATAAATCCACAAAATAAACTTTCTTATTGAAAAAAGCAACATAAATAAAGGACATTCCATAGAAATAAATTAATTTATTTCCGCTCCCAAATGAAATAGAAGTTCCGATCAGAATTTTTTTTCGTAAATATAAGTTACATGAATTGAAAATCTTTCTGCAAAAATGTATTCTTTTCAAGTGTCTCTATTTTATTTTATTAAATCATTTTTATTAAAAATGTCAAATGAATACATGATTTGTGCATTAGCCAATTATTATATTATTTATTAATATTTTATTTATTTAATGTTGATAGGTTTAATACAAATATAAAATTAATAATATTTATTAATAAATCGTCAAGGATTTTTTTCATTAATAAGCATTGCTCGACTGTAAATTAATTACTTGAGAAAAATAGAGAGAGAAATTATTATTTTTTAATTTTTTTTTAATATTTTATAAAATATGTACTAATTATAATTAATAATTTCTTTACTTTATTCATTTATTAAATGATTCTAAATAAGTTTATTTAGTATCTTTATCTCTTTTTGCTTTTTTAATATCATGCGCACGGATCCTTTTGATGTTTCGACTTTCATCGGTGAATTTACTTCATTTAAAATATGAATTTTATTTTAAACTTTTCATTCAATGAAATATTTATTCATTGTTGTTTTTCCTTTACATTTTTAGTTTTCTTTTATGTGCATTTGAAGGAATATTTTTTAAGATAATAATTGCGTATTTGCTGTAAAGAATCCCCGTTGCCAAATTTCACCTTACTTTGAAGCTGGGCTTAAAAAATTATTTAATACATATTTGCCATTTAAATGTATTTTTCAGTATTTTTTAATCATTATAAAACAAAAATTATCATATTAAATTTTCTTTTTCTGTTTAATGGAATAAACGAATTACAGTAGATATTGGATTCACAAATTTTTTGTCAATGTTGATATTATATATTAATTTATGTTTTTTTAATTTAATTGTTCATTTATTCTAATTTTTTACAGTTATTTTTGAATTTTTATCTATTTTGATTTTTGGAATTTAAATTTCGTTAAACGAAATATTAATTTTTAGTTATCTTAACTGAATTATAAATAATAATGAACTTGATAAATATTTATCATTATCACAAAGAATAGTAATTTAATTTGCAAAAATGTTTTTTAATTTTTTAATTGTATCTTTTATTAAAATATTAACCAATCTTAGAATTTTAAATAATTAAATCCGCTTAAAATAATTACTTCATAAAGTTTTTTTTTAATTTTCTAATAATAATTATTAATTTTATGTTTTAAATAATCTCATGTCGAGTTGCAGATTGAGTAGTTGCGGTCGGTCGTTCATGGCTTGCCCTTTTTATAAATATATTTTTAATTATTTATTTTTCAAAATAAAATTATTGATTTTTTTTTGCAAATGAGAATCATGATTTTTTACTAACATTTTGCAGTTTTTTTTATATTAATCATTCTTCTCCTTTTAAATATTAAATAATGTTAATTCTTAAATTGCAATTAAAAATAATATTATTTTATTTTCATTTCTGTAGATGGAATTACTGTTTTTGAGTGCTTCAGCTTTTAATTAAATGCAATTGATAACATATGTACTAATTAATGATCATTTATATTCTTTAAATAAAATAAAACTTTGTATTTCTTTATTACCAAATTTTTATGTATTTATTTTATTATCATTTATTATTATGTATTTATAAAATATTTTTTTCATTACTTTTTTAACTATTTTTCTCAGTTTTTCTTTGTGAATTTGTAATAGAATTCTGGAATATATTTTATTTAAATCAATTTGCTTCTATTTTTATTTTTTAACTAATATCTTTATAGAATATTAGTTCTTATACTAAGCGAATAAAAAAATAAAAGTTTTTTTGACAATAAATTTTAAATTTTTCAAAATGAAGTCCTTTGAATTAATGAATCAAAAATACATATAAAAGTTTTTAGATGAAAAAAAGGATTCTTCGTTCAATTTGAATTTAAGCTCCACACGAGGTCCCATTAAAAGTTTCAAAAGTAATAATAAAATAAATACATTTTTATATTCATAATAAAATTTTAAGCATATATATGAAATTATTATAAGCCGCACAATTCTTAACCTTATAATAAAATTGTGTAGCTTTTAAGGCCCAAGAAATATACGTCAAAAGGAAAATAACCGAAAGTTTTTTTAGTTTTAGAAATTGACTTCAAATAAACATTAATTGTCTATCTATTAAATAAAAAATTAATTAGGACTTATTATAAATATGTGTATATTATTTTATTTTCCGGTTTTTGAGTTTTTACTTTAAATTTCTATTAATCCCTTTTATAATAGAGTTAAAAATCGCATGTAAATTTTTTGTCTTTAATAATTCTTTTATAAATCTCCAAAAAGTTTTACTGAACACTAAACCAAAACTTTTTTTGGATTAACTTCTATAAAATAAAGAAAAATAATTATAGAAATGATAAATTTGTGTTCTGGACAATCTGAATTTGGATTCCGATTTTTTTTTTTGCGCAATCCGAAAAAAATCCGCGGAATCCCAATCATTATCAATGAAAATATAATCATTCAATAATATTAATAAGTAGGTAATTAGGTTGAATAAATGTTTTTGTTTTTTATGAATCAATTAAAAATAAAACGCTTACCATTCTGTTAATGGGCATAAAAAAACCTTAGAACTCAAATTAAATCTATATTTTTTTTGTTTCAATCTTTCTAAAAATTTAATGAAGTTAATTTAAATAAATTTTAAAAAATTGTATTTATAAGTGAAAAATAGATATTTAGAATAATAATCAATAGGAAGCAATTATTGAATTAAAAAACACTTTTATTAATGAAAGCAAAGAACAACAATTACTATTTCTGATCCTCCAAAACCAAGAGTTTTATTTAAAATAATTTAATGTAGCAATTGGAGAAGTAATAAAAAATCGGTGATTTATTATAATAAATACTATAAAATAATAATTTTTAGGATATCAAGAATATTTTATGAAAAACTGAAATTATTATAAAAATAAAATTTAAAAATAATAGAAATTATATTATATACGAAAAATGGAAGTGGAAAAGCCTTTTAATAGGGAAAATCTGGACAATTTTGAAGTTTCATTTTCTCCTAATATTTTCTTTTAGCAATAAAAGTTTATTAATGAAAATCTATTAGTTATTATTATTTTTTGTTATGGTCTTATTTATTATATAATGAAATGTGCGTTTTAAACTTGTTCTTTCTAACATTTGTAATATTTGATAATTTTGTTCTCTATAAATTATTTATAAATTCACTTTATTAATTTTTTATAATTTTATGTGATAGTAACTTAAAACTATGAATTGTCAATACTTCGACAAAAATCCAATAAACTAAAATATTATTTGATAAATTTTTTAAAGACTTATTTAATTGCTCAAAAATAATTATAGAAATGTAAAAAATCATTTCCTCATAAAGTTCAATATTGCAAAATTAAATTAAATAAATAAAAATAAAAATGTTTTTGCATAAAGTATAATAAATGTATTTCCAAATAATTTAATATTTGTTTTCTATAAAAATCAGAAATTTTTGTGAAAAGAAATAAGCCATCTATTATTTTCCAATTGGTAATGATAAATTTATTAATAAAAACAAAAATGAATTGCAAAAACCAATTCTTTTAAAAATTCGCAGCCGGAGCAAAATATTTTTTGATTTATATATTTATAAATTTTCAAAAAATGCTGCAGATTTAAAATTATTTATTAAAATAAACCAATATGATCATTTTTTAATAATTTGAAAATTATTCATATAAACAAACAGACATTAATAATTCATTGAATTTTATTGGCAAAAGTTGTTAACAAAGGACATAAATATGAAATCATTCATTTTAAGACACAAATCTGAGAATAACTATTTATTTACTTATACAATAATTTAATAAATGAATTTAATGAAATCGAGAATGAAAAGGTGAAATAATTTACCAACTTCAATAATTAAAGAAATAATTTATCACATTTCGATAAACCACATTAAACACTCAAAAAAGAGATTTATATTTAAAACGGTTAAATTATATTTTTTGATTTTATTATTTTTTTATTAAATGATCAAATATAATTAATGAAAAAAATTATAGTTAATAAAAACATGCCTTCTTAAATTTTATAATGATAAAATCATAATAAATAGAGCATTTAATTAATTAATTAATACAAATTTTAAATATTATTTAAACAAAAAATTTAGTTAGTAAGTCAAGACAAGAAAATGTTTGACTATTTTAAAATAATACAATTCAAACAGAAAAGAAAATAACCAATTACAAGAAATTTTACTATTATTATTAGCAAACTAATTTACAACAATTCTAAATTTTAATAAAAAATTAAATTTAAATAGGCATATATAGGTTAAAAACCAATTCAATTTGAAACAAAAATTTGATATAGATAGATATATTCATAAGAATAATAAATGAATTTTAAAAATGATCCCACCACGTGATGACACCATGAATAAGCACCGCGTGACGAGAAAAAAACTTATAGTTTCACTAAAGAATATTTGTAAATAAATATTTATAATTGTTTTAAGAAAAAATAATAATGTGCAAGCTTTTCATCTCTATCAAATAAAAATTTTTATCAACAATAATATATTAATAGCATAAGAATATACCAACTAAATATCGAATGTACTCTAATTATAAAATTTATTCTATTAATATTCTTAAATATATAATATTATTAATCTATTATTTATAAGCAAAAAATAATAATTCACTTTTGTTCGGAATTTTAAGTAATTTTTTAGAGTAAGTGTCAGAAAATATTTTATTTACAAAACAATTATTAGCATTTAATATGAAATAAATTTTATATAAAAAAAAAATGAAGTTCATTAGCAAGAACTTAAGGAATAAGTGAATTTAAAATATAACAAATAAAATTAATTTAGCCTTTTATTAGTTGGCTGGCTAATCATCACTTAATTTAATTGTTTTTTTTGTTCAAAAAAATTAAAAATATTTTCCAATTTAAAAATACTTTAAAATATAATTTCTTATGTTAATTGAATTTTCCTTTCAATCACTTTTGATGTTATGGTCATTCGTACACTTAAAGCCGAAAGATTTTAAAAACGGATGCTCATTTTATAACAGCGATATTAAAAATTTAAAAATTATAATCAAAAAATAATATTTAAAAAAAGTTTTTCTTATTAATTAGACTTTTGCAAACATTTAATCAATAAGAATATCTGTTTCATTAATTTTATGGAAATAACTTAAAAGATATATACCTAAATAACACAATAACACACAGAAATAAATTTAATAAATAATAAAATTTAATAAATTAGCCAGATTTAACAAATTGTGTTTTTATGGAAAGAATAAACAATTACGTAATGAAAGAATTAAAAATAAGATATGTTAGCACGAGAGGAATCGATTCATATATTTGGCTGATTATGAGCATCCAAAATATCTTAAAACAATATTTTTTTAACAATAACTGATTAAAAATTTTTTTTGTAAATATCAATTCTAAAAAGATTGATTTATAAAGTCGAAACAATAATCCACTTAAAAAAATTATTTGAAAAATTGCAAAACCAGATCAATTATCTCATCATTTCTTACGCATAAAAAATGAAAAAATTATGAAATTCTAACATATTCATTTATGAATATAATATTTAATTTAGTTCCTATATAGAGCCAACCGAAAAGAATTCATTTAAAAGTTTAAAATTAAGAAATAATAAAAATGTTAAATTAAAAATATTTTCAAATAAATAAATTTAAAAAAAATTAAAAATGCAAAATATACTTTAATAAAGAAAAGTAATGAAATAAATTCCTTAAAGTTTTTAAGAAAGTTTAAATAAAAGTTTAATAACTTGTTACTTAACTAATTTGCTTTCAAAAAAACGTCAACTACATAAGGTGTGAACTACAAGAAATAATACAAATAATAAATTAATAAATCCACTTTTAAAATTAACTGCGATAAATACTAAAATAAATATAAATGTCGTTAAAAATTCACCTAAATGAAAATATCTAATAAAAACAAAAGGACAAAATATGATTAAATGATAAATAAATTTATGAAAAAAACAAAAATTAAAATCTATACTAAAAATAACAAAAATACTAAATAAATTACATTTTTTGAACAAAATATCAAGATTTAAACAGCAAAAAAAAAGAGTTAATAAAACAGAGAAATTAGAAATAAATATATTTTCTATAAATACAAAACCAAACGGAAAAAAACCTAATTTTGCACATTTTTATTTTTAAATTGATAATTGAATTTTTTATTACAGGATTTTCCCATTTTTCAATTTTTTGAAATTTTTTCGAAAAGTTCTTTTAAAATCTGTTGCTTTTGTTTAACTTTCATGTTTTCTGCTTTATCACCGTTTAAAGAATTTTGAAAAAAGCATATTCAATTTTATAATGAGTTTATTTTACTTACATTTAATTTTCTAGATTTTTAATAAATTTTTAGAATCTTTGGTATGAATCAAACGAAAGAATAAAAAATAGATAATAACTTAAGGCGTAGCAAAAAAAATAATAATAATTTTTTAAGTTTATGTTTATTCATTAAACGCAAACATAAACATGAAAAAAAATTGATGGAATTTAAAAAATTAACCTGTTCAGCTGAGAACAAAAAAAATATATAAAATTAAATAATACATAAATATTGCAAAATTTAGAATAAAAAATAATTAAAAAGTACCAAAGAGAAATAACTTTAATCACATTTAAATTAATTATAAAAAATAAAAATGAAAAATATAGATAAGATTCTTTAATGCCAATTAAACAAAAATATTCAAATTAATCGTACATAATATTTACTTTAAACTTTTTACTGTCATCTTTTATAACCACAAAGAATTTTATGTAATGCATTATTTAAAATCTAAATTAAATTTTACGCTAAAAATTAAGCAAAAAATAAAAATAAAAAATAAAAACCAATATTCACATCTTTACTAAAACGATTTTCATGAAATTTAATAAAAAGAAAACCCATAAATAATTATATAAAATTAAATATTTCATCTTCTCAGAATTTTTCTTTGATTTTATCTAAATTTTTAAACTCATTAAAAATATGAAAATCAAAATCCGATGAGAAGTGGTATTAAATTTAGAAATTGAGAAAACCTTGAAAAAATATGCCATCATATAAAAAAAGAAAGAAGTAAAAATAAAAAATAAAAATAAAAAAAATCTTTATTTGCTAAAGCATTACAATTTCTATATTTAAAAATAGTTTTATGCTTATGAATAAAAGAATTTAATTGGAATTTTCGTCATTTTGATTCAAATAAAGGAAAATTAATTTAATTAGATTTACGCCTCAAATTTAAGTCAATATATCAAAAAAATTTATGGGCATTTATTGTTTTATATTTAGAAGACTACAATGACTTATTTTATGATTTTTTCAATTGTTTTGGTAACAATTTTTGCAAATTGAAATAAAAAAATATTATTTAAAAATAAAAGAGTATAATCATTTATTATAATAGAGAATACTTTTCATAGCTTAAAGATTATAATAAAAAAAAAAGTTCTAACCAGCAGCAGAATATTGAAAACCCAGAAAGTACATTTGATTAAAAGAGGAGCTGAAATTTCTAAGAAAACTAATTAATTTTTTATTACACTTTTTAAAAAAAAGAAATTTAACTTATTAGATAAAAATAAATTTTAATATCAAATTAGAAGTATAAGGTCAATTTATTAATGAAAATAACAATGGATAATTCTTCGAAAAAACCATTAAAATGTCTACAAATTTCGGAACTTTTTGGCAGCTATTTACTCATTTTTATCACCTATTTTGGGGTTGTTGAGATTAAAGAGTAAAAAGAGGTAAAGATGCTCAATAAACTTGTTTTACAATTAATTAAATGAATAATTGAAATAAACAAATTATAATAACAATTTATGCATATTTAATAAAATCAAATTTTAAAGAAAATCAAATATTTTTAAATAGCTTAATTATTAATCTAAGAATATTTCTATAGAATGATTTTAGTGAATGTAATTACATAAACAAAAAGAAAGGTTAGGTTATAATCAAATCTCAATTTTAATCAATGAAGAGAAATAAAAAAAACATTTTAAAATATATAAATATATTAAAAATATCAAAAAAAAATTGTAACCATGAAAAATTAATTAGAAACAAAAGTGAAAAGTTAATTAATTTATAAAAGAATAATTGAGCAAAATGCAAAAATAAACGAATAAAAAGCCACTCGACAAGAAAAAATTATAAAAGCAAAGAAAATAAATATACTAAATTGCTAAACAAATTTATTTAAGAAAAAAATTCATAAAGCGTATTAAAACGTGTATTTTTAATTAAAAATATATCACTGGAAAGCAGCATTAATAAACCACCATTTAAACATTTAAATTAAATTATTTCAAAAAATATTTTACTAGAATTATTGCTGTTAATTAAAAAAAAAGAAAAATTACCATTAACAAAAACCATTAACCAAACTTTTTTTTAATCAAAAGTATAACAAAGCTAATTTATTAATTATAATTATTAATTTAAAACTTTTGGAAAATAAAATAATGGTTAAATATTAAATTTTTAGAAAAATAATAAACATATTTAAAGGTAAACAAATAATAAATTATAAACTAAAAATATATTTTGCTATAAGCCAAACAATAATTCATTATGAAATAAATAAAATTTAAATTATATATAACCAACAAAACCTACGTAATTGGCATTTGCATTTAAATGTGCGAACAATTTTATTAATCAATTAACGAAAATTACTAATAAAACGGCTCTATTCCACTGATGAAAATTCCGTTTTCTATTAAACTAATGCAGTATTAAAATAAAATTTAAAATATTTTTTTATATTATTAAATAACTATTTAAATTAAAATTTATATTAAATGCACGAAAAAGGCCTGCACCTGTTGTAACAGAAGTCGAAACGACATGAGATAAAAATAGTAAATAAAAAACCGATACTATGGAAGCAACACTAATTGTTGTATCTCATTATCTAAAAGAAATATAAATTAGTGAAATTTAAAAATATAGTCAGCTCGCATGTGTGAATATGCAAATTAAATTAAAAAATAAACTGATGAAATTATATAAATTCATAAATGATAAAATGTTTTATTGAAAAAATTCTGTATTATTTAATCAAAGAAATAAAAAATCGCAAAGAATTTAATTGTCAAAAAACAATAAATTAAAAATAATGTGTATAATGAATGGTCTAAACGCTGCTAATTCATTTTGGGAAAGTCTATAATTTTGCTGAAATGCAAAAAATTTATAGGTTTATGAATTATTTTAAAAATTCAAATCTTTTCGTTTTTTGTCCATGTCAATTAAAAAATATGATCACACAAATAGAAACAAAGGCTTTACAAAAATTAAATAAAATTTTGATTTAAATTAAAAAGAAAGTTTATTGAAAAAACCTATTAAAGAATATAAAAGTTGTAGTGATATATATTCTTTTAAAATAATAGAAAAATGATTTAAGAAAAATTATAACTAAACGACAAAATAAATCAAAACATTTATTAATTTATGTCACTATATTCGTTTTTTAAGTAAAGAAAATGTTTTAAAATATTTTAAATTAATTTTTAATACAATATATTTTTTATATAAATTTTCTTTTCGATAATACGATCTTTCAACTTTAATTTTGCTATAAACCCATTAAAACTTAAGAACTGGTTTTAATTCAAAAAATATTAAAATATTTTTGGTATTTTATGAGGAATATAAAAAAAAATATTTGCACCGTCTTTAGACAACATCCTTAATCATTTACAAATTCCATATAAACTGCTGATGAAAAACAAAATAATTATGGAACGCTAATTGTTAAAATATTGAATATAAAATTTAATTAAATAATTAAAAAATCAAATAAATGTTTTTAAAACAAATTTTTATTATAATAAGCAAATTAATGAAATACCAATAAGCAACTTTTTTAAATTAAAGGTCTTCAATAATTTCTATATTAAAGTTAAAAATAAATGAAATATATCAATCTTGACAAAATAAATAATATGAAATACAAATGTTATAAAAAAGATGTGAAAATTAATGAATAAAAAATATTTATTAATAAAAAAAAATTCATAATGCTAAATATAAAAATTACAAATTGAACTGAACTTATTTACGAATTCATAATGAAGTTATATTCTAGTGCACGGTAATGAGAGCATATTATACTAAAATTTAAAATAAAATTCAAATGAATAATAATATTTCTAATTTTCATTGTTGTTTATTATTTATTTAAAAAAAATTACTATGTAATTTTTAAATTCAATCTTGAAATATATCTTAAAAAATATTATAAAATTATTATACAAAGCAACTCAAAAAAGGTGAAATAATAGGGAATCAAAAAAATTTTATAAAAATAATTAATTCTTTAAAATGCAATAAAATAAAAATTTTTTAATTAAAAAAAAATTAAATTTAATTAATAATTCTGCTTTTTGGTGTGTGACTTACATAAAAAAATGATAATAATATGAAAAAAAATAAAAAATCATTTATTCAGATAAATATTTGAAAAAATTGCTATAAAAAGAAATGTATTTATTAGGCGATGTGATTTGCTAATTTAATAATTTAAATAAATCTCATGTCATGGTATCGGTTTTTATCTCGATGAGTGCCATTTAAAAATTGTATATAAATGATTAAATTTTATATTTCTTGATTTAAGAAATTAATTATCATTTTCATTATGAATTTCTATAGTATTTTTAAAAATGACTTCATTATTTTTTCTTTTTGACAAAAGCTTTCGCCAAATATTTTATTAATAAAAATAGAATAAATACGAATTATTTAAGCTTTAAACTTAAAAAAAACTTGAAATTTTTTTGATGCCCATAAAAGTTGCAACAATAAACGGTGAAAAAATTACTTTTAATATGTTTTCGTTGTATTGAACATAAAATAAATAAATTATATTTTATATTACAATATAATAATTAATATTAACTTATATAAATTTATCGAAAAATAAATTAATAAAATTCAATTAATAAAAAAAGCAAACAAATAATTTAATATTTACATATCAAAAATAAGCATTTTAAAAATAAAAGTACTTAAAATTGATCATTGAAAAAGGTCATTCTCAATATCTAAAAAACATTTAAAGATGTAAGATAGGTATGAAAAAAACTGATTAAATTTATTAATAAATATTCAATTTCAATTAAAATAAATTTAATTTAATATCCTCAACCTAAATAATCAGAAACGCATTAAATTTTTATAACCAAATAGCATAAAATAATTGATATAATATCAAAATACTGATTAACAGTTAATTAAATTACTATGTTAAAAATTTAAGAAATGATCAACAAAAATACAGAAATATTAGCAAATTTCTAAAAAAAATGACTATTATTTAGACTAATATATTACTATAGAAAATTCAGCTGCCTAATGGAAGCGACGACAAGGCTACGATTGGAGGCATGAAAATAATAAAAAAAAAATTAATAATTTCTTTTACAAAAATATGATAAGATATAATTAAATAAAGAATATTAAGATAGTTATAAAAATGTATGATTAAATTAATATAATCATGCATAATGCTTTGATGATATTTAGAAAATTATTTAAAATAAAAATTTTTTTTTAAATTTTTTAGTTAAAAAGCAGAAAAAATTATAATATTTATAAATAAAAAATTTGTAAATAAATTAATGAAAACAGCAGGTAATAAAAAAAATTAATTTCAATTTATTGCAAATTAATCAAATAATTTTGGCGACAAAAAATACTTTTTAAAATTATAAATCAAGCAGACATAGATAAATTATCGAATTTTTTTCATCACAATAAAAAACGCATGAATTTTTTGTTTTTATTTCAACTATCCAACAATTTGCAATTTTATAATTCATTCAAAAGAAAAAATGAATTTCTGAAAAAATGAAAAATTAAATATTTGAAATGTACCTTTCATTAAATTTCATCAAAATACTACAATTTCTAACCAAATTTGGTAATAATTATTCAATTTTACTAAGAAATTGAAATAATATTCATACGAATTAACACCAAAGAAAATATTAAATGAAATTTTTGAACAATAAAGGCAAAAATATAAGAAACACGCAACGAGACAGAATAACCAGAAAAATAACGAGAAGTAATTTACCATATGCCAATAATTTAAGAATCTAAATTTAACTCAAAATAAGCCAAGCTAAAATTAAAAGATGAGATGAAAAAAAGCATTAAAAAAATTAATGCAAATATTATCGAAATAATTGATTTCCTTACCGAATTAAAAAATTTATTTTTTTAATTTTAAATAATTCCAAAAAGAAACATGAAAGAATAAAAAAAATCATTATCTATAATTTAAGGTTCTAAAATAATAAAAAAATAAATATCTCCTCAATTTGGTGACTTAATTAAGTGTTCTCTTTTTATTTTGTAAAATTATTGATTTATTGGTAAAACATGTAAATATTTTATTTTAATTTTTGAAATTAAATTGAATCGAATATGATCGAGAAAATTTATTAAAATTATAAATAAATATTTTCCAAATGTAATAATAATTTACCTACATAATTTTAAGCAACATAAATTTAACATAATTCAATTCTATATTTAAGAATAATCTATTTAATCTATTCATAATCGAGAAAAATAAAAATATTTCAATTATAAAAATTAAAAGCCTTTATTTTAAAAATTAAAATTAATGAAAATATTAGACGAATATTTAATTATTATTGTTATTTTTGAGGCTCAATTTAAATAAATTAAATTTGTGCATTAATATAATAAATAAAAGCAATATTATTTAAATTTATTAGCGTCGCGAAGTCAAACCGGATCATGTAGAATAATAAAATAAGAAAAAAAATGATGTGATTTTTACATATGTAATTATTAAACTCAAAATTAAATAAATTGTTTCGGAATGAATTAAAAAGACATTAAAAAGAATAAAACGATAATAAAAAAAAAATAATTTGCAATTTAAAGTGCGTCACACCCAGACATGATCATTAACGAAAAAACTACGTTTCAGCAAGTTAATTTATAAAAATTATTTTGATTTAAATGAATTTATTTAAAAAGACTGATTAAAAGTATTTTTAGATTTTTCAAAAAAATCTTATAGGCACAACTGTCAACATAAAGGAGTTACAAAACGAGTAGAATTATCCTAAAAGTAAAAGGTAAAACAATTATAACAAAATTAAATGTTTCTTTCTTTAAAATATTGGTTAAAGAATATATTACTTTTAATTGGATTGTTTGGAAGTAAAAATACAACTAAAAAAAAGTATATCTAATTATATTTTAAATTATTTATTATTTAAATCTTGAATAATAAATCATAATTTAGCGAAAACTTAGTAAAATTAAACAATATTTATATTGAGCGATAGTTCTATGTGTCCTCTACTATCTTATATATTTTTAAAAAATGTGTCATTAAATATTGTAATCAAAAAATTCTTAAAATATAGAGGCAATAAATTGTCCATAACTTTTTGAAACTCAATAAATTTTTTTTTGTTATTTAATAGAAAATAATTGGTAAATCATTGGGTCATCTAACGATATTAAAGTTGATATTGATCTATAACTTACCAGCAAAAATAAAATAAAAATAGAATTATAAATAAAACCTAAATCCAAAGCTATTTATTATTTGTTATTTGTTATCCGAAAGTAAAATTGGCCATAAATTTCTATATTAAAAAATTAAAATAAATATAAAATTATAAATTAATAATATTTATTTAAATTTATATATTTCTAAGGGGGTTCAGGCGGGCTAAAAATTATACCAATGAATTGTTTTCAAATTGAATTTTGCAGCGAGAATGGAATGAAATTGACCAAGAGATTTAAAAAAGCAACATTAAAGAAAATTAAAAATAAAAAGTTGTGGATTTATAAAAAAAATTAATTTAAATGAAAAATTCAATTTGAAAACTTTTAAAATAGTAAAAGATTTTTAAAAAATCAAAATTCTAAAGTTAAAAATTAAAATCTAAAGACGAAAATGATGGTTTATATAATCTTTAATTTTAGAAAGATTATTTAGAAATTTTTACCGGTTTTATAATTTTTCATGATAATAAAAGAACAATAAAATTTCTGATTTTTTGGGAAAACTTATAAAATATAAAAAACTAATTATTGAAGTTTTTGAATCTTCTAAATTTTCTTAAAAACTATTATATTTCCTAACGAATCTATTGAAATATTTCAAAAATATATAAATAAAAGTTAACCAATAAATTTTAAAATTCTGAAAAAATGATTAATTAATATTTAATAATCAATTCAAATCAAATTCTACAAATTATTATTATTGTAATGCATCAAAAAATTAAGTCAACAACAATTACTTGTAGAACTAAATTAAAAGATAAAATTCCACTTTGTTAATTTAAAAAAAAAATAAAAAAATGGAATGTCGTAAATTCCTAACGCCTCGGGGACAAAAATTTATAGGCATAATGATTAAATATTAAAAAAAATTTATAGTTTTCATAGTTAAATTTTTGCAAACAAACAATATAGAAAAGTTTTCATTGAGAATGATTAAAAGTTGTAAATTCATACAATAATTAATTTCGATGTGTTTAAATTAAATTAAAAAAAAATCAAAATAATTTTTTTTTATTACACTAAAATTACTGCTAATAAAACAAGAGTTATTTAAATTTGTAAAGTATCGATTCATTTAATAGAAATTTTTTTACTATATTAATACAACCCAAATGAATATAAAAATTAAATTATTAAAAATACAATAAACTAATACTTTTTATATAGAAATTTAAGGTGTTATTATTTCTGATAACTTAAAAAGAATGTACTATACAAAGGAGCCGTGCGCAAAGGTAAAACAACAAACAGGGACAAAAGATTAACATGAAAAAATGAATTTTCTCTTAAAGGTTAATTTAATTAGACATAAAAATTTAGTTTTTAATTATATTTGTGCGTATTTTGTAAAAAGAATAAAACAAAAGAAATTACTCCCGACATTCGCCAAAAAAAAAATTAAAAAATTCTAATTTTAGTATAGTTGTTTTAAAATTATTTAAATTACATTTAGAATAATTAAAAAGTTTTGAATATATTAACATCAAAATTAAACCCAGAATTGCAATAGATAAAGAAATAGATTAATTAAGTTGATAATAGATATTAAATTTAAAAAAATTAAAAATAAATTAAAAATAAACTTGACCTAAAAATTTATTTTAATTCTAAAAAATTTAAAAGAATATTCAAAATTTATATAATATTTTAATATTATGTAAAAAACTTATGTGGTGAGAAGAATTATAAATATAAATAGTTTATTTCATAAAACAAGCAAAATAATTTCAAATGTATAAAATAGAAAGGCTAATATTGACGAATATTCTTCGGCTTCATAGTTTTTAGAAAGGATTTTCCCAAAAATAATAATTAAGAAATTCTTGGCTATTTTATGTGGTTTTCACTTTAAGAAAAATTCTGAAAAAAAAAGTTTGGATAAGAAAACATATTAATGTTTGTAATTAATGATAGAGAACCATTTAAACGATCAAAAAAATAAAAAATAAATTTTCAATTTTTTTATATAAATTTTGTAAAAATAATAAAAAAAAACCAAAAATTTTTGAATAAATGAAAAAAGACCGGGAATTGGAGACAAATAATAAGTCCTTATAGTACTGTAAGGCATCATTGGATAAGCCAATCATAGGGATGGACCGGACCGCCCCTTCACATCTCTCCCAGGGCCTCTTCTTATAGCATCATTAAATTCTTTCGCAAACACTTCAGTTGACCCCCCCTCAAAATAAATGGAAAATTTTGAATATATGCAATTTATGAATAATTTTCTTTTTTTTTTATCTCGCCGCCCATTAGAAAACCATCGGGTTCAAAAATTTAAAAATATTTGATGAAAAATAATAAATAAAAAGCAAATAAAAGTAAAAAAATAAATTTAAGAGAACATTTGTTGAAGATAAATCTAAAAGCTAATAAAATTAAATTTATTATTGGAAAAATGAACTCATAAGAGCCAAATAAATTACTTAATGTAAACATATTAAAAAAAGAAATAATAGCTTAATTGACTAAATAATACCAAACCAAAATCTTTTGTGTGACGAAAATATTAATTCATAAAAATTATAATTAAAATGATTTTCATCTTTTGATTTCATATTTTGTATTCATTTACTTAATATTTTCTTATAATACTTTCAAATTTAAAAATTTATCGTTTCTTCGCCTCAGAATTTATTTAAACATTAAGTTTTTATTGGTTTTAAATTTATTAAAAAATTATTTTATTTGTTTAAATATTAGTGCAATTCCTGTTGGTATTGCGAATTATTCTTAGAGACATTATTCTGCTGAAAATATATTTATTTTAGTTTTTCATTTGAATGCCTTAGTTTAAAAATATATTTTTATCGTGAAAATCTTTAACAAATTGAATTCAAATAAAAAAAAAATTTCCAGGCGGCGAAAAACCGACGCTTACCGGCGTATTGAATATATATTCAAAATAATAGTTTTTAATATATTTTAATTTTATTTATATATTATTTAAATTTTTATAAGAAAGTTAAAATTTACATATCTAATAACATGCAATCGAGTCAAAAATAAAAATAAAAGTTCTAAGTTTTATTAATTCTAAGAAAAGAATTATATCTTTTTTAAATATATTTGAGTAATTAATTTGTTTGAATTCATCTAATTATAAATAATTCTTGAATTTTAATTGCATTAAAATTAATAACTTATTTTATTAAATGATTTCTATTTTTATTATAAATTATTGAAAAATCTTAAGAATGATGCTATGAACATAAATAGTTGATCCTCATAAAAAAAATTGAAAATTTATTTTGATTAAAAAAATTATTTTCACAAATATATTTTATTTTTTATTTTTTAAATAATCAATTTTTTGACTTTTTATTTATTTTTGAGCATAATTCCATGGCAGCAGTTGGCTATCAGTCCAAGAACTCTTGAAAGAAGATTCTTGATTATACCTGATTTTTTTGCTTAACTTATAATTTTATTTGCATAATGAATAATTGAGAATTATTAAAAAAATAAAATTAATTATCCAATCGGAATTATTCATTTTATTTTTAAAAAAATGGATCCTTTGGGTCTGATTAATAAAAATATGATTTTAATAGATAATTTCTTTCATATTTAAATCTTCGCTGCTTTTATCTTTTTCAGGGCACTGGATTTTAAAATTGTGTTGCTGTAGGTAATTTTTTGTTTGTTTGTATATAATAGTAGAAATTATTACTTTCGCATTAATTATGTATATTGAACAAAAGGTTACTTTATTCAATCAATAAATTGGTTTTTCATTTTTAAATGCTTTATGCTTTACATTTATATTTGGTTTTTATTTAGCATAATAGAATAATTTTAGTCACCAAAAGATTTTACTTACTACCTTAATAATATTTATCCCAAAAAATATTCAAAATTTGTAAATATTTAAATTATTTCCGGTTAATATGATTGCTGACATTTTGTCCGCATTAATTTAAGGAAATTGATGTTAATATGAACAATTATATGGTATTAAAAATTAATGGATTTTTCTTTTCAAAAGGTACAAGTTAATATCGCATAATTAAAATAATCAAATCCTTCACTCAAACTTGTAATTAAATATTTTTTAATATAAACATATTTTTTAAATTTAACACTTTTTAGCATTTTTTAATATTTATAAAAAAAAATTTGGTGACTATTTTGGTGCCGTTTTAGTTGGTTTCTATTCATGACGAACCAAAAAACTTTATTAAAATTGACTTCATTGTAAAATTTATTATAATAAGAATTATGCGTTACTTTTATTCATATGCTAAAATGATATTAAAAATATATTAACCTAAAAAATAACTCAAATAATTGAGAAATTTCCAAGAAATTGGAAAATATAAAATAAAATTAAAGATTTTTAAGCAGCAAACAAAAAATACAACAATTTCAATTTTAGTATGCAAAATAAATATTTTTCAATTTATCTTTTCCGACTTTATATTTTTTTAATTCAGAAAAGAGTTTTAATTAAAGTATATTATTTATTGTAATTCAAAGAAAAAATTATAAATTTTTTGGATAAATTATTTATAACTAGGGCGCATTATTTGCTCATCTGCTTGGATAAAAATATTGAATATTGATTATTGCCTTATTAGGATTTTGATTTTTTCCATTAATTATTTTAATTTATTTTTTAGTATTTTTGATTCAACTTTTTATTTAAGAATTGTAAACATTATTAAAACAAAAAATTTTTCATGATTAATTTTTAATTTAATTTATATAATTTTACTCAATATACATTTAAGTGTTAATACATTTTATATATTTTAATTTTAACACAAAGTTTTTTTTCTAAATTTGGCATTATAAAATTAATGAATCTCTTCTTTTTTTGATTATTAATTAAATAAATTTAATTGTTATAATATTTTTCAAATATTATTAATTTTATTTTCATGATGTGGCGTGTCCTCTTTCGCGGACGCCGTAGTTGGCTATTTTCTTAATAATAAATGCATTTATTAATGTTCATTACATTTTATTGTCATTATCATGATAAGTTTGATTTTTTTTAATTACATCTTTAAAATACTGATTAGCAAATATGTTTGTTGTTTTTAAGCCTTGCCTAACAATTAAGCCCTCTATTCAGCGACAAATCTCATATAAATTCTATTTCATTTTAGCTCGTTTTATAATTATTATTTTTTGCAAAATAAATTCATTATTTTTTTATTAACTAATTTATTTTCATTGATATAAATTGTTACTAAATTAAAAATATTATTATTTGTTTTGTATTCCATTTCATTTCTCCACACTTTTCTTTTTGCTTCTTGTATCATCTGTTTTCAAAACTTCGTTTCAACATTTAATTTGTTGATTTGTTAAAATTCGAAAATTAAATTTAAAAAATTAAAACATATTTTAGGATATAAATGACTTAACGTATTTTTATTTTTAATATACAAAAACAAAAATTTAATTATTTAATCAAATAGTATCATGGAGCACATTAGAGTAATATAGAAAGTTTTAAATTAGCAAAAATGCATTACTTTTAGAATATATTGTTTCAGCAATAAAAAATAAATAATTTAAATGAAAATAAATTATAAAAAATTTTATGAAATTTAAATTAGATCCGCATTCAAAAAAAGATTTTATACAAAATTAACAGCAATTATATATTAATTAATTAGTAAAAATTATTGTGGGAAAAATAAAATTAATTAATTAACTTTATCAAACAGCAAAATAAAATTTAAAAATATATTTAAAAAAATCTTGCTTCTAATATTACATAAAAATTAACAATATTATGACGTAATTAAAAAGGCTACCCGACATTTGAGGACTTGACATTTGAGGACCCGACTTTTGAGGACCCGACATTTGAGGATTTGACATTTGAGGACCCGACATTTGCGGATATTCCCGACATTTGAGGACCCGACTTTTGAGGACCCGACATTTGAGGATATACACAATTTAAAAAAAATAAATGAAATTAAATCATTATAAGAAAGAGAAAAAGCCTTTCCCAAGGGCCAACGTGTGCAATGTGTCAAAAAGCATTAAGGACAACCGAATAATTTAAATTTTTTGACAGCACAAATAATGAATTCAAATTTAATTTTGGAGATTAACAGCCTTTTTCTTTCTTAATGATTTACAAGTCTTCCTAATATTCAGTTTGCTAAGACTAACAGCAATAAACACCATATAAATTATACTAGCTGGGAAGCTCCTGTCAATCTTTGATCATTTTGGATCACATTTAACACAAAAAGTTTGTAAATTAATATATATTTAAAAATATACGAACTTTTTTGCCTTTCCCCACAAAAATGCCATTCATTAGTGATGTGAAAATCTTTCACTCCAAAAAGGTGACGAAATCAAGCCCTATTGGAAACTGGAAGTCGTCATAAATCGAAAATTTTTGTCAAAATAAAAATATAATAATTCTGAGAAAATATTTTGGGCTTCTCTCGCCATAACTAACGCATAGAAAAATATGATTTAAAATTTCGGGCTCTGTTCTATAAACAAATCTTGTCTCTGTATGTTTTTTTCCCTTTCTCGAATACTCATTCAATCCGCTTTCCTTTTTTCAGAACAATAATTATTGACTCTGATATTAAAAAGTATTATAAATTCATTCTTGTTTGGACTTGTGGTCCTAACAATGATTCACATGTTAATAGAAAAAAGAGGATCTTCATGAATTACCAAAACACAAGTTCTATTTAATTGAGTAGTTAAATTGTTTTTGAATTCTGAAACTTTCCAAAATAATCAAAGATTGATAAGGGCTTACCAGCATTTGGTACAATTTATAATTTGGTTCCCTGGCTCTTGGGAAAGGCTTTTTCTTTTTTATAATAATTATAAAACAAAATTTTCATTTATTTTTTTTAAATTGTGTATGTCCTCAAATGTCGGGTCCTCAAAAGTCTCCTCAAATGTCGGGAATATCCGCAAATGTCGGGTCCTCAAAAGTCTCCTCAAATGTCGGGAATATTCGCAAATGTCGGGTCCTCAAAAGTCCAATCCTCAAGTGTCGGGTCCTCAAAAGTCGGGTCCTCAAATGTCGGGTCCTCAAATGTCAAGTCCTCAAATGTAGCACCACGATTAAAAAACCACCAACAACTTTCGCTTCGAACAATAGAGTGATATATTGAAATAATATTTAATTTGATTAATTTAATTTGATATTAATTTAAGGTTCTCCTACAATCTTAATCCGATCATTAATTAAAACTTAGAATCAAACAAAACAAATTAGTCTAATTATGAAAGGTCCGCTTAGGGAAACATTTGATTTAAAGAGGAGCAAATAAAAAAAATTAAAATAATTTTTTAAATAATATACAGTAAACAATAAAAATCTTCAATAAAAAAATATTAAGCTAAACTTATATATCAATATAATGGGATTATGAGGTTATTATTAAGATCAAAATAGTAAATTTTTCTTTGAACAAATGAATGATATTTGTAAAAAAAATTAAGTTCTCTCATAAGACTTAAATAATTTAACATTAACAAAAAATTCTAAAATTTATTTTAGTAATTTAATTTATAATTCTTATTATTATATCATAAAATATAAAATAGCACTTATTTCACATAATGCTTAAATTAATAAATAATTTAAAACACCTTTCTACAAAAGAAGAACTCGTTCTATTTGAAATCCATAAGTAGCATAAATTAGAAGTATTATACGGACTATTAGTTAAAAAATGATAATTTATGAGTTAATTTTATTCAATAAATCTAATCAAAAATCCTGCCTTAAATATAATTGAAAAATAAAAACAATAATAATTAAATTGCAGTGTAAAAATGATTATATTTGATTAAAACTTTATGATAGCATTTATTTTATAATATACAAAAAATAATGACAATTAATTCTAAAAATTAATTATAAATGTAAATATAATATATTAATAATAAAATTTTACAGAAATATATTTAAATATGTTTTGAGAAATCAAATCAAATTACAATGTTCAGAATTAGAAAGACCATAGAAATGGAATCCACACGAATTGTGACTAATAAATATATAAAATTAAAAAAAAAGGAAAAATTACAGGTTTAATAATGAAAAAATCTTTTTAAAATTTTTCAAAGTCGATCACAAATTGTTGTTCGACTATGCTGAGAGAATGAGAAAATGTAAATTCAGGTAAAAATAAATACATCAAAAAAATTAATAATAAAATAAAAAATTCAAATTAAGGCTTAAAAAATACCATAAATAAAAACTAATGAAAAATAAAAACCAGAAATTTTCTTTTATCTAAAAATTAGATTGATAAGCTGTACAAAACGTGGATAATTTACATACAAACAATCCGTATTTTAACTCGACCCAAAGCATAGGTGCATAAAACAGGTTATGAAAATAAATTGTTATACGCGCAAGAACACTAATAAAATAAGCAATTAGAAAGCAAATTAATTATTTGATTAAAATTATGTAATATCATAAAACATAAATTTAATTAAAATATAAAATACAAAAAAGCATCTAGGCGAGGAGCTTTTGGCGTATACACTCAAATTACGAGAATAATTGAGAAGTTTAAATAATAAAATATACAAAGATATAAAGAAAACCCAAATATTTTTTCAAAATTTCAAAACCAAATTTTTACCGTTTCAATCACGTAGCTTTAAGACCCAAAATATAAAAATAATTCAAATCCTAAAATTACATATTAAAAAACATGAAATAATGAACGCAGGCAAAGTTGCACTTGATGGGAACATATCTACTAGATGAAGAAGTATTGAAGGACATTAAACCTTAACATCAAGATGGTTTTAAACCATAATTCTAAAAAATTATATTTCAATAAGAAAATAATTTATTAACAAAACAAAAAATGAGAATTTACTATGATTATCAAGTTGGATTATTTTAGAGATAAAGCGCAAACAATGAACGAGCACAAAAATAAAATTAATAAATATTAAAAAATTAATAAAATTTAAAAGAAAATCGAATTAACTTTACCAACAAGATGCATTCTAAAGCATAATTATAAATTTATATTTCAATAAGAAAATAATTTATTATTAAAAAAAATGGTTACATTAATTTCACTGCTCTCAAAAAATTTGTTGTTGAAAATTAAAAAAAAAAAAAAAGAGATGTCAAAAAAGCCGAAAGTGACATGCAATTACCAGGAATTGACTATGATGATCAAGTTGGATTGATTTAGACAGAAAAGCGTAAACAATTTTAAAAATAAAATCCTAAAACCTAATTTTTTTAACCAAATTTTTAATGTTTTAACGCGCAACTTTTAATACATAAAATATAAATAAAGATAATTAAAAATTGTAAAATAATATGTTTAATAATTATGAAAATTTCAAACACTAATAGAAATAAAAACATATTATTTATATAAATCAAATTAAACTAATCAAAGTCAAACTCGCTACGGCAAAGATACGTGGCTTGTTAAACGATGAAGTATTCAAGGCTTAGTTAAAAAAATTATCAATAATAAAATAATAATAAATTCAAAAGATAAATTACTATACCGTATTCAGTAAAATTATAAATAAAAAATTAAATATTTAAAAATACAAAATGATTTGTAATATGGAAAAAATGCAGTACTATGGACAAAAAATATGAAAATATAAACAAAAATTTCTGAAAATTGGTTTGAATTATCGAAAAAATATATTAAATATGAAATCTGGAGCGGGTCGGTGAAGAACAATAAAAGATGCGTCTTTGGACGGCGCGTTTTTTAAAAAAAAGGTTCTTGGCGCGACGACTAAGTTAAGTGCCCTGACCCCCATTATTTTTGTGTGAAAGTTGTATTGAAAATTTTTTTTCACAATTTTACGAATTTTTTCCAGAATCAAATAGGTTGTAGAAGCTTTTTTCACGGATCTTTAATGGCATTTTCTAAAATTTTGCAAAAAAAAAATGAATATTTTTAAATCTTTTTAAAAAATGAAAATTTTTGATTTTTAATTGGCTTTCCCTCTTATTAATAAAATATTTTATTATATGATTTAGTATTAATGATTATTGAACCTAACAAGGCTGATAAAATGGCAAATGTTTCATGCAGGACTGTTTTTTAAACGGAATTAAAATATTCTTTATTTTAAAAAATTATTTATATTTTTTACTATAGTTTTAAACTTTAATTGTGATAAGAAATTTTTTTAGCCATTTGAATAATATATAAAGCTAAAGAACAATAAATATAACTAATTAAAAGAAATAAAATATTTTTTCAACAAATTAATGATGAGAAAAGGAACCGACAATTATTTCTACATTTATGATACTCAACTAATTAATAGAAGATGTCATTCAGTATTATATTAACAAATTTCACTTCTATAACAGAACATTAAACAATAATTATTTAAACAAACGCACAAAGCAAAAGATTAATTATAATTAGAACGATTTACAAGAAAAGGAAACCAAAAGGTATAATCAATAAATAACCTTAAAAATTTCAAACTTAATTTGTTAAAAAAAATATAAATAAAATTTTAGAAATAATTGATAATACTATAAGAAATTCATTAAAAATGCATAAGAATCTTAAAAATTATAAACAACATAGGAAAATATATTGCTGAAAAGGCTATATTTTAATAGCCAGAGTAAAAATGAATAATTACTATTGAACCCAAATTCATTAAAGAGAAATAGGAATTCTAATTAAAATACCCAAGTTCAGTAATAATTTATTTAAATCTCACAAATATTTTTCGATATTAAATGTTTTTACAGTTTAGCAAGAAAATAGCTATTTTTATTTTCATAAAGATTTTTTTATATATAACTATACTCTTATACATTGTGCATAATCAAAAAAAAAATCACTTTATATTCAAATATATAAATATAAACTAAATAACAATTATCAATTGAATATCGGAGATAATAATATTAAATAAAATAATATTTTTGGTGCAATATACATATTTAATTCGAAGATAATACTATTATAATTTCTATAATTAAAAATTAAAATTTTTCATGCTTTTACTTCCACGTTAAATTTATCAGATAAAAACTGAATTAAATCCTTATCAAAACTTAAGTTAAAAATGGAATTTTTTTAATATTTTTTAAATATTATTTTGAGATAAATAAATTAATATTAATTATCAGAAAAATTTATATTGAAAATTTAAAAAAAAAATAAAAAAATAAAAATAGTACCAATTTTTCTAATAAAAAATAATTAAAAGTAAATATCACGATGAAAATTTATATCATTTTATATTTAATCTTGTTTTATAAAATAAAAATTTAATTTCAACGATTATCGATTTTCAACAAAAATAAAAGAATAAATAAATCATTATTATTTAAATAAAAAAAGAAATAATTTTATCAATCTTTAAAAGTTATATCTTGAAAAATAAACCAAAACAAAAAAAATAGTTAGCTGAGATGGCTGAAAAATATTAAATAAAACACTCATCTTAGAATAATTTTAATTTTCATAAAAAGTTAAAAAATATATATAATTTTCTAAAAACAAAAAAGCCTTAGAAACTCATTTAATATTTTTTAATCTAATTAATTTAAAATTGTAAAAATGTGGTTCTGTTTGTTTAATATGTTTTTTGGGTAGGTAAAAAACTACATTTTTTACCAAAATATATCACCACTTTTTGTCTTTATTTTAATTTAAAATAAAAAGAACTATTAACTTGTATATTTAAAACAAAAAAACAGAAATAATCTTACATAAAGTAATTCATATAATAAATGGATTTACAATAATTAATATAGAAAATGCGATTGTCTGGACGATAACTAGACATACCCACAGACAAGACAATGAAAAAGAAAGTATGAAAAATATTGTAAAACAACAAAATTCTTCAGTTTTAAACAAATTTAATAATCCAAACAATATTTTAATGAGGCACAATAATTTTATTGGTGGAATAATAAATTTTAACCAAACGTTTATAAATAGTTGTAACAAAAGAATAGAGACTCAATAATTTATCCCCTTTTCAGTAATTTGTTTAAATAAAGAATTCCATAATTTTTTATTTTTTATTTCGAAATAAATTTGTAACGGAATTTTGCGCCTTATAAATAATTTTTGACTCTAATAACAATGGACAATTCCAAGTCAACTTCAAAATAAGCCGAGAATTTCTAATAGAATTTTATATAAATCTTTTAAAAACATTCCAAATATAATACCGAAATTTGTATATTTTAAAAGTTAAGCAAACAATTGATACCTGAGAATTTATGGGATAACAGAATGTAAGTTTATATAAACTCATGTTCACAAAATTGTATTATCTATAAATTATTTTTTAAATTTGTCAATAACCCTTCATTATTTTGAAAGAATTTAATTATACATTAGGAAAACAAAATGTTGTTTGATTAATTATGAGGGCGCCATAAAATGTCGGCGCCGCAAGTGTCGCTTTGACTGGGCGCCACAAATATCGGCCAATCGTTTCCAACTATTTTCGGCACTGAAAACGGGCAAAATTAAATTCGAATATAATTATATTTTTTATAATTAAATTTTTACAATATTCTTTTTCTTTTAATTTATTTTGATTTTTATTAAGATGTTTTATATTTTAATTAGGTCTAGGAAATTTTTTTTAAATATTTAAAGCATTTAAATATTCTCAAATATAACATAGCATTGATGAAAATAAATATTTTTTGTTTATTCTTTCTTTTTTTAGCTTGAGTGAGAAATAAAGAAAATAGCATTTTAAAATATTTTATTTATTTCTAAATATATTGTTTAGAGGTTTTTATTTATTAATATTCTAAAACTTTTAAGATTTTGAAAAAAGATTCTTTTATAAAAATTGTTCCGGGAAAGGACGGAGATGTTTTAATTTAGTTGATAATACAGATTATTCTCATGTCTTTCAATATTATGGAATTTAAACAGAATTTAAAAATTTATTTATTTTTTCACTGAAAAAATTCCTTTGAAAATATTTCATTTTAAATTAAATAAGTGAATATTTTTGAATTTTTTAAATTTTAAGATAAAAATTGTTGCAAAAGATTTAAAAGAAATTAAATATAAAATGAATTTATATGCAAATTAAAAATAGAATTTAATAAATATTCTTCATAAGTGACTATTATCATAAATAAAAAATATTACATGGTGACAAATATTATGATGACATTTTGATAATTTTTCTTTATTGCAAATAATGCCAAATATTCATGCAAATAAAAAAAATTTAAATTTACAATACAACTATTATTTTGTAGACCATTTGCAGAAAATATATTTATGCAAATAAAAATATAAAATTCAATAAAATTACCAACGCAAAGATAAGAGCAAGTGAACAATCTGCTAAACCAAGCAACAGCTGTGGCAAGAAGATTATATTTTATAAATAAAATTGATATTTTTAATTCTTGCATAAACAATTTTTCTCCATTCACAACGCATGGTGACTAAAAATACAAAAAATTTATACCAAATTTTTGCGATTTTAAGCCATGCGACGACTTTTTTTGTTTATAAAAATAGTTTTTTTATGGCGCATTTAAAAAAAAATTTTTTTGAGGATAGGGGGGGGGGGGGGTCCGGCGGTGGCAGAAGAATTTTTTGTAATTTTAATGCTGTTTGTTAGCAGATTTTGTCTAGAAAATGACCAATTTTGCGATTTTGGGTAATTAAATTTGCATTTTATTGACATAATACCATAATTTAATCAAAATATTGTTGAAAATTACAAAGATTTCTCAAATTTCTTTGAATTTTTTTAAAATTTTGAAGAACACAGGAATGATTACTACAAAAAATATAATTCCTTAACAAAAAAAAAACAATTTTAAAAATAACAAAATTTAATTCAATTCCACAAGCGATATATATTTAAAAAACACGAAAAAATAAAATAAATGTTGGAAATTAAATTTATGAAAAAGAACAAAATACAAATGCTCAAAAAAAGGAAATACAATATTAAATATTGAAAAATTGAATAACTTTCTTAAAACTTACATAACCAAGAGTTTAATAAAAAAAAATCATATAAATATTTACAATAAAAAATAAAGAACAAGTAAATAATTTAATATTGAAAAATCAAAAAATTCAACAACAATAATTTCTTATTTCATCAAAAACCTTAACCAAGAATTGCTATATAAATATTAATTTGCAACCATCTCGTTAAAATGGGAGTGCTGTCACTGCAGAATAAGATGAAAATAAACCAATCTTTTTAATTTCTCACAATGTATAAGAAAATAATGCAAAATGATTTATTATGCTTGGATAATAAAAAAATAATATATTGAAGCAAAAATATATTGAAATTTTGTAATTAAAAATAAGCTTTCATAATTATTTGATCAGAATAAATAAATTAAAATAAACCAAAAAAAATTGTATATAAAGACTAGAAAGCTTATTTAACTCGTTCATGGAAAAGAATCTTTTTCTTTTTTAGGTAATGTTAGCTAAAAATATGACAGCTTAACCACAACATATAATCCAAAATTAAATGTTAATTGTATAATTTTTTATTTTTTATTTCGAATAAATTTGTAACGGAATTTTGCGCCTTATAAATAATTTTTGACTCTAATAACAAAGGACAAATTCCAAGTCAACTTCAAAATAAGCTGAGAATTTTTAATGAGAATTTTATATAAATCTTTTAAAAACATTCCAAATATAATATCAAAATTTGTTATATTTTAAAAGTTAAGCAACCAATTGATATCTGATAATTTATGGGATAACAGAATGTAGTTTATATAAACTCATGTTCACAAAATTGTATTATCTATAAATTATTTTTTAAATTTTAATTATTTTGGAAATACTGAAAAACATTTTAAATACAAGTAAAATATGAGTAATTAATAAAATAAAATTATATCAAGAAAATTTTAAATAATTATTTGAAATAAAAGATAGAATAATTAATGAACAAAAACTTCCCGAATTATTTGCACTATATTCATTATGAAAACATTTTCCTGGAAATCCGCGAGACACTGAATAGATTATCATATTCAATAAATATTTAAGAGCCAATTTATACTTTAAATTTTAAAAACGACCAAATACATTTTTGAGATGAGCTCAAATTTTTGAATTTTTAATTGTCACCTTTTCTTTAAAAAAGTAAAATTTTTTGCAGTTAATCAACAAATAATTTTAAGGACCGATAAAAAAATATTAGTATAAATTTTTGACTTTTGACTAAATTTGCCCTCGTTGCAACAATACTTTATTCATGCAAAAGAAAACCGAAAACTAATTATAGAAATGAAGAAAAGATTAAATACATTAGTCTTTATTTATTTATTTATTTAATTTATTTATTCATAAAATAAAAAAGTCATCAAATGGCGAAAACCACAAAAAATTACAATTATCAGCATTAAAAGAATTTCAAAAATATTAATAATTATATTTAAAGCGTAAAAGGAAATTTGGAAAAAATTATTAGAATGTAAAACGCAAAATTTATTAATATTAATACAAAATGTTACAAATTTATTACTATTTTATTAATTTTAAATAAAACGATTTTTATAATAAAGAAGTTGTCATTGCTTTGATCTTGCCAATCTTCTACCGAATCACTCGTCAAACTCTGTAAAAAATATTTCATTATTTTTATTTTTTTAATTTAATATAATTTTGCTTCAATATAGAGCAAGAAGAAAAATAATATAAATCCATAAATAAATAATTGAGCAAATATTTAAAAATTACAGTCATAAATGATGTATAAAAATCAATTTATTTTGAGTGCCTCGACGAAAGCATTAAAAATGTTAAAAGAAAAAATTTGTTGAAATATTTTAAAATAAGAAATTTTAAAAATAATGAAAGAAAATATTTGAAAACTAATTTTTATAACAATGTTTACTTGATACATATACAAAAATATAGAATAAAATTTAATTTCTCATCTTCGCAAAAGAATAAAAAAACATAAAAATTAAAATAAGATTTTTAAACATTTAGAAAACATTAAAAAAAGCAAATTTGTGAATTTGCAGTTAATTACCAAGAATTAAAGAAATAAAAAAATGCATTTAGCTATAAGCGCCGCGCGTCGCAAGCGAGCCGAGCCCATAAACCATGAGAATAATACATAAAAATAGATACAAATAAAAATAAAAACAATTTAATGTTTGCATAAAATGTTCATTGCAAATTTATAATCGAAAATAATCAACCCTTTATAATAATTATATTATTAAAATAAGTAATATAATTTGAAATGCTCATTAAAAGTTAAATAAAATTTGATTAATGAATTTACAAAGATTTTATTTAAAATAATTTTTTATAAAATTTTTCAAAATTTTAAAACATAAATTAAAGAAAAAAACATGTTAGAAATTAAATTAATTAATTTTTATAAAAAATATATCATGTAAATCTGAAAAAAATTATTGTTGAAACCTTAAAATTCTAAAGTTAATGTCAAATTAAAATTTAAGGAAGAAAATTATTTTATTTCTATTAATTATTTTTATAAATTCAAATATAATAGTTATATTTATTCATTTTTAATTACTCGACAAATATCGAAAATTTCCGAGTAAAAATTTGTCCATAAAAATTAAATAAGAAAAAAAATATAAATATAAAAAAAAATAAATAAAAATTCAATAAACTATAAATAGAATTAATAAAATTTATGGCGAAAAATTAAACTTTTGACAAAATGCAATAAATTACATGAATAAATTTTTTTAAATAAACTGATTTAAAGGAGGCTTTTGTTGTTCGTAAAAATGAAGGAAAAGTGAAATTTTAATTTTCCTAAATAAATACACAAGAATTGAAATAATATATATGCTTATTTTATTTGTATTTTCTAAAAAGCAAAAAAAAATCAATAAAATAAAAAATATAGAAGGCAATGAAGCATAACATTTATTTAGATTTATTCTTCACAAAAAAACTATAATTTAGGCGGAAAATATTACGATAAAACATAAAAAAGAAAATAAACAAATAGAAAAATATTGTAAATTACCAAAATTCAAGAAGCACCGCCGGACCTCAAGAAGTCCTTATTCTCTTAAAAATTGGCAAAAATCACAAAATTTTTAAAGACAAGTGGGAAAACTAATTCCAACAAATAAACAAAATACGCTTATAATTAATACATAATTCAAGGATAAATAAAAAATAAAATTGATTTATAGAAAAACTAAAAAACACATATTATTGTAACGAGAATACATCAAAACGAATAAAATATCGTCACTCATCATGTGAATAAATATGAAAAACACTAATGAAAAGAAATATATATATATATATATAGTTATTTATAGAAAAATAAATATAATATAAAGAGAATAAAATATATGAATAACTAAAGCAAAATTTTAATAGCCATATAGATACAAAGGAATAAAAATATTATTAAATTATAAGCAAAACAAAAAATATTATTAAAATACTTATTTAAACATAAAAATGATTAATTAATTTTAAATAGAAACAAAAAGTTAAATAAAATTTAAAAAAGGCAAATGGACAGTGTAAAAATTTTATAAAACAAAAGTAATTATTTATTTTATTGAAAACAAAAATTTTAGCGCCCGGAAAAAGCGCCAGTGGAAAATGCATCAGTGGAAAAAGCGTCAGTAGAAAATGTGTCAGTGAACATTTTATTGTTATAAAAAACCAAGTTCCTTAGGTTTTCGGAATCACTGATCACGAATCCGGTATCTATTTCGGTCAAATTCCGAATCCCGGACAGAATTCGAACAAAAATTCGAAAGTCCAAATTTTCGAATTTAGCATTTTTGGTTCAAAAACGGCAAAAATGATCTCTTATTGAAGAATTGATGCGTTTCAGTTTGTTTCCATGTGTTTAAACCGATTTGGAAGAAAAACCCAAATTTCGAAAATTTTGACTTTCGACCTTTTGTTCGAATTCAGGTTCCAGGATCGAAATTCAGAACGATATTCTTATAGAATTATACTTCTATATTACAATACCACTAATACAGAACTTAATATTAAAATATTTGTATCGCTGACGAATTTTCCATTGACGCATTTTCCACTGACGCATTTTCCGGTCACGCAAATAAACCATGGATTTTCCCATTTCTTTAAAAGATACATTAGAAAAAAATTTTCTAGATTTTTTCATTCATCTAGCCCCAATTTAATAATGATTAAAGGAAAATTACAATACAATTGGAAAAACATAAAAATAACCAGTTTCGGGTTTTTATATTTCATGTAATTATATTAATTTGTCTAAAAATTTAATTTTGTAATTTCGCAGCAAATTTTTATGCTATAAACCTAGTTTGGAAAAATAAGTTTTTAAATCAATTCTAATTTGACTTTTATTATATGTACTTATCATTTAAATTTAATTATTTTACAAGAATTATAACAAAAATTATTTCGTTAATGATTTTAATATTATTTAAATAACAACAAAACACGCAGCAGGCGGAGACGTCGCTTTATGTTTTTAAAAGCTTTAAAAATTTATACGAATTTTTATTTAATAAAACATTCACTTTTTTATAAATCAATTAATATTCATTTTTATTTTATATTCCACTTCATTTCTTTTCTTTTTTTTAAATATGCATCAATTAATAAATTGATAATTGTAATATAGACTTTTGTTTAATTTTATTTTCTTGTTGAGGTTCTCGAAAGTGTTTCGATGATCTCCGCGTTTCCATATAATAAATGTTTTTTTGTTAGTTTTTGTTATCTTATAAAAGTTTTTTTTTATAACTTATAATTATCGAGCGTTTAATCTTTTTACTAAATATGTACGATTTAAATAAAA
Source organism: Heterodera schachtii (assembly GCA_023374025.1). NCBI lineage: Eukaryota > Metazoa > Nematoda > Chromadorea > Rhabditida > Heteroderidae > Heterodera > Heterodera schachtii. The sequence continues at coordinate 1,998,289 of SIJG01000012.1, forward strand.
TAATAATTGTAAATGATATAATTTTTATAATATTTTCAAATTTGTTTTTTTGTGTCAATCTATAAAAATTAAATTTTTATTAAAATTAAAAAAAATTTGCTTTATTTATTTAATTGTCTGCCCTCGTAAAATTTTTTTTTTTAAATATTACAGATTAATTTACGTTCTAATTGAAATACAAAATTGTATGAAAATATATAATAAATTAATAATATTTAATTCTGTTTAATTCATTTTTAAAATTATTTGTTTATTTTTTTGCGATAGATAATTTATGGATGTCTTTAGTATATATATACTATTAGAATGATTTTTTAAAATAATTTTCAAAATTATCATATTTTATTACCTTTAAAGTTTTTATTTTATTTATTTATTTTTTTTATTTTAAGTTTGGTTTTTTGGTTTAGAAAATCTTTTTTTTAATTTTTTATTTTATAAAAAAATTTTTTTTAATTCCTTTTTTAAATTTTATTTTTATTATTTTTGTTATTTTATTTTTTGTTTTTTTTTATCTAAAATAATTTTTAAATTTTTATTTTAAATTGTAGATTTTTAAATATTAAATTATCTATTTCTTACATAAAATAATTAAAATTATTATTATTTGTTAAACATTTCATCAAACCTATAATTTTATTAAATTTTTAATTTTTGAATATATTTTATTATATATATTTGAGCAAAAATTCTTTTTTGAATTTTAGTGTTTGAGAGCTTATTTATTGTATATTTTTCATATTATGGTATGTTTCCAAAAATACGAATTATTTTCTCTTTAATAATTCATAAATTTGGTATTGTAAGGTTTATTCGACGCATTTCCCTCATTTGTATATTTATTTTTTACTATAAAGTTATTTTTTAATAATATAAATAAACATTTTTTGTTTAGGAATTTCAATCACTAAGGATTAAGAACCGGTATAGTCTAAACTTATATTTATTATTAATTAATAATTTTATGTGCTTTTTTATTTCATAATTACTTATGTTTAGAATTAATTAAAAACGCATAAGGTATTTTTATCAAATGCAATCTAATTCTCTAATTTTCAAAAAATAAATTTCCCCGTGGCGCCTACCGGCACCGTCGGGTGCCGAAAATCAGGAAATTTTGCAAAATTGCTTCAAATCCGTTATTTTTAAAAACTCCCAATTTTTCTTAAAAGATAGGCTCAAAATCGCAATTTTTTTCAGGATTTTGAAGTTTTCTAAAATTTTATAGCAATAATATGAATTTTTGAAGGTTTTATTTTTGAATTACGGTTGGAATAATGATTGGAAGTTGTTATAAAAGCTGAAACAAAAATATTTGTTAAATGTTTAATAAATTTTAATATTTCTTTCAAATAATTTAAATTATTTTATTAAAAGAAAGATTTGTTAGGTTATCTTTTTTATGTTATTATTAATTTTTATGGATTAATCGAATTGTAAAAAAAGGTAAATCGCCACTTAAAAAAAATATATTTTTTAAAATAATTTTTACTTTTATTATATTTGTAAATTAAAATTGCTTTTGGTTTGTTTAGAATATTTTAAAACTTGTTCCAGTCAGAGATTGTTCTTTTCGGCAGCTAAGTGTTTGCTATTTTATAATTTTATTTTTTCAATTCAAAATTATATTTTTGTAATCTTTATAAATGAGAAAAAATATTATAAATAAATTTAGCTTAATAAAATATTTTATAAAATACAAATACATTTTAATTGTATTTTTTATATATCGAGGAAAATTTAACACAAATTATTGGTAATTTTGATCTGAACATGGGTTTACCTAATTCCGAATCCCGGACCCCTATTCGAATAAAAAATTGTATATTTTTTCCAAAATACAATCTAGAATTTTAGACTGAATTCAAAAATAAAATAAAGAAATGTTAATTTTTTTACAACTTCTTTATAAATTTTTTAATAGTATTTTTAGGCTTTAAAAATTTTAATTAAATCTTTTTAAATATTTGATTTGTATTATATTCAATACTAAATAAATAAACAATTATTATAATTATTTTTATTAAAAAATTATTATAATTATTTTTTTTTACTTATGAAAATTTAATTATTTATTTAATTTTATAGGAAAAAACAAATAGAAATAGATATATAAAAATCAATTAAAATTTTAAAAATTAATAATTAATTTTTAAAATTTTTTATCTAATAAAACTCTTTATAAAACCACAATTTTTATTTTTATATTTTCTGCTTCCTTTCCTTTTTTTATTTATATATGAATTGTTTATTATTTAAAAAATTCCTTTTTCAATTTATTTTATTATTACTGACTTATTGAGAAAATATAATTTAATTTAATTGTAGATATAAATTAATTCTTATTTTTATATAATAAAGAAAAAGAAATAATAATAAAAATTATTATTCTATTATTTAAAATTATGATTTAATATAATATACAATAAAATAATAAATTTAATTTTTGATTTAGTTTTAGATTCATATACTGGCAACATGTTGAAACCCACACATTAGCAGCATAAAGAATAAGAAAAGATGAATAATAAATGTACAATCATATGAATTTTTTTATACTTTTTATTCGTTAATCAGCAAATTACTATTTTATAAGTAATAATATAAGTTGGTATTGCTTATGTAATAATAGTAATTATTATTGTTTTTGCTTATTTTTGTTTATTATTTAATTTTTTTTTTTTACGAATTTTAAAATACATTAATTATCTATTATTACAAAAATTTATAAATATCACTAACTCATAAACCTTTAAACAAATTTTAAAAAGCATCTCGTAGTGAAATATTTATTTCCCAAAATATATTTTTCAGTTATTAATATTTTTAATTTCTTTCTAATGGCTATTAAATGAAAATAATTAATATTATTTACTCTAATATGTTAAAATGTTGAATTAACATTATTTTATAATTTCATAAAGCACAACTATGAATTTTTCATGAATGTATCTTTATTTTATAAAGCCCTTAATTTTTAATTTAAACAGGCTCTAAAAACCAAAATTTTAGAAGAAATGAAAAACAATATTTTTCAAAAAATTAATGAATATAAAAGCATTATAGTATAGATCAATTAATTAAGAGAACATTTTTAGAAGATATATTTAAAAGTTAAAAAATTAAAAAATTGCTAGACTGAAAACAATAAGAGCCAAATATTTGAATGTATAAATAATAATAAACGGTTGTTGAAAAAACCCATTTTATTTAATGTTTATAAAATTTACTGCAAAGAAACGAAAGAGCAGGTATAAAAAAGGACGAGATAAGCCAATGTAAAATTAAAAAACTTTGAATACAAAATTACACATGTAAGCAAATAATTTTATTTTTTATACATCCCTAAATTTGAACCGTTAGACAACAACCGCCAGAAAAAAAAATTAGGGTCGAGTACATGTTAAAAATTCAAAAAGTTCACCCTGAAGAAGCAATTACATATTTTGAAGATACAAATTTTTAAATGAACAAACAAATAAATACTATGTAATACTTTAAATCATGATAATTTATTTTAATTAAAAAGTTCAAGCATCGCCTGCTTAATAAACAATTAATTATCGCGTCTTATTTGATATAAATATTCTATATTTCCAAATAATTACTGAATTGTTAACAAATACATAATGGTAAAAAAAAGTTATTAAAAATTTATTTGTAATTTGCTATAATTTATAAATTTTTAGCATTGTCTTGTATTTTTGCTCTTAATCTGACAAGATAAATAGCATCTCCATTTTAAATTGTTTTTGCAATGTTTTAAGTCTACAAATATAAATTTTTTATCAATTTTATAAATGAGCAATGATTATTTCAGAGCAACAATAAACAGGATTTGAGCAGGATTTTAAAATTAAAAAAAATTTTACTCACCAATTTCTTTAAATCTACAAAATTATGTATAAAAGCACATTTTTAGCCGGAAATTCTCATTCATGCTAAAATTCTTTCAAATATGAAGATGAATTTTTAAAAAAAAGATAAACAATTAATAGTTTTCAAATAAAAAAAAAATTAAATCGTAACATAATATTCAAAATGAAAATCGAAATAGAAAAAACGGGCGATATGGCCGATTTTGATTAACAAAATTTTATATATTATATTATTTTATTGAGTCCTATGATAAGGACCATACGCTTTATGAAAATGTATGTAAGCATATGTGAAGTCAATTTAAAAAATATGGCAATAACAATTTGAGACTGGGCCGCAGTCAAGAAAAATGAATAATATTAAAAGAAAGCCACAAAAATATTGATTTTTTATTTTTATGAAATTTGAATTAATAAAACTACAAAAGAAGTATAAACAAATAAATAAAATATTAACTATTATAATAATTATTTTAATTGATGAATATTCTGAATTTTCTTAAATGTTTTTAAATGATGCAAAATTAAAATTTATATTTATCAAAAAAAAAAATTATTAATTTAAATTAAACATATTTTGAAATTTAATGTTTATTCTGAAATCAAACAATTAAATAAATTAATATAAATTGAAATTTGTTATGAATGAATTATAATAAAATTTTGTAACAACAATATTCTTTATAAGTTATAAAAAAATGTATAATGATTTGATGAAAAAACATTTATTTGTTAAAAATGTGTTAATGATTTAAAATTATGAAGTAATACTAATTATATTTAAGCATCACTTTAATACAATAAATTTCGTAATATTATTTTTAAAATAAACCAATTAGAAATAAAGAAGCATAAGACAGACCACCAGCAAATAGTTTAATTTCATCATTATCAATTTTGAAACAATCTTTTATTAATAAAAATATTAAATTAAACTTTTTTTGTAATGAATTGCTTATATTTTAACACTTTATACAAATGACAAACAAATATTTATTTCTAGTTTGTTCACTCCGAAAAAACAATTAAATATGATTTGAAGATACAAAATTTTAAATGAATAAACAACAAATGAATACTATATAATAAATGAAAGTTAATATTTGTTATTTTTAATTTTCAAATTTAATTAAAAAGCTTGGCATCGTTCGCTTATAAAAGTATGATTATCGACTCTTATTTAAAAATCAGTTTCATTAAAATTCTAACTAATTATATAAAACACAAGGCAAAAAAAGGAACCCATAATTTAAAATAAAATTGGAAAATAAACATTTATAAATCTCAGATTAATAAATACATTAATTTCCATTTGGGACTTATTCAAACATTGAAGCCAAAGCATGAGAATAAATTACTTTTAAACCATATTTATTTATAAAAAGTCCTAGTTCGGCGTTTTGATTTAAATTAATTAAAATTTTGAATTCATTTAATAGTTTCAAAAGGATTATAATTTAACGGATTCATTTAATATATTTTAGCTCATTCTGTCTTCAAATTCGCTCATTTCTTTGTTGCTCATTAACATTTTCGCGATTTCGCAGCCTAATACACTTACAAGTGTACAATTTGACTTCGTATAAATTTTTAACGTTTTTACATTCCTCTCCCGCATTTTACTAGTTCTTTTTCAATTGTACATCAATATGCATCGTCTGGATAGCGCTAACTGCAGGCATGCCAAACATATCCTTTTACTTCTATTGCCCTTCTCTATTCATCCATAGAATAATGGCCAATTTGCCAAGTGTTCAGTTGAAAGATTATTGATCCGGAAATGTCGCATACAGGCCCCTATTATAGTCATACACTCCATTAGTACATTAATTACTTCGTGGTATTCAAAAAGACGCTGCCTTCCCGTAACAATGTCCTCATTCCTTTGAGACATCAAAGAAAATTTTTATTTTTATTTTAATTTTATTTTTTTATTTTTTTATTTCTTTTATTTGAATTAATTGAATTTTATTTTTAATTCTACTTAAATGAATTTTATTTTAATTTTATTTTCCGTTGACAATATGGGGTATGATCGAAAAATGTTCAAACCTACGGAGTTGTTCAGAACCTCTATCCAATTCCTCTTGATCAGAGGTGTTCCACCATTTGGGAAGAAATAATATGATTGATAGTTTGACTAAAATGAAAGGACCTTCCTATGTAACTGACCCGCCTCTATTTCGCCGCTCAGCACGGCATAAAAGGCAATTTTAACCGTGCACCGTTTAGCCGTTGCATGATAGCCTCACTATTTTCAATATTTTTCTTGTTTTAATTGTTTTTTCTTTGAAATTTCTATAAATATTTAATTTTTGTTTAATCAATCAAACAAATTTTTTTTAACTTGAAATTTTTAACCAAATAAACATAATATGAATAGTTTGATTATTGTAAAATATAATTTATTAATGAATAAGTTTTAATTCATTTTTTATTAATTTTTTTAGTTTTTCCTTTTTTTTGGGTTTTTTTATTTTTTTTTTGTTTTTTTTTCGGTTTTTATTTTTCTACCCCTCTCCGCTTCCGTTCTAATATGAAATTCTTAACGATTTTTCTTAATTATAATTTTTTGTGTAAAATATACCATAAAGGTAAAAGTTTTAGCCAAAAAATACCCTGAAAACCATCAATTCTGGTAGAAAATTCTTGAATTACCTTCTTAAATTAAAAAACAATTGTAAAAAAATGCCCTAAGGGCATAGTTTTAGGAATTCTTGACGGTTTTTCCTATTTTAATTAAAATAATTTGTGTTAAAAATGTGTCATAGTCATAGGTTTTACTAAAAGTGGAAAAATAGCCCTAGGCTACCCCTCTCCTCCTCCCTTCTGACATGAAATTCTTAACGAATTTTCTTAATTATAATTTTTTTTTGTGTAAAATATATCATAAAGGCAAAAGTTTTAGCTAAAAAATGCCCTTGAAGACCATAAATTCTGGTAGAAAATTCTTGAACTACCTTCATAAATTAAAAAATTGTAAAATGCCCTAGGGCTTATGTTTTAGGAATTCTTAACGATTTTTTCTTTATTAAAATAATTTATAAAAAAAAAAGCTTCATAGTCACAGGTTTTACTAAAAGCGGGAAAATAGCCCTAGGCTACCCCTTCCGCCTCCCTTCTGACATGAAATTGATAGATGTTTTTCTAATTAAAAAAATTTTAAGTGCAAAAAAAAAAGTATTTAAAGAAGTTTTTTGGTCAAAAAACTGAACTAATTTAAAATGAAGCGCCTAAAAAGAAATTCGTCAAATAAAAAAAATGAAAAAACCCCGAATTTCCAAAAACTCTGATCATCAGGAAGTAATTAAACCATGCATTAAAAAAAATCGATGAATATACAACTAATAGTAAGAAGTTTAGACTATTGCGTTCAAAATCAAAGTTTGTCGTGGAAAACATTGAGAAATGCCCAAACCCAACAAGAGAATTAGAAAATTGTATAAAAACATCAATTGATGAAGCCATTACTGACGCTAAAAGGAAATTGGGTGGAGCAGACAAAGCCGGAGTTATAATTTCTTCAGAAATGTTAGAGCAAGGTGACATCATTGTACCAATAAGACCAATTAATTCAAATATTGCAGAAGCAGTCTTTAACCAATTTATTAAAGTGGAACAAAGTTTATCAACAAAAAATATTAATCTTTATGGATCACCTTTTACAATTACTGTAACTGTTCTTAACATTAATGATTTGAGAAATAAATAAATATATAATCTTATTTTTTAGTATTCTAATCATTTATTGTTAAAAATTTGTTAATAAATAAAAAATAAGAGTTAGATTATTTTTATGAATGTTTATTCTTTTATTAAAAAAATATATATTATAATATTAATATATGTATTATTCAAATTATAATTTATATCTTTTTTTCCAATTAATTTTTTCAATTTAAGATTATTATTTCCCTAAATAAAAAAAAAAGGTTTATTTTTTCTTGTAAATAAATAAAAATGGTCTACAGGCAAATGTTTTAGCAAAAAAAATGTCCTCGGAGACCACCCATTCTGGTAGAAATTTCTTGAACAATTGTAAAAATGCCCTAAGGTTTATGTTATTCATTTACCCCACCCTTCCTTCTTCTGAATAGGGGTAGAAATCTCCTTACTTTTTTTTACTGGTCTTTTAACACATTTTTGATTTTAAAAATGGTATTAACTTTTTTTATTTTAAAATTACCAAAAAAATCGTCCACACTTTTATTTTAAAAATGGTTCACATTTTTATTTTAAAAAATGGTTCACACAGTTTTATTTTAAAATGGTCAACACCTTTGGATAGTAAAAAAAATGTCTAAAAAATAATTGGCCGCCACGGGGGCTCGAACTTTAGGGGCCAAAATCTTGTGGACTAACTACTATAAAAACACATATTTTCGCCATTTTATTTATTTTTTTATATTAATATTACTATTTTTATGGTTATATTTTGCTGGAAATGTAATTTTATTATATAAAATTTATAATTCATTCTATTATTTAAATTGCCTTTTATTACTTTAACATTAATTTTTTTAATTTAAATTTCGGCAAAAAATATTTTATAAATAAATCAAAATGCTCATTGTCAGCTCATTAAATCTTTTTGCTTGTTTTTGTGTAATGAAACGAATAACAACTGTTTTTTTTCTTGCATCAATTTTAGTTCGTTTTAAAATATTTTTTAAGTTCTAAAGCTATGGTAAATCATTATTTTCACAGGATTAATTATTTTCTTATTTTCCCACAGACGCACAGAGATTTATGAATTTCACAATTAATTCTATTTAAATATAATTTTTAAATTTCAACATTTTATGTGTTTATTTTTCGGTTTTTCCATTCTTCCGGTATTTTAATCGACTTTTTATTAATTTGTAACTTTTTTATGCGTTTTGGTTCATCAAAAAATTGTCTAATTCATATTATAGTAAAAATGTTAATATACAAAATTTATTAGCTACTTTTTTAAAAGTTAAACATATTTATAAATAATTATTTGCATGAGCTTTTGGAAATTCTTTTCTTTATTATCGAATATTATGTGAAAATATTTTTTTTTTATTTTAAGTATAAAATTATTCAAAAGCAATTTTAAATAATAAATTTTTGAATTAAATTTTTTTTCTGGGTTTATCCTTATAATAAATTTTAAAATTAATTTCTAACTATTTAAATTAAAATATCTTTTGCTGTTCATATAAAAACTTAATTTTTCATTTTTTTTCATTTCTTTAGCGCTGACTTACATAGTCAAATAAGTACAGTCCTTAGTTTCATTTAAACATATTTATTTTTTATAAACTTCTTAAAAATATAATGAATAAAAATTTGTTCACCAAATATTTTTGAAAAAATCAAATTTATCATATCATATATTTAAATTTATTATTTTTTCATGTGATTTGTTGTTTCAAATATTCCTTAAGCTTATTATCCTCTAATTAATATATTTATTTTGATTCAAAAATATTGAATAATTAATCACGAAATATGGGCCAAAATTGGGAGAAAAAAATGGACAATTCATAGATGTGTTGGAGTAATTTCAAAATTTTGCACAATTTTCATTAACCAAACTCAAAAAATTAAAAAGCATTTTTATTTATTTGTGTTTCCAAATTTATGTGACTAAAAATTTGGAAAATGATTATAACGGAATTAGATTGTTTTTATTAATTTTCATATTTTTTTAAAGGTAATGACAAAAAACAAGAATTTTTGCCAAAACCTTTAAGAAAAGGTATTAATTTTAGTTGTGAAAAATTAATTCCAAATAAAAAGCACATTAAATATTAAACAAGATTATCTAAATAATACGGCAAATATTTTAAATATACGCATAATAATGAAAAATATAAAGAAACAATAAAAATCAATTGATTTCAATTGCTTTAAATGAAAATGAAACTTGAAAATATATAAATAATATGTTTAAGAAAGAATATTAAATGAAAAAGAATATAAATCTAATATCAATTTTAAATTTCCTTAAATCAAATACATATGCGCCAATATGTAAATAGAATTAATATTTTTTCATTTTTTTAAATTGCATCTGAAATTATAGATTTAATAAATAGGAAAATATTAAAGTTAATTAAACTATTTTATATTAGAACAAATTATATTTGCAAGTGTTTTATTTTTCTATAATTTTTTTTAGAAATGATACAATTTAGAATTTACAGAATTTAAAACTAAATGCAAAATAAATTTAGCAAGATGATGAATTATTTATTACTTTTAATTGTTTTAATAAAGTTGAATGAATAATTCTTATTTTAAAACAAGTAATAAAATAAAATACAAAAAAACATATTAAAACAGACATTCGTTATGATTACAATAACATGTAATTATTTAAAAATAAAGAAATACTAATAATTTTTTAATAATATAGCATGTCTACAGTCATCTCAGCTTATAAATGCTTATTCCAAAAAATAATGCATATACCCGACCAATTGACTATAGATCCGAAAACGACCGTTTTGAATGAAATCAAATTTTATTTGTCGCATTAAAAATAATTATCTTGCAATTTATAAAACTGAATTGCATTAAAATAAATTATGGCTGAAAAACAGTCAATATAATATTGAAATATTTTGGGATTTCGATTAGAAAAGTTAAAATAGAAATTTAGCTTTAAAGTTTTCAACTTAGCGCCATTATTTAATTTTGACTTTCGGCCCCTAAAATAAATATAATCTATTTGGTTTTTTTTTTGAAAATTTAATTTTCTGTTTTAAAAAGTGAAATTTTTTCGCGAAGGAAAAACAAAATTACACAATTGTTCTTAAATTTATTGAATTTGTATTTAATTATTACGAATCAAATAAATAGCATTTATTAATTAGAGACAGTGCTGCGAAAGTTTTGAATTAACATTTTTAAGGATTCAATGCTTTTTGGCAAATATTTTATTGCTCTCTAAGATTATCATATATTGGAATTTTCTTCGCTTTCTTCATGATAATATCAGGCAGAATAAATGAAAAAAATACAATACATTTATAATCTTTACAACAAATATAATGAAATAAATAATAATTTCAATAAACAAATTAAAAAAGACGCGGAGAATTATGAAAGTTAGCGGTATTTCTCCTCGAGAAAAATAATTTATAATATGTTTAAAAATCTAATCAACATTTTTTATTAATATAATATAAATGCAAATAAATAAATTAAATTAAATATTTAAAAAATAAATTTAAAAAAAACTAAATATTAACAATTATTACTAATTCACAATGAAATTCAAATTATAAAACTTTAATGAACATAAAAAAAACTTATGCATTCAAAATTTCAACGGTAATAAAAGGCAATATATGAGAAACCATTTACGAATGTTTTACTATTTGCCAATAATTTAATGCGTAATAAATTTTAAATCAAAACAATAAGATTAATATTAAATAATGAGTAATTAAAAAATTTTGTGCTAGTAAAATTGAAAATTTTGAATAATTATTAGTAGATTGTCTAAAATGGAATCCCGTTTAATTATTTTAGGTAACTAATTACTGCAAATACCAAAAGTCGAAATGCAAATTAATAATTAACGAGATACCATCAACAGCATCGTAGCTTTTATTGGCCGAGATCAAGAAAATATAAGTATCTTATATATTCAATTTAAAAAACAAAAGATAAGTTACAAAATGAGAAAATATTATTAATAGTCGAACTTAATAACATTTTTTTCAATAAAAAATAATCAAAAACTTACGCAAAATAATGTATAACTTAGCCAAGAAAAATAAGAAACAACATAAATATATTTTAATACTATTTTGTTAATTAAAATACATATAAATGAGTAAGAGACAGAATAAAAGGAAATGAAAAAATGTTTAAACATAAATGAAAATACTTAAATAATATTCGATAAAAATTATTGCAATTTCACTAAGAAATTAGCAGCATTTGACTAACAATTTAAGGAAAGCAATAAAAATAATATGAATTTTAAAGAAATAATTAATCTTTACAGTAGGCAAAATTTTAACCAAAAAGAAATTAATAATGTTCTTAGAAAATAAATGAAATTAAACTTACAAAAATTTTAAGAAACAAAATAATAAATAAATTAAATTATTTTATAAAATAAACATATAATTCCATGAATACCTCACTCCCTAGAGCACATAATGTTTATGGGAAGCATGAGAAAAAACACAAATTGGATCTGAAAATTTTATAATATTCAATTATCTTTACTATAAATAAATAAATACACAAATTAACCATTAAATTTTAAACAGTATGACACTATTGTAATTTATAAAAATATAAAATTAATCTTTCATGGTTATTCATCATTTAAAACAAAATTAATTTAAAATAAAATTTAAATTTTTTCAGAAGAAATAATTAATTCAAATTTTAATATTAATTTTAGAATAAAATGTTTATGATTTACTTACCCTTGGGCTCGTCCAAATCGATTGGCAGAAACGGACAAAAAGATACGGGAATATCAAGTTTAAATTGAAAAATAAGAAATAAATTATTATTCTTATGCGAATCGAATGGCTGGCGGCTATCTGAGATAACTTAAGCCATATATTTAAGAGTGACTACCGATTTAATATGTTGATTGCGCGCATTGAACTCGATTTTGGAAAAAATGGGAAAATTTGAAATATTCGAAAATTTGTATAATATAATTTAAAAATAAAAGATTAAAATTGATCATTCTTTGTTATAACTTTCGAAAAAATGCTAATGCCTGTTTATTTATCCAAAATTAAACAATTATAGAAAATATTAACATAAATGTCATTAGAAATACAAATAGAAAAATAAAATAAAAGCAGGAATATAAAACTCTGAGCACTTTCATTAAAATATTATAACAATAATATATTACCAGAAATATATAATATTGAAAAATGAGCACCATTTTATTTGCATATCAAACAGGACTAATTTTTGACATTGAGTAAAATTTCAAAAAATAAGGTAAAATGGGGATTCGACTGTGCCAAATAGAAGCCGCAGAGAAAATTTCTTAAATTTTAATGTATTTTATTAAAAAATTGAATATATTTTTTTAAACCCAATATACAAGTAACTAAGTTAAATTCAAACAAAATGATAATTAACAAATTCATTTAATTTTTAAAATAAGTTTTAAGAATCTTTATAATTTGGCCATTTATTGTCAGTTTAAATGAACAACAATATTTTCAATAAATTTACTAAGGTTATCTAAATAAATTTAATAGTAAAGAGGTTGGAATAAAAATACAGTATAATTAGGAATGTCACTGAACAAATTACACTGGAAATGATACATGAGAGAACACGAGTGCTTAAACACAAAAATATAAAAAATAGTGGAAATCATAAATTAATAGTGGAAATCATACCATACAAATAAATAAAATTAATAACTATTAGAGATTACGAAATATAATCCATACAAAAAATTAAAAATTATATTGTTATTTTAAAATAAACGTACAGTAAAGTATCGAAGTAAAAATTTTTCAATTAATGGTCTTTGTTGGTTGCGAAATATGTAATTTAAACAAAACAAAATAAATTTAAAACGATTTTCGTACCAAAAATTTTATGTACCCTTGACTTTTTTCATCAAAAAATTAAGTTCATAAAAATAAATAAATATATTTGAATGAATAAAGTAGTAGCGAAAACAAACAAATTGTTTTTTTAGCGACTCAACAAGAGCAAATCAATTAATTATAAAAATTTTTTGTCAAAAAAAAACTTTCTACAAATGATAATTTAACAAATTAATTTTTGTTTATCAAAATATCCAATTAAATGTCGGCAACCTAATCCCAATATATTTATTAATAAAAGAAAATAAATACATTTACTTTAATTAAATAAAGCAGTAACTCGAATGATAAAATTGCATGAAGACTGAACAAACAAATTTTTTGAGAAAAATCCACCTTAAAATATCGAAAATTAAAATATAAGAGTTAACACAGCATTAATTTACAAATTCAATTAAAGGAAATTAATATTCTGTAATAATTGCTAAAATGTTAATACAATTGAAAGCAATATATCCTACAAATAAATAAAAATTAAAATGTTTTTTATTTTAAAATAAGAAATAAAAATACATAAAAATTAGATAAAATTAGAGCAAGAAAGAACAAACAAATTTTCTAGATAACATAACACTTAATAAAAACAACTAAGACCTTAAAGAAATCAAAAATATGCTCTCAAAATGTATTTAAAATAAAAGAATGAAATAAATATGTCATAGTAAGATAAATAAAATATCTGATTAAAGGCAAGCTTAAAAAATAAAATATATTATTAACGAATTCAAAGAGAAACTCAAAATTAAATAAAAAATATAAACAAATAGAAAAAACGAATGATTTGAAAAAAAAATTTTTAATTACCGAAAAATAGGACTATACTATATTAAAAAAAAATTCAATTTTTTCTAAAGAAATAAATGTTTTAGCAAAAAAATATAGAAAAATTCCTTGAATTTCAATAATTTTGTAAAAATTCTGGCAAAATAATTATGGTGCAAATATGTCGTGTGGAAATTGAGGAATTTTCATTGATCGCATCTGATGACAAGTGATAAAATTTTATATTTTAATAAAACAAAGGAAAAAATAAATAAATAATGAAAACTTTAAAAACGGATTATATTTGGCTTAAGAACATGGAGCAACAAATCATATAATAAATTTTAATTTTAATTAAACTTCTTAAATGCCCTTATTTCTTAATTTTGATAAAATATTCAAACAAATGCTTTATAATTCAAACATAAACTATTGGTCAACCTAATGAACTTACTCAAAAAATTAGAAATACCAAAATAATTTATAAAGATTGAAAATAAAAAACAATAATAATTTGTATTTAAATTAATTTTTTTTAAAACTAAGAGAAAATAAATGCTAATCGAACATATAAACTAATTAGAAGAACCGTTTTCTTTTTTACTTAATCTTAACTAAAATTATGTGTTTGTCTTGTAAATAATTAACTTAACCACAACACAAAATCCAAAATTAAATTAATACTAAACAAATGTTCTGATGGGAATAAATAAAAACAAACCGAAACAATTTTTTAGAAAATAAGAATAAAAACAACAAAAATAAAAATCAAATGTTGAATTAGAAATATTAGAAACTATAAAAATTTACTGATCCTAAATGTTTTCATATTCAGATTTTAATCGCATACATATTTTATCCCGTCTTATAAATTTTGTTAAATTATAAAAAATTAAAATGAAAACCATTGGGTCAGATAATTTTAAAATAACTATATCATAATAAATAATAAATATTTTAAACTAGAAGGAAGTTTTTATGTAAATTTAATTTAAAAAATAATACTATAATATTGATCATTATTTAATTGAAATACATAATAAAATTAAATATTGACCAATTATTTGAAAGCATAAATTTTTTTTAAACGATTGTTGAGTTAGCATACGTTAATCAACGAATTGAATATTTTACAAAAAAACAAACAACATATAAAGATATTAAAAACAATAAATACCACCTTTTGACTACGATAAAATGAATATGATATAGAGTTAATTTCATAAAAATAATCATAATGATTGTCAATGCTGCGATCGCGGCGCACAGACAACAGCAGGAGTACGACAGTTTTAACATTATGAACAGCAGCTAAGTAATATTTAAAAAACTAAAATACAAAATATAAAAGGGAAAGCTATAAAATATAATTTTGTTTTTTTAAATATTAATTTTATTGTTTGTTAATTTAGCTACCAATCTTGGCATTTAATTAAATAAATAAAAATTGCTTTAAATAATGAATAAATAAAACTCAATTCATTCAAAGGTTTAAACATTTTTTTTTTTTGTAATTTATAAAAACTATAAAATAGCAAAAAAAAAAATTTTTTTTGCCTAATATTGTATAAAATCTCTTTCTAAATTTTAAAATATTAAAATATGCCCAAATGTTTTGAATGTCGTTTAAATGGAGAGGGGTACAATTTATAAATAAAATTGAGTTTATTAAATTGTAATAAGATGATTTAACTAAATATAAATAACTTATAAGAAGAATGAATACAGTACAATATTTATTAGGAAATAAAAAAAACATGAAAATTATACTACAGAGTGTAAAATTTTAAAAGGGTAATGATGAAGCAGACCAATTAAAAAAAATATTAATTTTAAAACATTAAAATAAGATGTTTTTAAAATAATTTCATAACATTTCTCACCAAAATAATTTGAAATAATTCCACATTGAGCTGGTACGAAAAAATCATTATTTAATCTATATAAAAAAGTAATTTTTCGAATTTAATCGCTTAAAATGAAAATAATACATCAATGGTTAAATAAACCACCGATTTATCGCAAGGAATAAAATTAAACTCAAAATTAAAAAAAAGAAAAAGCTACATTTATTCAATAAATACTCGTTATCGAGAAAAGTGGCTAAGCAAATGGCCTACATGTGCATGATGATGAAAAATGCATAAAAATATAAATAAGAAAACTTACTTTTTTTAATATAATCATTAAACTATAAAAGTGAGTATAATTGAAAAGTTACAGAATTTACAAGGTAATTAAATATTTTTATTAATTAAATTTTCTACATTAATATATAACAAAATATAAAATCGTAAATGATGGAACATTTTAACAATGTTTATTATACATATAGATAGAAACTCATTAACTAACGTTTAAAAAACTTGTTATTTCAAAAAAAATATTTGGAATAAATTACATAAATTCAATACTGAAAGAGAATGAATTTTAATGCATTAAAAATTCATATTAATTAATTAATATTAATAAAAAATATTAAAGAAAGGATAATATCAAATAACAGATATGATTTTGTAAATGAGAACATAAATTTTTAAAAATATTTCAGTTTCCTTTTAGAAAATTATATTAAATTAAATTGTTACTTATCAGCATTCAATTTATTTAAATATAGCTTCTAATTGAATGTGACACATAATAGAAATTTTCTTCGGGTTATTTCTTTGAAGTAGTACCTTTTTAGTCTAAAAATTATAAATAATAAATGAAATTAGATGATTCTTTTTCCAACATGCAAATTGCTGATGCTATTTGATTTTAAAGCTGAATTTGTTTAAAAAGAAATAGAATATTAAAATAATTAAATAATAGAAAAAATAATAAAATGCATTGCCTTTATTGGTCGCTGATCACGAATCTGCCATCTCTCTTGACCAAATTTCTAATGCCGAACCCGAACTTGAACAAAAATCGAAAATTTAAATTTTCGATTTATGATTTTTTGTTCAAATTTAGGTTAGGAAATAGGAATTAGTCAAAATAATTTACAGATTCCTGATCAGGGACCCCCAAAACCCCGTATCCAAATTTTCATGACCATACACAAAAAAATTTTGCAAACTAAAAGGGTCCCCCCTATTGTTTAACTTCTTGATAAATTTCAAAATGGACTTCTTTGTAACATTAGCTCCAAAAAAACATATAATTAAATAAAAATAAATAAAATAATTACTAAGTGGTTGATAAAACTCATAACAATAAAAACTATATTTTACAATCAGAGCAATATGTCACATTTCGTTTTAAAATAAAAACGTTTTAATTTATTTAACATAAAAATATTATATTTTATTTGTTTCAATAATCTATTGTTGACAATTTTATTTGAAATATTATTAAATTATGTTGAATATTTTGTTTAAATTGAATTTGTTATTTAATTTTTCTAAGCACATAACTTGTATATTTAACTGGTCAGATTGTTCACAAAACGATTTTAATAGCTAAAATTTAATTTATGATTAAAAATCAGTTATTAAATGGTTCTAAATTTTCAATACATTAATGAAAATACAATGAAATTAACAAAAAATTAATTAAATAAACTAAGATATGTTATATAATAAAAGCATATAAACAGTATAAAAAATAAATAACTTTATTAGACGAATTAAAATTTTAAATAAAGCTTATTAAAAAAATTTAATGTTATTTTAAAAATTAACTATTGAATCTAATTTTGGTCTATGGAGCTGATATGAAGTGATAAATTTAAATATTGTGAAATAAAAGAAAAACGTCTATTTGTGTTGATTTCAGGTTTTACCCTGGGAAAATAATGGACACCAGTACGCAGGATAAAGATTTTAAATAAGTTACAAATTTATGCAAGCGTTCTATTTTAATATTAAAATACAACATAAAATATTCTAATTAATAAATTACAAATTATTAATAATCATAATATATTTAAAAAACGAGAATTTTGTTAATTTTGCCAATTCTTAATCTATTAACCAATTCTTAATCTACTGGCGCTATATAAAATGTCAAATTATGTAGCTAATCTAATAAACTGTGTGAGGAACAGAATCTAAAATATTTATAGCACGCGAAAATATAAATTTAATATTTGTAATAATTAATAAAAATATAAAAAGCGATTTTATTTTATTTTTAAAAATCCATATATCAAAAAAAAACTAAATATAATTGAAATTCTAAAATATGATTCTAAATAATTTTTTGTCAAGAACTTAGAAATATTCTTAAATTCAACTATGCCAAATAAAAAAAAAAGAAATTTAAAATATTTCCGTTTATTTAAAAAAAAATTAAATTTGAAAAAAAAAAATAAATTTAAAAAATAATAAGAAAATATTTATAAAATTGCATCCTGACGAAACAATTAAAAATTACTTTTAAAATACAAACTTTTAATTCAAAGATGCTAATTTTAATTAATCGGGCTAAATATTTTAAAACATTTGAACAAGGAACCTAAATACAACGGCTTATTTATGCAAGAATAAAAAATATAAATATAAAAAAATAGAAAAATAAATAAACTTTTTTACAATTATTAAAATAATGAAATAAAGTAAATAAATGATTATTAATTATATTGGTACATACAAATTGGCAATAAAAGAGGTAAATTATTAATTATTCATTACGTTTCATAATCTTGGAAATAAATCATAGCTACCCTTAAAAATCTTAAAAAAATTAAAATTTGAACTTTTTAAATTCTCAGCCGAAACAACGAAAAAAGACGAGTAAAGAATTCACCCCAATAAAAAAATACAATAAATATTTATAAATTATTATAAATTGGAAAAATGCATATCACAAAATCTTCAAAATTTAAATCTAAAATCTTGATTAAACACACAAAATTAAAAATAAAGCACACGTAAAAATGAAACACCAAAAAAAAAAACATTTTAATAAAATAGTCAGCCAATTAATAGAAATTAAACAGCATAAAATTTTGAATTTAAAAATACATTTTTAATTTTTACAATTCCGGGCTTTTCACATTAAAATTTAGAAAAATATAAAAAAAATTTTTCATAAATTATTATTACGAAAAGCACAAAAAAAAAGTATGCGAAAGAACTTCAACTGTTGCACCAGGTGGAAAATCAACTGCGAGTGAATGGATAAAAAACAATTTGTTAAAACAAAAACAAAAACAATCGCAAATTAATTAGATAAATTAAATAATTTAAACATTTTAAAACCAAAAATATTTGTTAAATTAAAGAAATTAAATGAAGAAATAATTAAACTTTATTGTTCTCGACGTGAAAAGACTAATAGTCATGAGTCAAATCTCCCCATACGAATTCGAAAATTTTTTGGTCAAAAAGAAATTGATAAAAATTATGAGTCCTCAAAAATCACGGATATTACTTTGATATAAAATAATTTAGGTAAGCCAAAACAAATTAAAAATTTTTATAAATTTTTATGGTATTAAAAACGATAAAATTAATATTAAAAAATAAGTTCAGTAAAGCATTTAAACAAAATCTGAAAATTATTTTATGTTTTTGGCTCATCAATTTATTCTTTAACAAAATCATTTTTTTTGAGGACCCATAACTTTTGTAAATTTATTTTTTGCACAAAAATACTTTCGGCTGATCCAATTCTTTGTTGTTATTACACAAAATTTTTTAAAATGAAAAATTAATATTTGAATATGGAGCACACCTCCAATTATATGATGATATAAATTATAAGAATGACAAACAAAAAAAATGTATTTACTTCAACGAATTCCATTCAGGGACATGAAATAAAATAAATAAATGTTAATATTTCAATTTAACAATAATAATTGATATAATTAAACAAATAATAGAATTGAAATGGAAAAAAATATTTATAAATTTTTATATGACAATTAAATTACAATGAGAAACAAAAAACAAAAATTCAAATTAAGTTAAATTAAGATTGTCTAATGTAAAATTACTTATTGTTTATTTTTGATTAATAATTCATTAGAAACAAATTGATTTTGAATTTATTAATTCAAAAAAATAGTTATTTTTTCAAAAAATTCACTACTTAAATATTCGCAAATTTATTTAGCAATTTTAGATGTTTAGATAAAATAAACAGAAATCAATTTTAATTTTTTCGCTAATGTCTAAATAAATTTTTTTTTTAAATATAAAAATCAAATACATAATTAATCAAAGTAATTTTTTAAAGAATTTTAGAAAATATTAAACAAAGTAAATTATATAATTTGCAATAATAGGGATCAGAGAAATAAAAACATTTATTAATATATTATGTACTACCCAACAGATAATGCATTTATTAAAATTGAATAATAGTTTAAATTAATTATAACAATTTTATTGAAAAATAGTGAAAATATGATTGAACAAGTCCCAATATTGTAAAGGGGGTCATTAAATATACAATCAAATAAGTGTCTGATAGCATAAAAACTACAAAATTTAATTCATAAATACTCAATTTAAATTAAATCTTTTTTTATTTATTCTATAGAAACCTAAAAAATATATAATTAAATAAATAATATAAGAGAAATTATGAAAATGTATGAAAATATTAATGTAATAAAAATAAAGCTTTGAAACAGTAAAAAATAAATAATGCATAGATTTGAAAAAAATACACAAAAAATTCATTTCCTTTAATTTATTTATTATGGGATATAAAGCAATAACCCAACAAAACATTTCGACTAAAGGCAAAGAGGAATAAGTAAAAATAAAAAATTGGAATTTAAAATATTTTAAATTTTAAATAACATTTACATACTTTTTAAAATCAAAAAATTTTTATAAAAAATGTTTTTTTATGATGAGTTATTGAGAAATTTTTTATTTCTTAAAATTGTCTTTTTTTAAATTTTTTGAGTTCATTATAGTGTTATTTCGTTTTTATTTAATTATTGTTAATAAATAATTTGATTCAGGTTTAGTTTTAATGAGTTTTAACTATGAAAAACAGGCAATTAAAATGATGCTTAATGTAATTTAAATAAAAGCATAATATGTTTTTAAAGTGAATAATTTCATTTTACTTGCCTTTCAAAACTACCACTTTGTTTTCGTTTTTTTATTCGCACGGAATAAATAATAAGTATATTTTTTATGGATTTATTTATGTATATGTACAAAAATATTATATATTTTTATTTTTTAATTTATCATTTTGCAAATTGATTAGAATTCATTTCTTTCCATTAAATCAAATGAAGCCGAAATGATTAAAAAATAGCTACTTTATTTAAATATTGCTCAAAATTTAATGGATTAAAATTTAAATACAAATATAAAAATAATATTGAGAAAGCGCAAAATTTTTTGACGTAGATTTAAACCTTCTTTGAAAATTTGAATCTTTTGTATAAACTCTGTACTTCATTTGATGAAAAAAATATTTAGACTTTGAAATTTTTTACATTTTAATTAAATTGTTTTTTATTGTTATATTTTTTTTGTGTTTTTTTTTGTAAATCATTCACTTTATTAATAATCTCTTTTCCATTAGTTATGAAATGGATAACTCTTATATTTATTTAATTATTTGAGTAATTTAATGTATTTGTTTGTACTGAATTTTATGAATCAAACTAACTTCATATTAAATGTTATCTCTTCATGTACTCTACTATTTTGTTTTATTTATAAAAATAAAGCGCTATGGCCTTTCAAAAACTAAAAGACTTTTGAAAAAATTCATCATATTAATAAAGAAAAATTTTATATTCTATTCTTTTACCATTTCAATCCGTATATAATTTCTTTTTAGATTTTATTTATTTAATAGATTTTCAATGAAAGTAAAAATAAGAAATTTAAAAAAATTATTTTTTTATTTTAATTTTGATAAAAATATTTATTCGTAAATGTTCTAACTTTTATAAATGGGATTTCATTTTATTTAGAATATAATAATCGATTAAAATAATTAATTTATTAAATTTACTAATAACTCTGCCCTAAAAAGGTTTGTATTCGAACCCACAAAAATATGTAAAACTTTGACATATATAATAAGCCTTTTGATAATAATTGAGTAAAAATCTTTGACCGCTAAAAGATGCTTGGCAAAAAATTTATTAAAAATTTAAATAAATTATCAAATTAATTATTGAATTACCAGCATTAGTAACAAAAAATAAAAAAACACAGTAATTATCTTTTTAACAATAATTATTCATTTATTAAACTCTATAGTTAATGAAAGTAGGGTATTTGAAATAAATAAAATTTTCTTTATTACTCAAATATATTTAAAAAATAATTTATTAATAAATCAAAATAATTACTTTTTTATAATTAGTTTTAGATTACACATAAAAATTTTTCTTAAATATAAAACGCTTACACATTTTAAAGAAGTCAATTAACCAACTCTAAAAAAGCAAAAATTAATTCACACTTAATTATAAAAAGCATATATTGTAAAGCTATAGACAATAAATTAGATTTTACTTAATGGTGGGTCAACCCCGAAACCCTTGCTAATCCGAAAATCATGAAATTAAAGGAAAAAACCAAATTAAATAAAAATAATTGATGTTACTACTATTAATAAGAAAAAAAATGATAAAATTCTATAATTGCTCAGCAACAATGAATATAGTGAATATACTTCAATATGAATTACAACTAATGCATAATCCGATCCATTCAGAAATATATTTTCGTTTGTCCCTAATTTTTTCGCTATTTTCGAATTAATTTTGTCCCATTTCTTTTCCTGAATATTTCTTCTTTTTTCCTTTGTTTTTTCTTTTATTTTAAAATATTTTTGAATTATTTCTTTTTTTTCTTCTCATCTCTTTCTTTTTCTTCTTCTTTTTCTTCCCATTTTTCTCCAAATATTTCATTAAAGGTTTTCTGTTGCAACATTTTCTTTTTTCGTTCAACATAATTAAAATTAATTAGGACGATCAAAATTAAAATTAGGCATAATTTTATTTTAAAGATGATATATTTCTAAAAACAAATTATTAAAAACATTAAAATATTTTCTCAGAATAAATAATTTTAAGAAGATTATTAAAAAAAAATTAAGTAATTCCATTAAATAAACATTTTTATCCTACTGCTCAAAAAATATTTGTTTTTCCCTACTTTCATATAAATATAATTAAAAATTATTATTATTTTTTTTATTAATTTATCGTTCGTCATTGGATTTCGAAGTTCTCTGCTGGAAATCTTTTAATTTATAAAAAACTATTAGAAAAAAAATTTTTACACCTAAACACATTATTTATTTGATTTGTAATTATGCGGGCGAAAAGGATAAAAAAATGAGATTTTGTGGATTTTATGCATAAAAAGACCGAATTTTCTTGGGTTGTTAATAACTTGGTATTTGTTTTTTCAAAATAAAATTTTAATGATAGAGTTATATTGAAAAAATCCCCAATTCTAATGATTTCTTACAAATCCTAAAAACCCTACCTAATCGAAAATAATTAATATATAAAATTTGGTTAAATTTTGTTTTACTGAACAAGTATTGGCAAGAATAAATTATTGAAATATTTTAAAAAATGTTTAATGATTATTATTTAAAAAAAATTTAATCACGGCTCACCTTTAATATTTTTATGCAAATACATATTTTTGCTTACACATTGTCTAAAATTAATAATGAAAGATTAAAATGAAAATGGAAAAATGAAAAAGAAAAGCAGGAATAATTCATTTTTGTCGTCTCAAAATGATTTATAAGTTTTTTAATTAAATCGCTATTTTTTAGGCATTTAAATGAATAAAAAAGTGAGTTTTTTATTTTGTACATATAATTTTTTCTTTTTAATAAAAAATTCGTGAAAAAATACTGTTATGCATTGTTTTTCTTAATGCAATAAAAAAATATACCCTCCATAATAGAATTTTTGGAAAATTCAAAAAAATTAACTTGTTCGGATCCTCAGATTTGAGCATGTTGAAGAAGGGATTTTTTGATTTTACTATGTACAATAGTAGATTATCATATCAAAAAAGTACATTTATGTTTTTTAATTTTGGTAATTATTTATTTTATTACAATTTTTATTTTTCATTCAATTCATTCACAATAAATTCCCTTTTTTATGTGATAAATTTAGTTTGGTGTAGTAAAATATGTTTAATTTCTAAATAAATAATTAAATAGTTATTATTTTCGAATTTAATTATTATATTCTAGAAAAATATTTATTATTTTATTGGATTATTTATTATATCACATTATTAATTGCATTGTTAAATTGAAATTATTTATTTTTTGGTTTATAAATTTAAATTTGTATTTGATTTTTTTGATTTTCCAAATATTATCTTTTAAGAATATATTTTTTCACGTTGCGTTGCACGATTCTCCTCCAATGGTAAACCCGTCGTCATTTTTTATTTTTGTCCTTATATTTTTGTTTGGATTGGTTTTAATCTTTTGTTATTTTCATTTATTTTTTATAAAGATTGAACTATTGTATTTAATACAAAGGTTTGTTTTTCTTTAAATTAGAGTTTTTTCATTTGTAATGTGAATATCAGTAAAAAATTTATATTGAATATAATAAAAAATAATATATATAAATTTTTATATTTTGCAATTATCTTTTCGATCGATGTCTTCCGGTAGCGGCTTAGCCGCCTCCATTAAGGACAGCTCGGAGAGCTGCCGGCAATCGGATCCTCTCCATGATGGCCTGTCGGTGCTCTTGTTGTAGCGTTATCATTGGCTGCTGCTGCTGCATTTGCTCGAGCCTAATGGTTTGCTATACTGAAAATGGGGGAGGGGGGTAAATTACTAGGGGATGGATGGAGGGAATTAATTAAACCTACCGAAATGGAAATGCGCGAATCAGGCTAATTCTGCTGCTGCTGTTGTGCGGAGTGGTCGCCGGCCATTGCGAATTCGCCAACAACAACGTATGTCCCTGCTGAATATAGGCAGTCACATAATTAGAAAATAAAGCCTGGCAAAAGGGCAGTCCCCCCCCCCCCAAAATTACGTTCATTATTGCGCGCGGGTCAGATTGCTGCAGCTGAACACTCACGGTTGAATCCGGACCGAATTCGGCGGACATTTTGCTGCTACTGCTGCTGCTGCTAAGTGGTGTCAACAATTTGCTAAAAAAATGCGAAAAGAAATGAATTTGGCGGTTTAAAATTTTCAAGTCATCCATCCATGGGATAAGGAGGAAATGAACACGAAATGTCACTTCTTTTTTTGAGGGGGGGGGGGGGGTAATTAAGCTTTTCTTATTTTTTGGGCCGTCAACCCAGCAACATTTGTTGGCCCCGGTTAAAAGCGAACAAAAACCCCAATTACGTTCAGCATTGCCCGCTGGTCCAACTGTTGCTGATGCTGCTGCTGCTGAACACTCCCGGTTGAAATTGGACGAAATTCGGCGACATTTTGCTGCTGCTGCTGCGGAGTAATGTCAACAATTTGCTAAAAATTCGAAAACAAATAAATTGGGTTAGCAAATTTTCCATATTCCCTCCCGCCCCCGGTATGAGGAGGAAATGAGACCCAAAATCCTACTTTTTTTGGGTGGGGAGGGTAATTGGATTTTTTCCGTTTTCCAAATTTTTGGAGGGCCACAAACCGGGTGCATGTTTCGACGCTTCTTGCCCCTGCTTCCGCTGGTTCGGTACTGCTCATGGTACGACTTTTTTTGTTGTTGCCGCTAGTCTTTGCCGCCTCAATTTTTAATTCGGGTACAAAAAGCTGAAAATATAAAACATTAAATCGAATTAAAATTGTGTGTGAGCAAAATAATATTTTTTTGAAATGAATGTGGAAAGTGAAACTTACAAAAGTGGCCGCGGGGGACGTCCAACACATTGGCAGTAATGCCCATTCACCCGTAGGCATATCTGTAAAAAACGCTTTGAATCCCCCGCCTCGTCGACAGCAGAAAATCAAAGCCATTCAATTACTCCCCCGTCCGGCGTGAACCACAAAAACTGCTCTTCTACCTGCTCACCTCCCCCAGCTGTTTTGCCATCATTTTCCATTCGTCCCCCCCCCAACCCTTTGCAACTTTTGCTTTACGTCTTAGAGCTGGGACAATCATAAATTGTTGCAAATTAATCGGCGGGGGGGGGGGGGGGGGACGCCGAGGACACTCAATCCGCTGGCCTGTGATTGATTAACCTCTCTTCTCCCCTCCTCCTCCTCCTATGTTAGGGTTGTCCACTCCGTCGTACGCATTCCGCCATTGGCGGCACATATTTACTTTGCATCTTACATTTTCAATAAAATCGATTTTAACCATGCCCCCATATCTTTCGGGAAAGTCGATAACTAAATTGGCAAATGTCCAATTGGCATCATTACCACCCCCCCCCCATCCTTTCGGAAAACCCGATATTTAAATTTGGCAACTGTCCAATGTTTAGCCTATTCGCGCACGCCTTCTCCCAGGGTCAATGCGTCGCCGGTTACGGGAGCCACTACGCCACGGACGTGTACGCCCGCCCAAGCATACGCGTCACTGTTAGCAGCGTGCGCGTCGACGGGACGTACCCCCCCCCCCCCCCACAGATACACACCGGCGACCGTCAGCTTCCCCCTCCCCCCTCCGGCGCACGCCCCCGCCAAAAGGGTCAATGCGTACGCCTCGGACGCGTACGCCCAAGTGTATGCCGCGCGCCACCGGTAGCGTGTGCGTTTTGACAGGCGTACGCCCCTAGCGCCGCCGCCGCCGCTCCCCCCCCCCCCCCCCCCCCCGCCGGCGCACGTCCACCAAAAGGGTACTGTAGTCTACCAAAAAAAAAAGATAGGTGCCTAGTAGTAGTATTTAAGTGAATATTTATTCCAAATTTTAAAGTGGATACACTTATATTTTCAACTTGAATTGATTCAAGAATTGATTTATCTTAGCAAATTTATTTTAATATTTTATAAATTCAGCGCTTTGTATCATTTTTGGTCTTTGAATTAAATTCTTGAACATAATTTTTTTTTTCTTGTCGATATAGGCGAATAATTTTGTGTACATCCCAGCTATCTTTTTAATTTTATTTTTGAGATAATAATTTATCCTTTTACTTTTTGGTTATTTGTTTAAAATTTTTTCACAAAATTTAATCAATTTAAAGTGAATTTATTTTTTTTTGTATATCTATAAAAATAATTTCACCTTCTGAAGTATTTTTAAATTAAGTCTGTTAAAATTAAAGATTGCCGTTTGTCTTCCTGAACCTTTTGTGGATCAAAGATTTATAAGATTCAACCTTTTCTTTTAAATTTTATTTTTAATATAATGAATTGTTTTTAATAAATTTTTTATATCTAATTTAAAAATGAAGACAAATAAATAATAATAATAATAATTAAAGAAATCAAAACTCATAGTAAGAAAATGTCAATATTTTGAAGGAACGCGGAGTCTTTGAGAAGAGCAACCGATCTACATGGAGAAACATAAAAACAAAACATAACCGTTATAATGATCATAAAAATATTTTATGTGAAGAATAAATATTAAAAAAATAAAAATAATAAAAAAGTATAATTAAAACAATGAAATATTATAAAACAATCGTATATTTCATAAATTGGAAAAATACAATGTTAATAATTTTTATTATTCTGAATTTCAGATTTAACATTTTCTTATGTAATTCTCAGAATCAATAATTCACAAGGTCCTTTTCAAATTTCAATTAATGAAAATATTTCAGAGTTATGATTTCCGCTATTATTTATATTTTTATTTTTAAGTACTTGTGTTCTCCCCCCATACATTAAATCATTAGTATTTTTCATTTAAGTCTTATGTCTCAAGTAAAAACTTTTTTATTACAATAATTTTTGTATTGTCATTTAATTATTAAATTTTTATTATTTTTCAAAGATTCATATTAATTATAATACTGCGAGCTAGAATTTATTTTTTATACTAATCCATCCGCGGCAAATTTTCAATCGTAAACAAGAGTAAAAAACTTTGGATTTATGTATAATATCCTAAGACTTTTTGATTTATTATATATTTTTTTAAATTTTCTTCAACCAAAATTAATTTATTTAAAATCAATTAAGTATATTTATTCGATTAAATGCCAAATTTGTTTATTTAAAAATCTTTTACCCTGTGTTCTATCCGACTATCTTTCTCGCAATTTTATTGAATTTAATTTATATTTTTATTATTTATTATATTTTTGATAAACTTGCAATATAAAGGCATACCTTTTTAATTCTTTTAATTTTTTTTAAAATTGTGATTACTTTAATTTTAATTTTTTTTTTGTAATCAATATATTTTTTGCAAATTATATATAAAAACAATAGTATTTTAATTATGCATTAAATATTCCAGATAATTTAGAAAGCTTTTAAACAAAATCTAAAAAATGTTTTTGGACTAATCCTCCAGGCCAATTTGTTATTAACATTGTACTACAGAAAAAATAAATTTAATAAATTTAATATAATTTTTAGGGAATTACAAATATTATTTTAATTATTTTTACATTAAATTTATATTTTCTAGTGTTTATATTCTTGTATGACATAATCCAGTTTATTCCTTTTTTCGGAGTTTCGTCGTTTTTCATGGATGTACGCTTGAATTGATTTTTTTATATGTAGAATTTTTAATTATATTTATAATTTATTTCTCCAAAAAAAATATAAATGATATTTTGATTTTCATCTAGCGTCCTCCGTTACCGGGAATTTGGCGCGGGTTCAGCGGCTACGGTTTTGCCGTTTTTAAATTGTTTATATTGATTTATAAATTATTTTTTAATTTGTAATATAATAATTAAAATGTTAATTTTGGTAAATAACATTTAAAATTAATTTTTTTAAGAATTTTCTTGTTTTATTATTATTGCAGTTTATATATTCCATTTGGAATTATAAACAAATTCTGTAAATTGAACTCAACAATGTATGAAATTAATTAAAGATTTTATTATTTTTTCGTCTTCTATAGATGAAAAATTAATTTTTTTTTTTTTTTGAAATTACAAGACTTTTAAAGTATTATTCATTTAAAAGTTCAAGAAAAGTTTAGAATTTTCCAAAAATGCTAGATTTAATGGAAATTTATGTAAATACTTAATGAAAATTTGTTGAAATAATTTATTTTTTTCCCATTATTATTTTAATTACTCAATTTAAATATAAAAAAGTTTTGAAAACTTTTTTCTTTTTTTAATAAACAATTTCCAGGTGTTTTTTTCTTTTTTGAATAAATTTAATGGCTAATCTGACCAGCATAATTTATGAACTGTCGTTTAAATAACTTAATTTTAATATTTATTTAATTCATCTTTTAATTTTTTAATTGTTTTTTCTTATTAAAATAAGAACTAATCTTTGAATTATATTAAATATTTAAATTCGTTCTTCATAATTTTTTTAATGATTTTTTCTATTATTTTATTATACAAAACAATTTAAATAAAATTATTAATTTTGCCTTTTTAAATAAATATCTTGTCACGAAATGTTTAAGAGTGATAAGCGCGTTCTCTTTGACAGAGAACATTTTTTACTCCAATATGATCGTATAAAAATAAAATTTTAATTATCTACATTTAAATTACAAATTATTTAAATTAATTTATATCTATGACATTTAATTAAAAATCCGGGTGAATAATATGCACGCGAAAAAAATGATTAAATTTACAATAATTGTTTTTACAGTTACAAAGGACAATTATTGTATATTTTGTTATTATTCTTTTAATATTTTCATTTTCCTTTTCATCTGTCATTTTATAATTATTATCATAGAACAGATATTTTTTGTACCAAAAATATCATAAATAAATATTAAATTTTCAATGATTTTAATCGAGTGCCTCCTCGTTTCAAAATTGGCCTACTACAGAATTGTCACATATTATATATTTCATTTTAGATAAAATGAATTTTGTTATTAATTACTTTTTCTAATTTTATATTTATTAGATTTTTGTACCATCAATTATGAAAAATAGAAATGTTTTCAAAATGTAAAGTTTAATTTAACATTTTTTACGATCAGATTGGTTTTTGCTTTTTTTTTATTGAATATTAAATAAAGATTAATTTTTTAAATAAAATATGTTATTTTAAACAAACCCTTTTAATTATTAAAATTTTTTAAACGATAATTAATGTATCAGTGAGATTGTGCCGAAAATGATTTATTGAATTTGATTTAAAAATATTAATTTGTTCATTTAACATTAAATTTTACATCCTCACTGGCATTGTTTTTTTAAATTTTTATGTTTTTAAGAATGTATTTGTTTGTGACAAAAGTTACTTGATTATAATTATTTAAAATGGATTTTCAGAATATTCTTCCTCTTTAATTAAAAAAAAATAAAAATTTTAATTATTTACATTAAATTATAGATTTTAAATTATCATTTAAAATTCAATTAAATCGTATATAAATTCTAGCTTATGTTTATAATGATATAATTATATAATTTTTTTCCTTTTAATTTCCTCATTCCATACTAATTTTTTCATCCATCTGTCATTTAGCACAATCGAGCCAGGAGAAATTTCGGGTTTATGGTTACAGTAGATTCTTTAATTTACAAATTATACAAGCTCAAGGAGTTGACAAAACAAACTTTTTTTAAATGTAAATTTTGGTTGTCTCAAAAAATTACAACTCATAAATAGCTGAGGATAATAAACTGAAAAATTGTTTTTCTTTTTTGTCGAGAACTTTAACAAATATTTTAATTTTATGTAATAAGTGAAAGTCAATTTTCTAATTATATATAACGCAAATGTCTCATTCTCTTTTTTGCTTTCTAAAACAAATAATAAAAAATAAATAAATTTTTACTTTCCTTTTAATAATTTATTTAAAATATTTTTATTTCATTAATAAAATTTTTGAAATTTTAAAGATAAACAATGTATTCTTTAATCCTTATCGTGAAATTTTTTAGATTTTAATTGCTATTTTTAATTAGTTCATAAAATTCTAAATCAAAAAAATAAAAAATAAAATTAGTAAAAAGTAAAAATGTAATGAAAAAAAATTTGTTATATGACACTTCAAATTTTTTGAAACTTTAAAATGTGAGTTAATTTTTATTTAATATTTAAACTGGTTTCAAGTTTTTTTTTAAATATTTAAGATTTTTCGTAATGCAACTGACTTTTGTGTTAGTAATTACATTTAGTCGTTAGCGAAACTAAATTCTAATTATTGTTATATGAAAGTATATATTTAATTTGTTTTTACATAAATTCTCGGTTCTGAAACTGTTGAGTTTCCATATTATTGTATTAAATAAATAGTACAAATAGATATGCTCATTATCAGTTAATTTTAACTCAATATCATTATAATAAATAACTCTATTAACAAATGCTAAATATTTAAACGGTATTTTTTGGAAATTATAATTTACTTTATTAAGAGATTTAATTAAAGAAAAGAACAAATTTTTAAAATTTTTTTTGAATTAGGTATGATAATAAATACAATTAAATCTTACAAATTAAGTTTAAAGATTTTAATTTGTTGTCCTATAATAAATGTCTTTTAATGTTTATTTATTGAAAAATTCGTTAAAAAACCGCAAAAATTTTAGACCCAATAAAAAGGCTATTTTGGACAAAACTTTAACAATCAAAAATCTGTTGTTTTTTGTCGACGAATTGATTGATACTTTTCAATAAATTTATCCAAAAAGTTAGATAAATCACAAAACTTTTTTACTTTTCTGAACTCCCTTTGAATCGGTTTTTTCAACTCCATTTTCTAAATTTTTTCAAACTCATTTTTGACAAAAAATTGGAAAGTATGAAATTAGATTTTCATATTTGGTATAGAACATTGACCAATTAAAAATTTAAACTTACTCAACATTCTGAATTGAATTATACAATAATACTAAAATTTCGCCAATTGGTTTTATATTTGAAAATTTATTATAAGTCAAAATTTTAACTAATTTATTTATTAATTTACATAATTTTTATTATCAATAAAGAAAAAATTTAATCTACCTCTGTAACAATTATTGTTGCATATTATTGAAAAATAAACTCTTTAAAATACAAAAGACATGTGATTTACAATATGAGCATAGAAAAATAAAATAAAATAAATAATAAAAATTGAAAAAAAAATATTCGAACTCATTGTTTATCTATTAATTTTTAAAGAATGAATCATTTTCTATGTTAATTTTTTGTTTAGTTCTTTAATATATTATTACATCATTAGCAAACTATTGAAATATAGAAATCAGAGAAATTAAAAAATCATTAATAATAGAAAGCGCAGGCGCAACGAAGAAATTCATATAGGAGATTATGGTCATGAAAATAGCTTAAATAAAAAATTAAATGAAAAAAAATAATTGTATGAAACAAACAGAGAAAATTTATTTATTCACTTTTACATAAATAAAAAAATAAAAAATAAATTTTTAAGCTAAGAACCATATAGAAAAATGCATTAATAGTTCAAATTTCGATTTAACAATAATATTAATTTATATTAATAAAAAAAATAGATGAAATGAAGTGGAAATGTAAAATATAAAATTAACAATTTATGGGTTAACTAAAAAGTATATTTAAATAATTAATTCTTATAAATACACTAAGCTAGAAAAAGCAACAAAGCATTGTGATTAAAAACTTTAAATTTCTATACAAATAAAAAAACTCTTTTAAAAAATTACGTAAAATATAAAATCGTTATAAAATCACTTTCGTGCAAGAGTAAGAAAAATTGTTTTCTATATCCAATCTATTCAATCTGTTAAACAATTCATTAAATATTTTTTTTATTACAAAATTTTTAACTTTTTTGCTTTTCCCTCTAAAATAAATAGACGATAAAATCAAAATTATTACCTTTTTAAAATTAATGATAAATAATTATAATGATAATTAAATGCATAGTAAATTAAAAATTTATTAACTTTAAATTTGTTTAAGCGCCAGCCTTAGACCATAAAATAAGAAAAATTAATTTGAATGGCTTATAAATTGAAATTGCATTAATTCTTCATCATCTTATACATACAATTGAAATGTGCCTGAAAAATGTTATTGAGGTCATTAAAATTTATGAAAAGAATTAATAATTTAATGTAAGGTTGCAACCCCGACATTTTTGGCCATTTTTCGGGGTTAACCCCGACCACGACCCCGACGCTTTCAACCCCGACAAACCCCGACCCCGACCCTTAACCCCGACTCGGGGTCGGGGTTAAATATAGACCCCTAAGAATGGCATTTTAGTGGGAAAAAAAGCAAAAAATATATACAAATTTTGAATTTTTTTAAATCATCTTGACAAATTTTTATTAAATAAATTAAATTTGCTTTGTATTCAATAGTGATGTGGAATAGTGGATCGTGCTTTAACACTAACAAATTTTTGTCAAGAGTTCGAGCGGTGGTGCCGATTAATAAATATTCTTAAACAAAAGTAATATAGTTTTTTGACTATATGGCATAAGGAAAAAATTGAAAAAAAACCCCGACCCCGAACGATTTGTCAACCCCGACCCCGAACCCCGACGCTTCCAACCCCGACAACCCCGAACCCCGAATTTTCCAACCCCGACGTCGGGGTTGCAACCCTAATTTAATGTAAAACCATTCTAATTATTTTGAAAATAAAAATTTATATCTATTTGTTTATATTGATGTATTATAATATAAATAAATTAGCAAAAAAAAAACAAAAAAAAAAGAAAAATAAAAATGCCAAATAAGACCAATAAGAAAAGCATTTTTCTGTTAACAAAATTAATTTAATTGTCTCTTCTAATACAAGAATTAATATATATAAATTAATTAAAATGATAAGAATAGGAAAACTAAATTTTATGCACTAAATAAATTAAAATTAAGAAAATCAATTCCAAAATTCAATTCTATTCACATAACTAAGGCATTAAGAACCAAAGCAATTATTATTAATAAACCCAAAAAACACCAAAAAAAAATCGATAATAAATGTAAATAAATTAATATAATTGTTTTATGAAAATTTAATGAAAATCTACAAATTAGTTTTTGCTAACTGCAAAATTAAATTACTATCAAAAAACAGAAAATTCAAAATGTGATAAGAATTACTATAATATAAAAATAATTTATAATTTTATTGTTTAATATAATTATTTTATTAGAAAGACAAACATTAAAACAAAAATTTTCATTTAATTATAATTGAAATAAATATTTAAAATTCAAATATGAATTTTTCAATAGAAAAATTAAAAATATTAATTTTGCAAATAATTATTAGAAGTATGTAATTTTGTTTAATCACTTAATTAGTATTAATACTTTTCACTTTATATAATGTTAAAAAATAATTTAATATTTTTCTATTAAAAATTAATTTCCCAAATGCTCAAATGATATGATTGAATGAAAGTGGTGGGAAGGAATTGGTTTGTGTTGTCTATTTTGCCTGAGAACCATGAGAAAAAGACATGAAAATAGATTCAAATAAAAACAAATAATTTATCAATAAAATATTATTCCCAATTTATATACAAAATTAATCAAAGTTTTATATTTAATTATTATTATTAAAAGAAGTAAATATAATTTGAAATGCTTATAATAACTTTAATTCATGAGAATGAACGGGATTAGGCGGAATTTTTTTGATTCCGCTAAATTAAAATCGGGATCTCATTCACACCGTCACGAATACTAAACTTATCATCTATGATTCTCTTTGCTTATTTTATAATTTTTTTTTTTTTGGAAATTTTGGCTCTCAAAAAATTACCTGTTTTTACCGGTACAGAAATCGGACTTACAGTGCCGGTCAGCAACTATGAAAAAATATGATGACAAAGGTATGACGATGGCAATATGCGCCATCAGGAAAATTTTTTAGAAAATGTTAGAAGAATTTTGTCCAAAAAGATAGTTTTTTTTTTTGTTTGTATTAGTGTTCATGAAATTTTTTGGAGATTTTACACAAAAATTATTAAGTACAATAAATAATTTTATAATTTTTATTTAATTACTTTTGATATGC
The DNA here is from genome assembly GCA_023374025.1 of Heterodera schachtii. NCBI lineage: Eukaryota > Metazoa > Nematoda > Chromadorea > Rhabditida > Heteroderidae > Heterodera > Heterodera schachtii. Next base: position 2,033,475 of record SIJG01000012.1, read on the forward strand.
AAAATAAAATTTAATCAAAGAAATAATATAAATGTTATCTTGATTATTCAAAATGAATTTTAAAATAACAAAAATAATTTAGTTTAATTTGAAAGAAAAAACAGTTAAGTGAAAGCCTGAATTTGAAACATACAATTTATTAAATATTATTTAAATTCTTATTTCAGAGAAAGGAAAATATAAATGATTTCTAATTAAAAAAATAAATAAAAATTAGAAATTCGTTTTTATTTATATATTCAATTTTTGATTTTTGAATTTTTATAATTTGACCGAAAATATTGTTATAAAAATAAATCTTTTAAGTAATTCATAATTAGAAAATTTAAATAAAATTAAAAATTTATATTTTAAAATATTTTACTTTTATGTAATGAAAACCTAATAACATTAAAAACCAAATTCATTTTCGAAATGATAAATTAAAATAATAACAAAAATAATATTTTTAATAAAATTACAAACAGTTGAAGAATATCGAATATAAATTTATAAATTATAAAGAAATTAAATATTATGAATGAAAATTATTTTTTATTATTTGTTTTTAAGCATAATTAAAGATGAAAATAATATTCATTACAACAAATAATAATAAAGCGAACAAAATAAAGGAAAAGACATATAACTATAAACAAAATGATTTGCTAATGAATTTTAGACCCATGTTCAAATTCTTTGTTTCCTCCCCATGATTTAAAAATTAAATCTTTATAAAATAGAAAATAACGCAAGGAATATTATGTGAATAGTGCGCTATAAAAGCTATGCACAAAACTTAAAATTCAATATAATATTTCGGATTATATATAAAAAAATTAATTAATTAACTAAAAATATTTTTCTTTTGTTAAATTGTCAAAGAAATATTTCAAAATATTATTAGAATATAAATTTTAATTTTTTCATTTATTAATTCATTCATATTTTTTTCATTCGATAAAATGCCGCTTTTTATATTATTACAAAGATTTTTTGTATTTAAAATTTATAGGTTTGTTGGTATTTCATCTAATAACAAAAACCCGTTTTCTAATATTTTTTTATTTTCCTTTATTATTATTATTTTGTAAAGATTTATTTATGCTATGACTTATACCACAAAGATTTTACCTTTTAAAAGAACTTTTCAATGTTCGAATAGAAAAATATTGCCTCAATATAATTTAAAAACATAAATAATTATTTGATATAAGATTGTTTCATACATAACTATTTCATATTATATATTTATAATTTTATGAAGTAAAATATTCAATACAAATTAATATTCAATTTTATTATCAAATTAAAGAAAAGAACTTCAAATAGAATATGAATTAAATAAGCAATAAAGTAATTAATTAAAATAAATATTTATTAAAGAAATGCAAAATATTCCATTTAAAATAATATGAATAAAATTATAGAACATCTTTTTAATTGAATCATTATTTAATTTTGTTAATCATTTGATATAATTGTATATCCCTAAGAATTCTTTGTTGATGTTTAAATTCAAAAAAATTATATAGTTTAAAAAAATGATAAAAAACGTGTTGTGATTAGATAAACACAACTATATTATGCTTTTGTAAAAATTTTAAAATTAAGATAAAGAAAATCTAATTAAACGTATTTTATCAAAAAAAAATTCAAAACCAAATTTTTTAGAATTATGTTTCCATTATTTAAAAAAAAATTCTTTTGTAAAATTAACACCACAAAAAAAAGTACAAAAATTTTTAATAAATGAAATTATAAAATAAACAAATAAATTTATGTTATGATAAAAATTCAAAAATTTTTAATTATACTAAATGCACATAAGAAGTAAAATGATATAATTATAGGAAGTGAAACCAGTAAAAAATATTAAATAATTAGAATTTTTTGAAAAAACTTTATAAAAATAAAAACTATTATTAAGTCTTAAAAATCAAATATTTTCACACTCTCGAAATATCATTTATTTAAATATTCTCAAAATATTACTTAGTTCAATATAAATAATTACCCATGAAAAAACCCTTTCTTAATTTTATATAAAAAGTATTGTAGAAAAGAATTCTCATTATTCAAAATTAGGACAAATTCGCTTAGAGAAATATGAGTTTATTTAAAAAAAAATTCAAAACTCAATTAATGAAAAATTACAGTCAATTAATTAAAATTTAATTTTAATTTATTCATTAAAATTAATTTAAGGAAAAATCGGCTTTAAATATTCATCAACAATTTTATTTTTATAGAATAGGAAAATAATTTAAAAATTCATTATATTTATTAGGCAGAATAAATAAAAATAAAAACAATAATAATATAAAAAAATTCTTACAATTCACATTTATATATAAAAACTTTTTTCAAAAGAATAATTACAAAATCAAGTTAAATAAAGAAAAGCTATCGCTTCTCGATTCGACAATTACCAAAAAAGTTATAAATTAAAAATTGTGAAAAAGTCGAAATTTCTTTATAAAAATCACCAAACTTTAATTTATCGTCAAAAAAACCAGAGAAATTTTTTTAATAAATTCAGAAAATAAAAATATTTTATATTATTCGTAAATAATATGTTCAAAAATGAACTTAAAATTTAATAAATTAGACAAATTAAATAGAAAAAATATATTATTTGTTTTATATTTGAGTTAAAATCTAAAGCAAAAGTAGATTCGTTGGAGAAATTTTGATAATAATACAATAATAACCAAAATAAAAGCAAATAAAGTGAAAAAATGTAGAAACCATTTAAAATAAATGAATTTTAACTATATGATTTTAATTAATTTTGCACAAATGTGATACTTTAAATGGTTTTCAAACTTTTGCGAAAAAGGTTTTAATCTTTTTCTGCCAATCCTTTTATGAGAGGCTCACAACAATATTGGGGAGAATTAAATTTTGAAAATTTCATTTGATGAGATAAGAATCAATTTGTAAATGTTCGTCTACAAGAATAAAAAAGGTATATTATTACATTTTTAATTTTTTTTAATCATACATTTCTATTTTTAATTGTTCTTTAAAAACAATTATTTCCTACTTTTTGTTAAATTTAAAATTTAAAAAATGCACGACTAAATTCATAGGAGGAAATACGAACCTTCTCAATATTAAATAAAAAATGACCGAAGAAAATAATTTACTATCTAAAGATAAAAAATAAATTAATTATAAATAAATTCAATGTAGAAAATGAAGAAGCATTAACAAATTGGTTATTTATTATGATAAATAAATATTTGTACTATCCATATATAATTTGAGACGAAAAAAATATAAATATTTAAATACAATAGCCAAAAATATGTAAAAATTAATATTGAAAAATAAATACTATTTATTTAAAAAAAACCAATTTCAAACATATGGAATTAGAATATTTTATATGCGACGCTTTCCGACACCGCTTGGGATTTTTATTATGTTTCCATTAAATTGAACAAAATTACATTTAATAAATTATTTCTACAAATGAAATATGCAAAGCTTTGCGATGTGCTTTTGAGTATTGCTATATTTAAAATTAATTAAAAAGAAAATTAAAATTTAGAAGTTTATTAATTCTTTGATCCATCTACATCAATACTGAAGCTCACCAAATAAATGGAAATTGGATCAGGAGAAAAAAAATTATATTTTATACTATGAAATAAAAATACCAACACAAAGCCGAAAAGAATTTGAAGAAAAAATTCTTTTAAAAAATAATGTTTGTATAAATAAATAATTTTTAGATTATAAAATCTTTCATTAAATTACAATAAAAACAATAGTTTCTTGCGTAGAAATAACAATGAATACATTTATTTAAACAATAAATTCTAGAAAATTTATAAATAAGCCGGTGAATTTCATTTTTTAACATTTAGCTGTTTTGTTTCGGTGAGAAATATAAAAAATAACAATTCAGAATTAAGTTAACGACATTTAATGCATGCAATATGATTAATGATATTGAAAATTATTTAATAATAAACTCATCATTATAGAATTAAAATATTTACAAATTAGCTAAAAAATAATGAAGAAAATATTGAATATTAATTAATAAAATTTCAAAAATTTTTTAAAATAAGTAAAATGTAATATGAATTTATAATTTAATTTATCACCTAAATTTAAAAAATACATTCTATTAATAAAATTATTCGAATACATCGCACTACTAATAAAATTGCAAAAAATAAATACAATAAAAATAACGACAATTACACAAAATAATCACGGCAAAGAGGAAAGAGTGATAAGAAAATTGAAAACCTTGAATTGATTATTAGATAGGTATTTAACATTTGTGTGGATTTGATTATATATTCGTTTATCGTTCGAAAAACTTTGTTGCTAAAGAATTTTTTTTTATTAAACTTCCAAACAAAAAATAAAATGATCAACATTAAAATAAACCCTTTAAGTTGACTCTAATTACTTCTTGATTTTTTGTAATCTATACATAATAAATGCTTTTATAAGTTTTTATTTGGTAACTATTGAATTTGTCGTTTTTATAATTGTCTTCATTTATAAGGAATTATATTTACAAAAAGTTGGTTTTTTAAATAAAAACTGCCTGAATATTGAAAAAAAATATTAATTTTAATTAGCAATACTCTTATATTTTAATTAATTTTATTATTTGTAATTTTTGTTGTCATTTTGTATTGAATTTTTATTAATACATTTTATTTGCTGAATCTTGGTGCTACATTACGTACTTTTTTGTTTTCTTTATAAAAATGCTATTTATTATTAATTTTAATTTTTTCTTTTTGTTTTTCTGATTCAATGCCTTCTTTTCAAAGAAATCCATCAGCAAAAAAAAAAAAACTACTGTCAAAATTTTGTAATAATTTTTACTCTTTGTATATATAAAAATTTTCCCGAAATGGAGCCCAATTAAAAATTATAAACTAAAATTTATTTGATGTTTTTCTATGGATCTGAATATTTATTATTGGAAATTTTGTTTAATATTCTTTCATTATTCGAGATGACCCTAGACTTCATTAATATGTTGGAGTTTTTGTTTTGTTATCAATTTAGTTATTATACCTTTAAATTTAAATATTTTAGAAATTAGCTTTAAGATAATATTAATTAAAGATATTTAAACAATTAAATAATTAATTAATTAAATAACTTATTAAAAGAATTTTATTTTAATTATTACTTATTTATTGTAATACTATTTACCAATTTTTTTAAATATTGATTGTATAAAATTTTTTCAATAAATATTAATTATAATAATATTAAAAATTTTTCTTTGTCAAATATTTTTATTTAACATTAAGTATACAAATATATTATTAGAATATTTTTTTTACAGAAATTTAATTAATTTTTGATTACGTTTATTAAATAATTAACTTCTTTCTTTAATGACTATCGAATGTCAGACCTTTGAAAAATTTTTAGTCTTTTGGTAAGAATTTATAAAAAACTTTCTCCAAAATTTCTCACATCAAAACGAGCTTGCTCTCTATAGTTGTCTACTTTTGTTTACTTTATTATGAACTTTGTTTATATTAAATTAGTTAATAATAATAAAAGAATTAAATTGTATATTTGTTGAATTTTATTAATAAAATATAATTAATTAATTCATCTTTCACTTAATAGTGCTCAAATTGTTTTGCATCTGGTTGTTGTATATTTTTTTCATATTTTTATGGGCTTTTTTAATTAAAGATTATTAATTTTGTATTCTAAATTTTTATTAATTAAAATATAAAATTATTATTCTCACGTTTTCTATGGACAAAATTGCGCCAATGACGTTCGCAAAATAAATAAATAAGTAACTATATTCATTGCATAATGATAAATGAATTGATTAGCGTCATTAGGCTGGGATTGTCTAAACAATTTTGCATCGATGTAATTTTTGCATCATTTTTAAAATAGCATTTGCTGCAATTTTTGGCTTTGGGGAAAATCACAATTACGAACAACAAACTATAAATTTGGCATTTTGTCCCCGAATTTGTCATTACGACAAAAAATTAAGTCGTTTTCCGTCACTTTGCTTTAGGGTATTGGGTGTGAGTTTTTTGAAAAACCAGTATCCGCTCAGAAAAGCCGGTCTTATAGGAATTCCTGTTGACTTGGCCAACTCAATCATTTTGAATTAATTTAGAACTAATTAAGAATTTTAACATGTCCATCGTTGCTGGGCATGAATTGATGCACTCGCTTGGCTTTAGGCATGAGCAAAGCCTAAATGATACACTAAATTACATCATCTTACGGAAAAATGAATGGGTAAGTAACATAAATATTTTAAATAAATTTTTAATGTGCTCATTATAAAGCAATCGAAAATTCATTCAAAAACGCAAAACTTTGGCTTCGCTTACGATTTCGGTTCGGTTATGCATTATCCAGCTGGGGGCAATCATGAACAGTAAGAAAAATCTCGGAATTTAATGACCAAAATTGGAATTAAAGGGGCTTATATGACCTGATCACTTTGCCACGGTTTTATCAACAAACGATTGGTCAACGCGAACGATTCTCTTTTAAATACGCGGCCATAATTAACCGAATTTATTGCGAATGCAAAAATGGTCGAAAATTTCGGAAAATTAGACTCATGCAAAGGCCATGAGGACAAATGCCAAAACGGGGACTATTTGAACCCAAATGATTGCACAAAATGCCATTGTCCGGACGGATACGGTGGTCAAAACTGTAAAGAAATCGAAGAGAGTGAGAATTAATTAATCCAACAATTAAAACAAATTGTAAATTAATAGATTTGAATTGTGAGGATTTAAGTGGGATTGCAAGAGAATTGGTGGCCAATCAGTCAGCAGTGTTTTTGAAGACGAAGGCCAAATGTGTGGGGAATTGGCCGTGCCGGTGCCATTGGCGAATTAAGGCAATAAATAATGTTTTAGAAAATATAAAATCATTTTGAGGCTTATTAATGCAAATTTTAATTGCTTTCAGCCTGAAGCGGGGAAAAAGGCGCGAATTCAGTTCAAAAGTTTGAACAATTTGTTTGAATGCACATCCAACTGCTCATCGGCGTATGTCTAGGTCAAATATCAAGCCGACGAAAGGGCCCAAGGCAAAAAAAAACAAACAATTAACTAATTAGTTATAATTATTTAATGATTAGCAAAATATCGCTCATTAAGGTGCCAAACTTTGTTGTGCCGCATCACTCACTGATCTGAACGCAAATGAATACAAAAATTGGATTGCGGCGGAAAAGCCGGACATGTCCATTGTCATATCCGCGCGCCTTTCACCAAAATGGACCGTACCATCTACCGTATTCGAGCTGACGTATGAATCAGGCAAGGAAACTTGTAAAATAAATTTTTATATATTTTCAATTTTTCAACAATTAATTTATTTTAAATAGAAAATTGACTTTATTTCAATGGCTTTCATAAATCAGAACCATTACACAATTAAAACAGTTCGAAAATGTTAAGGCAACGTCAAACTCTTAAATTCGAACAAATGCGTAAATACCGATAATTTGTTTGCCGAGAAAAGGAACCCCGGCACCGGCGGTTTGAAATGTTATGACGAGATCAAACACCAATCTTATGACTGCTCCTGTCACGGTGATAAGAAATGCCTCGCTGAAGAAAAATGGGCACACGACGCCTTTCTTTGTCCAATAATAAAGGTAATTAATTATTCATTATTATTAATTAATGCCAAAAAACACCGCCACAGACGCACACATTTCATATAATATAGGCAATTTAATTTTCAGGTAGAGTGAAGCGGGACCGGGACCTGGTAGCGGACAAATGAGTACAACTGAGTACCAAGTTTTAGGTTTTGACATGGACCTGGACTAGTCCCGCTTTTCCCAGCAAAAAATCCCGCTTTTTTAAACTCGAAAAGGTCCCGGTCCCGGTCTTGCCCAAAATTCCCGGTCCCGCTTCACTCTATTTTTTTTGTTTCAAAAAAGCGGAAATAAGAAAAAATAATGACGATAAACTGGAATAAGGATAAATATGGCAAATGATAAAAACTCTATTTTATTAATTAATTTGTAAATTCAAGGTCAATTCAATTCAAATCAAAGGAAGCCGACAACGAGTGTTCACTAACCCAAAAGATTTTCGATACAATTGGACTCGGATTGAGGTTGATTGTTTTGTGAGTTGGAGTCTTCTAATTTCAAAAATTTGTTTAATTGACTAATTTTATAGAAAGACGATGCGGGCACCGTAAGCTTTTGGGGCTACAGTAAGCCGGAGACAAAGGAAATAATTCGGGTGGACGAAGTACACTGTTTGACTTATGAAACTGCTGGAGTGCCAAAACGGTTCAAAAGTTTGCAAGTCGAAGAACAGCCGCTGATGAAAAAACTGAGTCCAAGTCCATTCTTGGCCAATAATGCTTCATCATTTATCCATGTGTTCGTGCCATTTGTTGGCCATCCATGAGAGAAGGGGGAAATCAGTGATCAATGGATCTGTCTGCTGATTGATGGTGATCAGTTGGCCAAATTCCATCAATAAATTTTTATCTTTTTTTTTTACTTTTTAAAGGTATCAATGTTTTTAATTCCTTCTCGTATACGTATTTTTAGCGCATTATGCACCAGCATGGGCTATAAATTTTTTGGCTAAAAGTACAAAAATATCTCTCCCCTAAATAAATAAAATAATTAACAATTTTGATTTGAAGGCATATAAACAATCAAAAATTTAATTTTTATGCCTGTGGTGGGTGGTGTCTTTTTGTTTATTTTTTTTTTTTGATTTTTCCAATTGGAATGTTTGCATTTGTTTAATGATTCACCAATGTATTTTTATTCATTTAATTAATTATTATTTTTATTTCGTAATAAAATCAGTGTCAAAATCTTTTGAATACAGAAAATTTAATGAAGAATTTACGAATAACAGATTTATAAATTCAAATAAAAATAAAATTGATGAATATAATTTATTTAACAAATTATTTCGTAAATTTGAATATTTTATTATCTTTAAAAAGTTTTTTATTTTGAGCTTTTAATATTTATAAAATAAGATCTAAAATTTATTTGTCATAAAACCCATGAAAAATGGCGTTATGGAAAACATTAACAAAAATTGCTTAAAAAAATAATGCAAAATAGTGTATAAAATTAGAGAAGTTAAGTAAGACTATTCAATATAAACCCTAAAACACATAGAATTTTGTTTTACTTATTAGTCAAATTTTGCAACAAGCCTTATAAATTTAATTTAGTTTATATAAATTAAGATTAAAAAATGAAAATTTGCTCACTTGAAATACATAAATTTTTTAGAACTAATGCAAAAAATATTTAACATGAGATTTAAAGACAAACCAACCCAAAAATGCAATTTAAATAAAACATTCTCCAAAAATGTAAAAGTCATATGCATTTATAAAATATATAAAGTAATAAAACTTTTTTTTATTTGGCTTAATTTCAACTATTTAAATAATTAAATTAGTCATGTAAAATTCAATGCGTAGAATTATCAAAACGAATACAGGCCAATGAGATTAAATGAGCAAAAAAAAGATAAAATAAGTTAATTCTTATTTATTTTTTCAAAATTTATTTATTATTCGATTTTGTTTTTATTTTTATTTTGCCATAATATTTTCGATTATATGAATTTATTATCATATTCAAATATTTTTTAATATTTTATTGTTTTACTTACATGAAAATATTTTTAAATTATCTAATATTTTTTTTTCTTAGTCTCACGAATAGTTTCCCGTGTCGTCGAAAAAATTCTATTAACAGCTGAATTTAGATAATTTATTGATGATAATTAAAAACAAATAACTTTTATAAAAACAATATTAAAAATTATAAATTAATATAATTTCATCATATATTAAAAATAGTTATTTTTCTTTCCGCCTTGCTTAAATTGCAAAAGAACATACCTAAATGATATAAGATTTAAAGATAAAAAAAAAGAAAACACGAAAACAGTCCGTTTTATTTATATTAAAAATTATATTACAATTGTATAAAATATTATTTTTTATAAAAAAATCAAATTAAAAAAATAAGGAATTTATTAAGCACCGAAATTGATTTACTGTGATCAGCTCTGTAGATCGCGTATTATTAAATGGAAATCACAACATTTATAGATATTTTTAAAACAATAAAAGCTAAATTTAAAACAATTAACATAAAATTAAGCAAAAATTTATATGCGCAGTAATCAAAAAAATTTACTGAAATAACTGCCTGCAAAAATAAAAAATTCAGCAGTAATTAAAACCAAGTTAATACTATAATTAAGCAAACCATATAATAATTTGTTATGTATTTAAAATAAGCAGAAATTACAATTATTAACTGCAAACCAGGGCTGGGCGTAGCTGGATTTTCAATTACGGAAATCCGTAATTCGTAATTACGGCGATTTTTTCAATTACGGCCCTCCGTAATCCGTCATGACGGGGGTCTAAAAACCCCGTAATTTTCCGTAATCAGTAACCAGTAATCCGTAATTTTAAAATTTTAATTTTTTGAAAAATTTTCAAATTTTTATTTTAAAAGTTTAATAATTTTTTAAGCAATTTAAAAGCATATTAAAAAGATTTGGCCTAACCGAAAGTGCGTATAAACACCGCAGAGAAAAATTTTTAAGATTTAACTGCAATTTGTAAAAGATTTTGCGTCAAAATAGGATAAAAAAGTAAATTTGTCAAAAAAAAGTTATTTTAACATTTTGGAAAATTTATTAGCATAAATACAATAAAAAAGAAAAATTCGCCCCTAAATTCAACCCAAAATTTCAAAAAACACACCCCTAATAAATTTTAAAATAGTATTGCTTAAAATAAAATGAGCTTATTTGTTAGTTAAAATTTTGGAAAAAATAAAACAAATAATACAAACAAATTTAATAAATAAATAATTATTCCGCATTCATAAAAGATAAAGAAAAAAAGCAGAGTTAAATTATTACATAAAGTATAAAAACATTCAAGCATTTCACTATAAAATAAACTTGATATAAAAATATCTCTATTCATGGCATTTGAATATCAATCAGTACCTTAATTTTAATTTAATATTAATACAAAGTACAATCACACTGCCACACAAACTAATTCTGTATCATTAATCAAAAGTACTAACCGTTAAATTTTGATATCGATCAATTTTTTAATTTATGAAATAAAAATAATGAATAGGGTATTAGAAATAAGGCGATCAAATATTAAATAAATACAACCATCTTATAACAAAAAATAATAAAATATTAAAATTGATAACATACAAAATTTTTAAAAATATAAAACTTTTTCAAAAAAGTCTAAATAAATGTGTGTTTTACAAAAAAAGACAAAAAGTTAATTATTTAATTCTAATTGCACTATTTACCGATAATAAAAAATAACTTATTAAAAAATTTTTATTTGTGGAGAGATTTCTATTGTTTTCACTAATTGTTCTCTATTATCCTAACACATGTTGATCCAGGAGCAATATGTAGCATCAAGGTATAAATAACAGATGAATTTTGGCAATAAAAGATTAATAAATCATAAATAAATAAAATGAAAAAAAACATTTTTTTAACTTAAAATTTATTACAAAACATTTGAAAAGAGCTATAATATAAATTATTAACATACTGTGATACAAGAATTGATAGATGTCGCGAGGATTATTAAAAATAAAAATTTAAAAATCCTTTTCCAAATACTCAGCATTAATTAATACATTTTCTGCTTAATTAAAAAAATTTCATAATAAGTGAAAACTTATATATATATATCTTATGAAATAATGAATTTGTAATAAATAAAAAATATTCCATCAAGATGTTTAAATAAATATTGCATTTCCTAATACTAATGATACAATTTGCGTGATATGGCAAAATTATTGAAACAAAAATTTTCTGTATAATTTATATCATGAAATAATTAATTCTTAAAAAAATATTAATATTAAGTTCTAATGATTTTAATTTGGTGAATAGCAATAGATTAAATTTTAAAACAAAATATTTAAAATTAAATATATCACATTAGACTTATGAGTGAAAGCTTTTTCTTTTACCCCAAATAAACCTATAATATCTCACCATTTCAAATTTAAAGGAAATAATATGAAAATAAATCTTGCTTATTAGATTGAAATAATTTCAATTCTTTTATTATTAACAAATAATTTTAATAATTTTATTATTTATAATTTAATGAAATGTAATGCTGAAATTTTGATAGAAAATATATTCTATTTTCTTTGTGCAACAAAATTAATGAATTTGATCAATATATTTTTTATTGAAAAAATAAACACATTAATAATTGCCACCAAGATGTTAATTGAACCCACAAAACAAGTGCACTCATTAATAATAAAAATAAACAAAAAAAAGGAAAATATTAAAACATTTAAAATTTTTCGATAATACATACGTGCCAAAAACAATAATAAAAAGCCAAACAATTAGAAAACAAATGAATAAAATCTTTATCAAAAAATAAAATAACTCACTAAAAAGCACGGCCCTAATAATGTAAAAGTTAGAATTTGATAATTTAATCGCAAATTTCATATTAAAATAAAAAATTCATTTTAAAATTTTATTGATTTTTTAATTAAAATAATAACAAATACTTATAAAAAATTTACGTTAAATACAAATTATAAAAAGGAATCTGACTTTAAATGTTCATCGCAGCAGTTGCATGCAAGCCGATTCCTTCATACGAGATAAAATCAAATGAAAAAAAAAAGATTATTAATTTTTAAAAGTCGGATAATTGCTAAAAATTTATTGTGTAACCAATTGAAAGTTGTACAAGCCCTAAAATATAAAATGAAAATTAAAAATTCACATTTGAAAATTTGGTTAGTCTTGGAGATGCAGAGAATTCTTTTAGGAGTGAACGAGCCATGTGGCCGCTGGAATTATATAAAAAATTTATAACTTTAGATCACATAGTCAAATGAAAACCACCTAAAATAATGATTCCTCGAATTTTATTTGCCAAAATTATACAATCGAAAGAAAATATTAACATGCATGTTAATAAATAACTTAATGATGCAGATCATTAAAAATTTATAAAATTTCCAAATGCTCATAATAAAATTAATTAATTTAAAATCATTATAACTTAAAATAAAGCGTTATTTTTACATTATATCCAAAAACAAAACGAAAACAACTAGCATATCCCCCGTAGAATATTAAATACAAATCAGTAAAAAAAAACACTAAATTTTACAAACTAAGGCGTTCGTAATAAAAAAAAAAGTAAAAAAAATTAAATAAAAATATAACAAAATAGATTTTGGACTACGTGAGTTATTCTTGAAGACTAATTTTGAGAACAAAATTTTTAGTCATAATATGAATGTGAAATATTAGAAATAAATAATGTATTAAAGCCTATGAAAATAGTATATATTAATAAAGAAATAAAATTATATTAAATTCGCGAAAAGTATTTACCTAAATTTAAATTATGCTTATTGTTAGTTAATTAATTTATTTATGAGCCAATACAAGGTTTACCAATTGATAAATATAATTAAAGAAAAACAATTATAGCAAAAATCGTATTTTTAAAATCAATTAATTAGTTGGGGTTTTAAATCGAACAACGTAAAATAAAAAAAATAAATAATCAAAATTCATTACAAATTAACAAGCAAATTATAAATTGGATCTAATTTTAAAAAATCACAAATACGCAATTCCTGTATAAATAAAAATATTTAAAAATCTACTTATATACTGAAAATTAATGAAAAATATGCTTTCATGCAAAATGATAATTTAGCCGTTTGCAATTACTAATTGGTTTTTACTGTGCAAAATTTAAATTCAGATTTTATTTTTAAAATAATGAATTAATCTAAAAAAATAAAAAAGAATAAATTTATCTTATTCGAATAGAATTTTCACAAAGATAAATTTACACACTTCAAAAAGTGAATACCACCTAAATATAATGAAACTACCAAATTAAATATGCAAGGAAGTGTTTGTAATAAATTTGAATATTAATTAGTCAATAAAGGATCCAAAAATGAGAAATTATACGACATGAGTTAATTTATGTAATTTTTATTTGAAAATAAAAAATAAATTAGAAGCAAAACCTTTTAAAAATGAAAATGATTTAATCAATTTTTAAATGAAAATATTTAAATTATTTAATGAAACAGAAAAATTTTTGCTAGTTAATGAAAGAATAAAATGGAATTGTATTCTTAAAAACTAGAAATTAGAAAAAGGACGAGAATGAAACATTCGATGGCTATACCTCCTAAATAATTGTTGCGCGGCCAAAACTGGCGCTTTTAATATAAACTAAATGTAGAAGAAAGAGGGTCAAAACACCTAAAAACTAATAAAATTTGCAAAAGCTCATAGAAAAATTAATTTAAAAAAGCATTAATTCTTAATTAAACGTGTCATTTTTACATAGATCCCAAAATACATTTCCTCGAAGGTACACTTGGACGAAAATTTATACTAAAGTTGCGTGAAAAGAAGATAAAGAATAATTTGAAAATAAATTTGTTTTTCATATTTTTGGCAACAAAAATAAAATAAATTGTTTTATATTAAAATTGATAAAATGATGAAAAAATAAATGCATACAAACACTAAAAATAATTTTATTAAATGAGCAAATTGGCTAGGCTTAAAGATCAGTTGATAACGGATATATATATATATATCTAATGAAATAATTAATTCATAATAAATAAAAAATATTCCTTCAAGCTGTTTAAAGGCGAGGAAGTATTAGAATCTTAGTTAAAAGAATTTGGAAAAAATAAAACAAATAATTTAATAAATCATAAAAAATTAATTGAAATTATTAATAAAAATCATGTGAATCTAATTATCATCATTGTAAAGTTAAATATAATTAATATTATAGATTCAATCTTTGATCTTTTCAACACCATAATTATATAAATTAAAATTTAATTTAAATAATTATAGGTTCTAATGATTATAATTTGATGAAAAATAGATTAAATTCTAGCACAAAATTTTTACAAATTAAAAATATTGATTTATGCAATAAAACCATATATACACTAAAGGATCTAAAATAAAAACCTAAAGTAAAATTATCAAATATGTACATATTACTTATAAACATATAAATTTGTGAGTTCATTTAAAAACGATAATAAACAAAATTTTATTTTAAGATAAACGAAAATAATGAAAAATATGCATTTAAACAAAATTATTAATGAAAACCAAATAAATTTGCTGATATGAAATTTTCTTATAAATCATATAATAAAATAAATTGTTTATATTAAATTAATAAAATGATGAAAAAATAAATGCATAAAAAACATTGAAAAATAATTTTATTAAATGAGCAAATTGTCTAGGCTTAAAGATCAGTTGATCACGGATAACCCGTTTATAGTGCAAGTATTTTAAAACCAATAAAAGAGAATTTATTTCATAAAGCTACTATTTAAATCTTTTTATGATTAAAAAAATTTAAGAAAGACATTTATATGCATGTTGGCATCAGGATAAATTAATTAAAAAGAATTTATAAAAATAGTAAAAAAATAAACTGATTTGGACAATACTGAATGGGATCGCTCATTTTAATATTAAAACCTAAAGAATGATATGTTTTTTTGGCCCTATGTGATTTCGCCAGTGAGTGATTTCGCCAGCGAGTGATTTCGCCAGTGAACTATTTCTTTTTTTTCGGCGTCTGTATTTGATTTCGCCAGTAAGTGAACTCGCCGGTGATTGTTTTCCCCAGATTGAACCAAATTCATCCCATGGGCAAATTAATACAATATAAAATTGGATTTCTATTTTTAATTTTCTAACATTATAGCATTTATATATTCTAACCGAATTCCACTTAATTTCATGAGTTTATTTATCGCACAAATATTTGGAATACCTTTGTTAAAATTATTACATAGTTTAAATTGTGAGATATTTTTGAATGATTTCCTAATTTTTTAAAAGTGTAAGTGGTAGGCACATGCGCGTAGGTATTCAAGCGGATCACGCTGATCAAAATCAGCGACTAAAGCTTGCATGAGAATTGTATTAATTTATTGAAAATATTTAATGGATTTTTTTGTGATTTATGTTGAATTAAATAAATTAATTGTGAAAATTAATGAAAATTTTAAAACAAATATCGTAATTTATTTATACGTGCTGTTTAAAAATTATTATTCATTATTGTGATAATTTATAATTAATGCTAATATAATTTTTATAATTAATGCTAATATAATTGAAGAAATATGTAAAAAAATTAAGGATTTCACAAAAAATAAGAATCTGTAAAATTGAAATTTTTTTATGATTTTTTACGAAATTCTTCCAATTTGATGCACTAAAAGTGAAGTAATGAATAAAATAATTTTATATCTATAAATACCACTAAAAATGTAGTTCAAAAAAGTCTTTAAAAAACCATTAAAAAATTTAAGATTTTAAACAATAAATTATTTTTATTTAATTAAAATGAATATTTAAAAATATATGTTTTGCTGTAAATAAATTAGCTGGATGATATATTAATAAATTAGCAAATGTCTAGGATGATGCCCAGAAAAAAAGATTTAAACCCAAAAATATAAAAAAGCTAAAATTCACTAAATACAATTAAAAAATATTAATAGAATTTTCAAACAAAATAATAGCTTATAAATTTAGAGTTAATGCTTTTTAAAATTAAAAATATACACAGAACAATTAAATTTTAATGTTTATATTAAAGAAATGAATTTCTTTTCGAATAAAACGAAATTTGTGGAAAGATGAGTAGCTTTCTTGTTCGACCAGGAAGGACAAGTTTTTACTATTAACAATTAATAAAACCTTATTTTTTAGCAATTAAAATATATTCAAAATAATAATTGTATTTGGCTAAAGAAAATAATTTGCTTATTAAAATTAATTTAAATGTTTAAAAGCCCAACGCAGCCGAACATTTTATATAAGAATACGAGCAGCAACAGCAAGAGAAGTACTTCAATTAAATGTGATATAACTGACATATTTTAAACAAATTTAGTAATTCAAATTATTTTGGTATTATTAAATTAGTTATATGAAAAAATAATATGAATAATAAATATATTTTTCATATAAATATCAAAAAACATAACTTAAAAATAATTTAAATTATTATACAACAATTTTAAAAGAAGAAAAATATTTTAAAGTTAGTAATTCAAATTATTTTGGTATTATTAAATTAGTTATATGAAAAAATAATATGAATAATAAATATATTTTTCATATAAATATCAAAAAACATAACTTAAAAATAATTTAAATTATTATACAACAATTTTAAAAGAAGAAAAATATTTTAAAGTTAGTTATTCAAATAGAAATTAAATTAAATAATAATGTTTCTCTTCTATCTTATTGTGCTCACTCTAAAATTCCATGTCATAATAATGAAATAGAAATACCATATTAAAAAATAAGTATTCTTATAAAAATAAATGTAAAAAAACGTAAGTTTTACTCATAAACCAATCCGGGATTTTATTCATGTATATAAATGATGATAATATTATATTATACAAATATTGATGTCATATAAATTGGTATTTATTTTTGAAGCTTTTTACATTAAATGCTAAACGGCATCAAATCATAAAAACAGTTTTAAATTAAGATTAAATAAAAAATTTTTTATATAATATTATAAAATATTAAATTTGAAAGAATTTTATTAATAATTTATTAAATAATTTTTCGCTCTTTCACAACCATAATTGATAGATGCGTTTTTGAACAAGATTTTAAAAGCACATTTAGTACCCCCTTTCAGAAACAAATAATTAATAATTTCATTAGTAGTTAGAGGCCATGATTTGTCCGAAAATAGTAGTTAACACTCCACACGGTAGCCCCCCATACCTATGGGAGGGGTGCAGGCCAAGTGAGCGCCAGCCATTTGAGCGCCGCCAAGTGAGCGCGGGCCATCTGAGCGCCAAAAATTTGAAGTTCTGAAATCTAAACCTATTGCGCGACTTTTTTTTTTGCAAACCCAAACCTATTGCAGGGGGTGCGCGACTTTTTTTACTGCGCG
Organism: Heterodera schachtii; assembly: GCA_023374025.1. Lineage (NCBI taxonomy): Eukaryota > Metazoa > Nematoda > Chromadorea > Rhabditida > Heteroderidae > Heterodera > Heterodera schachtii. Next base: position 2,051,520 of record SIJG01000012.1, read on the forward strand.
ACTTTTTTACTGCGGGACATTATGCAAAAAATATTTTCATAAAAATCCGGAATTAATTATATTATTATTTTTCTCAATAAAATCATTTTTTAATGCACAAGTTATTTTACCACCCCAGTTTATCTTTTGAATATTAAAACCTATTTATTTTATTTATTTATTGTTGGAGAATTTGGGGGATTTAACCATCGATCCCAGGGCCCGGGATCCGTCCTCCCAAATCGTCCTCCCCATTTATTCGGAAGCGGTGAGTCGTCTGGGGGACCCACGCGACTCCCTCACTGGTGGCACCGGATGGTTTGTTTTGCCATTCCGGCAAACGGTTCATCGACGACGACACTGAGGAGTGATCGACGACGACAGAGCTGCAGTGCCTGCGGGCAAAGTAATGGCGCCGGAGGAGAGAATGTTTTGGGTACCCGCCTGCGGGCACAATACAGTCAAGCGCTTAGTGATCACTTTTAAATGAGACTGATCAGAATTGAATTTGAGTTGAAGATCAAAATTAAATTATGTGCATTTCCAAAATGCTAATGATCTGAATTTTAGTTTGAGTTATTACCAGAGATAATTTACATGATTTCTAAGCAGTGTGTCAAAATTCTAAATGCGTTATTAGAGAAACATGATAATTCAGAAAATTGTGAAATAAGTGCTCTATGAAGTAAATACTAGAAAATGTTTATTAATTTATATTATGGCCAAATTAAATTTCAATCATTTGAGTTATTTTTAATGAGTCCAAAGTTTGTCCAATTAGTGCCCATTTCAAAGTTCAAAGATTGCGAAAAATTTTCTTGTTATTCGCATTCATTACTTGGCCGTGAGAACGGAGGCCGCGGCGGCGCTCTTCATTTAGCGGAGATGCGATCAGTTCACATAATTTACGTGAGAACATTGGCGATGTTTATTACACATTCATTCAAAGAGAGCGACATTCGCGGAAATTCTTCCACTGTTTTTATTGGCCATTCATTTTATGATTTACCACATTTTCAATTAGAAACGAATAGGCAAATAATTGAGCTCAAATATTTGACTAAACATTGCAATTTTTTTTTGTTGTTAAGCAATCGAAAACAATTAATTGTACTCTCTCCCCAACTAAAGCAATGGATATTCCCGACAACCCTAAAGGGGTTCGTCGCACCACTTCCGCCTGCGGGCACAATACAGTATATGAGTTGAGAAATGAGGAGGAGATGAGTGAAATAACAATTTCGGTCATTAATAGGAAATTTTGGTCGGGAAAGACGGCGGTGAAAGTCTCTGACTTAGAGGCCGCCCATAACGAATTGGTCAAATTAGAAGACGGAATGAACCGTTCCATTAGGGCTCTTAACCGTTGCATGGACAAAAAGACAAAATGGGTCGCGGAGGTTGTTTCAAATGCCAATTCAAATTTTGAGATCGTCAAGGCTCAAATAGAAACGTTGGTTGACCGAATCGACGATCTCGAACGAGCAAATGATGGAACAGATGCCGACAGCACCGTGCGCGAGCAGGACAACGATTCCTCGCAATTTGAAACGCCGTTAAAGGAGAAAAAGGGCACAAACCGTGGCTCGTCAAGCGCAAGTGGCGGCACGGCAACGAAGACACAGGGCTCGTTTCGAAATGTTGGGACCGAACTGCACACTTCCGACAATTCCAGCTGACGAACAAATCGCACTCAACGAAGCTCAGACCCAGGAAAACACCGGAACAGAAAAGCCAACCGAACCAGAGGATGATCAAAGAGGAGATCTAATGATTGCAAAAAGGGCCCGTGGGCAAAATACTAATTTAAACCCGTTTTTACACATTTTTTTAAATTTTGCAGTAATAGCACATTGCCTGAGGGCACAATACTGTATTTAATGCTATTTCCAAAATTGGAAGCATTACTTGGAATATTTGACCACCGAATGACAACCCACACTTGACATTTTTGCAATTTTTTGATACGGATTACGGATTTTTTAAACGGAACTTTTGTTGAATATTATTTTTGGATTTTCATTATATTGCGCCAAGTTTTGATAATAATTTGAATTTGATAACTCTTTTTCTCAATTCTTAACTTATTTTCATCAGTTAATGAATTTTTTTGTTTGATTTTTAAAAAACTGAATTTAGCAAAAATGAGTTCAATTATTTGGCAAATCGGGTTGTTTAACAAATTGCCTGACGGCAAAGCTGAATGTGTTGAGTGCAAGGCTAACCAACTACAAAAATTTGAGTTTGAACGGAGCCATGGCAGCCTCAAATCTTTGATTGTCCATCTTTTTTCAAAGATCCATGCCAATTCGACGTATGCTGAGAAGTACAGACAATTGGAAAAAACCCCAAACAAGGATGAATCCCAGAAAAAACTCTCAACATTTTTTCCTTGTTCAAGCGGTAATAAGAATTAATTATCTATGAATAGTAAAATTTTTATTATTATAACCTAAAACATCTCATATTTGATATGTGGTATTTCTTAATAGCATAGGTTTTTTTATTTCTCCATTCATTGAATATGCGTTTTTATTAAAATGTCACAATTATAAAATAAAATAAATTTTCATATATATTTCTTATAATCTTCATTCAATAAATACATACATTGATTAGTTTAAAAATTATAAAAATCATTAAAAAAGTATATGAATTAGGAATAAAATTTTTATAACATACTAATTAAAGTTTTTAATTACATAAAGAAGATAATAGCAAATAAAATGTATTTGAAATATGATTTTAAAAATAAGTAGATAATTAAAATTTATTATAAAAAAATTCGAAACTAATTTTGGACGAATAAATATTTATGAGCTCGATGAAACAAATATTTTTCGTAAGCAAGAATATTTACAGATATTTTAGATAAGTCTAGCATATATTAAAATGCACTTATTTTTCTGTAAACAATATAAATTCAATATTTCAGCTCCAACTGCAAGAATTAATACCTAGTTTTTAAATTAAAATTATTATAAGCAGGAAAACTAAAAATTTAAATACAATAAGGAAATAAAACTAATCGACAAAATGGCAAGAGAAAAAAAAATAGAACAATGCTCTGCGTTGAGAATACGAATCATTAGCACACAGAGTTTTTAAAAGACTTTTGATGTCGTAGTAAAAAATAGAAAAAGCGAATACTAAGTTAAACAAATTAATGCTAATTAAATTATTAAGCTTAAAATTTAAAAATTCAAAACCTAACCCACTAAAAATAAACCATTACATATTGGCTTTGAAATGGTGGAAAAAATTTACACAATGAAAATTAATTGAAAAATAAGTACTTTATTTAAAATAAATAAATAATAAAGATACATGTTATAATTTTAATTCATTAATTAACATATTTATGCCTATTATTTAAAAAAAATACATTTTTAAAATATTCAATAAAGAAAAAATAATTCTAATACTGCATTTTATTTTGAAAGAAAATGGAAATTAGCTAAACAATACATTTTTTCCGGGTTTTCTGATGTTTTGCGCATTTATAGGACGACACTGAGATTTTTACGGAGAGACGCCATGAAATGAAAAAAGAATAAAAAAACAAATGAATAGATTTAAGGCAAAATATGTATTAAATAATTATTATTTATTAAAAAAAAATATTATTTATAAAACATTTAAAACTGAAAATAAAAAATATTCCCTAATTATTATTATATTTTTTATACCCGTGCTAAAAAATAATAAAAGTTTTAAAAACTCCAAATAGAAATTTTCATCATTTTTATATATTCTTTGAATTTAAATATTTTTAATAATTTTTGAATAAATTATATAAATTGCTTTTTGATATTTTGTTCATTTAAATGATTAATTATTTAGAGACTATATAAAAATGGAAAATTAATAAACTTTAAGGAAAATATGTATGCGCTAATAAAAATATTAAAATTATAAAAAAGACAGTAAAAAATTGAATAATGAAAATAAATTATTTTTTATCTTTCGGAACTAATAAACTTTTGTTATGAAGAATAGCAGCAATTAAGAAAGAATTAATTTTAATGGTAAAAAGCAAAAAATTATCATAAAAAAAACATTTCGATTTTTTCTAAACTTTGAAATTTAATTTGAGTAAATTTTGATAAATTTATAATAAAAAGATTTTATAAAATAAATAAGCAAAAAATAAAAGGAATTAAATTACCAATTTTTTCCGAAATCCTTAAATTGGTAATTTTTTGATGAAAATCCGCTAAAATATGACCAAAATTCTCATCTCGGCAGGTTTTTTCGGTCAAAATCGAAGTGAAAATCGAAAAAAAAAAATCGAACGATCCGATCTCTAGTGCTTACAATATGCTTATATTTAACACATAATTGGATTTATGCTTAATTTCTCCATTTGCATCATCAATTTATAATTTTTCATCAGAAAAAACACCATTTTTTTCATATGATTGGGGAGAATATAAGCTCCTCCCCGACCCGACCCAATTGTCGAATTTTTGGGAAAAGATTTCATCATATTAATAAAGAAATTTAAATCAATTTAATGTATTTTTACATGAAGAAAATTATGTTTAATAAACTAATTTATAAAATAAAAAATTTTCGATCGCTTAATTTTTTATTTTTTTAATATAAGAAATATTCTCTTCTTTTTTTAATAATTGTAATTTTATTTAAAACCCATTAATTAATTTAAATATAATTTATTGAAAAAATATATTAAATTCTTAAATGGTTTCATTTAATTTAAAAAATTCATAATTTTTTTTTTGGAATTTTTTTATGGCTTTGTGTTGTTCATTTATTTTTCATTAATATTCTCGCCTTCACAACGAGCTCCTCTGCACCTCTCAGGAGAGGTTTTTTCACATAGTTTCTTTAATGAAATTAAATTTATAGACAAAAAATATTTATTAATGTTTCAAAATTGAAACTATAAAAGTATATTTTCAATTTAAGTGAACATATTTAATATTGAAATAAATAGATTTGAGATTATTGAAAATGTATATAAGAATAAGGACCAAGATGAATTAAAAATAAATCAATATTGATTTGAAATAATTTTATTATTTTCTCTTCAAAATTAATTATTTTAATTTAAAAGTTTGCATTCAATTACGTCTAATTCAGTAAAAACATGATAATTCGACTTGAATGGATTTGGAAGAACTTATCTTGACTTAATATAAACTAAATTTTTAAATATAAATTAATTGATTAATGTAAATATTAAAGTTAAAATTTGCTAGTTTATGGTTTCTAAAATCAATACAATAATAATTGACAATAATTTTAAACTAAATCATATAAACATAATGTTTTTTGTTTTACTTTATAAACTAGATTGTTTTTTTATGTGAGTGAAGTTGACGCATTGGTTAAAAAAAGGTCTGTTTTGATTTACAGCTCAGTGAAAAATTGATGGTTCCAAGACAAAACACGTTGATCAGTTGGTAATGGAAATGATCGCAAGGGACCTCCTCCCCCTAAAAACTCCAGAAAAGGAAGGATTTCGAAGGCTTATCAATTTTTTAGCGCCGCAATATAAGCCAAAGTTTGATTATAAAGCGCATAATTTAATATTTTATTGCCTATAGAGGCCGGACTTTTTTCTCGAACACAGAACTTCCGAGAATTTACGAAAAACTTTTTGAGACCATTAAAACAGAAATTTCGCTTCAACCTAAAATTGCATTCACAACGGATATTTGGACAACAGATCATGCAACTTAGACCAGCAATAACACTTTTTATGCAAAAAGATGCAACCGGAAAAGCCGTAGAAGAAATAACAGGCAAAAATTATGCAAAAAATTTAAAAACAAAAAAAATTTAAGAAATTGAATGGGAAACCATTGCTATGGTTGAAGAAGTTTTAAAGCCGGCCTTTTTAATTACATGCGAAATGCAAGGCCGTAGGATTACTATAGCTTCTGTGGTGGCGCATTTTCGTGCTTTGCTCAACCGTCTAAAAAAGTCTGAAACTCCATTGGCGCAGAAAATAGCGAGTTCGTTGGAAAATCGCATGAGCGGTTGGGAAGCGAAACGGTATTTTAGAAAAAAAATAAAAATTTGGAATAAATAGATTTAGGCATCTGGTCATTCCGACTGTACTCGACCCCGCCTACAAAATGAAATTTTTTGATTGGCATCAGCGAAATCTTTATAAAAGTTGGGTTATAGAGGAATTAACAAAAATTCTTCAAAATCTCCACAAAAGAAACCACCTTCACCAATTTTTGAAGCAAAAAAAAACTGGAACATCAACACTTTTAGACGAGTTTTTGGATGTATGGCCAAATTTAATTTTTATTCTATTTTGAGGTATATTTTTAGGACAATTCCTTCAGTGAGGATTTGTACTTTGAAGTGGATAAGGATGAAAGCGAAATCATTCGACGGGAAGTCGAATCTTATCTTTTGAACCATTGCAATCAGTCGATTGTTTCGTGTATTGGTCATCAAAAGCTGACCAGTGGCCGAGATTGTGCAAACTTTTTAGGCACAACTTTTTGTACTGTCAATGTATCTTTTGATAATTTTAGGGAGTTCAATTGTGCGCCAGTGGGCTCTCACGAATCGGAAAGACTGTTTTCGACTGCGGGGGATATTATGACGGATAAAAGAAACAGATTGAGCGCCGAAAATTTGGAGAAATTGCTTTTTTTTACACCATAATTTGCCACAGTTGAATTATGAATATTAACGTGTTATTTTATTCATTTTTTACAAAAAATTTTTAAAAACCCGAAGTTTTTCTCAACCCGAACTCGAAATTCTTCGAATCGGATTGCGCTTTTAACTCGCTCACAACCTGACATAGAAAATGAACCAATTATATATCATAAAGAGCCGACTACTTTTTGCTTAAACCGCTGGAGTTCGTCCTTACAAGTAGTGTCCGATTTCGCAATCACGGGGATCACATTGACACGTTTGGCCAACTCACGCAAAGTAATCAAGTCCAATGCCTTAATGCTAAAAAAGAACGTACAATACAACTTATTTTCCCATACCCATGACCAGTCGGAGAAATAAAGTAAAGGCAGGCGTGGATTCTTCTGTCTTCATAACTGGACAAATTTCGCTTTACTTTGAGCTCCTCCTTAAGGTAGGCCTCGAACTGGTCGTTGATGTAATTCACAATGATTTGAGCACTGAAAATGCCCAAACTTTTATTGTCCACGAAATTTATTAATGTATCATTCGAAGAAGTACCGACGAAAAATTTTTTAAATTTTATGTTTGTATTTTCCTGGAGAAAAATGTCCAGGCTATGAATACGAGCTCAGATTTTTGCAAAGCATTGAACCTATTTGTGAATTTCCGTCAAATACTTGATAAATTAGTCAGGCGTGAAAAACTCAAACATTTATGCTATATAGCTCAAAATTGCTCTCGAATGAGCTGGTGAACTTTTGGTCATATTTCATTTTAAAATAATATTTTGAGCCCTTTTGGAATTGTTAAAACCGGATAATAATGCGAGTTTGTGCCAAGTTTGTTTCTTCCGCGGCACTTTACGGTTGACCTCTTTTCCTTGTCCAACTGATCGCCAAAGCCAGCAGTCTCCACCACCCGAAGTTTTACCCTTACAGCTCCTTCCTGTACATCTTTAAAAAATGTTTTGTTTGTTAGTTTTTAAAGCTGAATACCGAAAGTCTTTTCGCGGAGTTCGACTGTCTTTAGTTCGCGGTTGCATTGCTCAAACTCCATAGACAATCTAAATTTCGCAAAAGGGAGCATGCGAAGACGGAGCAAGTAGTGGGGCGAGACGGAGGGCGGAGGAAGACGTCTGACGAGCGCCACAGGCGGTTGACTGCGGGGGCACGAAGGGTCCCCGCCAATCAGTCAACCGCCTGCGGATCACGCGCGGACTTCTTCCGTAGCCCGTAGTCTCGCCCCACCTACTGGCCGCCGTAGTCGAGTGTGCGGCGGCTTTTTAGCGCAATAAGCAAAAAATTTTTTTTTTTAAATTTGTAGTTGCGCCAAATTTTCATTGATTTTGAACCGGTTCAAAAACCTACCATTATCAGATGGCGTCCGTTCAACTTCATTCCCTGAATTTTAGACTAATCTCGTCAAGAGCTTTCGAATGATACGAAATTTGTATGGATTTGATCCTTTAAAAAGTTAGGAGAGCCCCATTTTTTCAATTTTGAACCGGTTGAAAACCCCGTTTAAAGTTGAAGCGCGCCAAAATTTTTGACTGTTTAATCGTTTTCAGCGCATAAGAAAACCTATGAAATTGGTTTTGTGTGTTTTTGAGTCTGGGCCCTATGATTAATATTTTCCCCATTTTTACCCTTTTAGCGTTTTTTCGAATTCAATTGCATAAACTTAAATGGTATTCATCTTCCCCCTCCCCACCTTTTTCACGACTCGCCCAGAGAAGTGCGCTTTCCGTGTTCACTTTTTTGCCCGACATTTCGCAATTTGTTCCGACCACGGCAATTGGTACCTGAAAAGGGAAGGGATATTTTTTTGAAGGCATTGGCACAGAAAGGGCAACTTCCTTCCGTTCTTTGCTTGTGCCGTTCTTTTCCCTCTCCAAATATTTTTTCAAAGCTTCCATTTGACTTAAAGCCAAAGGGTCCAAAACGGAATAAACGAGCTGAAAGGCATCGGCAACCTCAAAATGGCAATTGCTTAGCTTGAGGGAGTATATTGTGGGGGGGGGGCTGTTCTTTTGAATCTTATTTTTCTCTAAATTGTTTACATGGTCTTATTGGAGTATTGAAGACTAAACCCCGGACGGGTTGGAATTCTTTTGGTGACTCAGTCCTCGGCAAGGAAATTCGAATATCCCCATCCTTTTATTACGATAATAACCTGAATGTACGGTTTTCTCAACTCAATGCTGCCAAAGTCCGTTATGCCAGCAGTGTCATGGAAATCTTGATGAACGGGTACTTGAGCCCGGCGAGGCTCTTCTGCACGGTGGGGCGCACGTCTTTGAAGCTGTTGACGGGTACCTTTCGAGGCTGAAGACGCACGCTGACGGAGGCCACTGATTCTTCCGACTTCGACTTCTTTTTCTTGTCCGACTTCTTCTTCGGCTCCTTTGCTGGGAACGCCACCCTCCGCGTCCTCCACAATCGTCGTCTGCTCAAATTCACTTTCATTTTCACCTGACCCGATGATTGTAAAACAAAAAAAATCACGAAAATATTGAATATTTAAAAAACCAACCAAAACTGAACTGGTGAGTACAACGGCACTGACTGCCAAAGTCCACCGAGCCAATGTAAATGGGAAGAGAAGCCAAAGAGCGGTGACGGGAATGAACGGAGCCAAGGAATAGCCAAAGGCACACAGCAAATCGAAGAAGGAATATTGGAGACTGAGCGGACGATGGTACCACAGAAAGGCATAGACCAAAGAAGGCATTGTCAGCACGTAACCGAACACGAGGGAAGTGGCACCAGTGACTGAAAGGGAGGGGGACAATTGGAAAGTGAGAGGGAAAAAGAGAGAAAGCAGAGGGGAGAGAGAGTGGGAAGGGAAAGAGGGGAGAGAAAGTGGGAAGGGAGAGGTGCAATTGTTGGCACTCAAAAAATACCCAAAATGGTCCCCACAGATCGGGGTTCGGCTGCACAAAATCGGAGATGAAATTGCCCGTCCGGCGAGGCATCACACTGTTCAACAAACGGGCAAAAACCTGCAATTTGCATAGAAACACAAATTCATGATGGAACGCACCTGTTCTTCGTCTATGCACACCGTCCGAAAAAACGAGATGTGTACCAATAAATAGAGAGTGCCAGAGAAAAATATTATCTTTTTTTCTCTAATTTTTTGTCTCCTTTTGGCGTACTATCTAATATTTTTATTATTAGGAAAAACAACATTTATTTCGCCACATATAACTTTTTTTCTACTCATACAATTTACACCAAATTTTGCATATCGATAGAGAAAAATTTTCTGCATCGAATGCTCTATAAGATTTTAATAATTTTCTATCACCTTTTTGCATGAGAGCATTAGGAAAATTTAAAAGTCTTGTAACTTTTTTACTAATGTTAGATTGCTTAGCATTTGCTTATAAAAAGCTTCTAATTATAAAGAACTTTCGAAGGATACCAAGATTGACCAATTTGGTTGGCAAAAACCTCCAAAAATAATTTGCAAAAATCGTCATATTTTAATATTTTGGCCAAAAATAAATAAAAATATCATGTTGCACAACGGACTCGAACCTCCGCCCTTTGTCCCTTTACTATCTTACAAAAACCACTGAGCCACACAGCAAATCTTTTTTGGTACAGCAGTTCAGTTTCCGGACGCTGTGTTGATTTATAAAAAATTTAAAATTCTCAAAAAATTTTGAAATCTACATATGTCGAAAACTTATTAGTTTTTCAAAATTTAACGAAGAAATTTAATTTTTTCCAATATGTATTACACTGAATTTATGCGTAATTTTCTTAAGCACAATAAAATCACAATCAATTTTTTTAGAAAACGCCTTACTTTTAACTTATTTAAATCTGAGAAATGCCGTCGCGAAATTTGTCAGCAAAGAAAAAGCAACAGAATTCGTTAGTTCGGGATGAGTCGACCTCTTCACCCAGCACAACGCCCAAATCGGTGATTTATTACGAGGCTAAAGCTTTGTACTTATTTGTAAGTATTATACTTATTTGAGCTCAAGGTACTTTTTTTTGTACTTATTTTTGGGACTCAAAGGAAAATTCCCATTTTTATAGCAATATTTGAAAGAAAAATTATGTTTTGAAGCGAAATTTATAAACAAAAACATAACAAGATTCGGTAAATATTCTAAATTTCGAAAGAAAGTTCTATGATTACATTTTTTAGAGCTTAAATTATTAATTATTTACGTTAATGGCCCCACCAAACCGCAAATATAAATTTCACGCTGATTATGAGCGTGAATTTCAAGGCATAAAAAGGAGCAAAAAGGGGGATGAATATGCGAATTGTTTGCCGTGCAATTTTGACATTATGAAAAATTTGGCTAATTCCTAGCAAAATTCATTAAAAATTCTTAAAATTTTCCCCCAGCGGCGTCTGTCGGCACCGCCGGCCCCGCAAAACCCCTATTTTTTCTTATAAATTAGCCCAAGATTGACAATTTTGTTCATTTTTTGGACAGAACTTTGTTAACAAATTGCATTAAATTTCAAAAAAATTTCCCCGGCGGCGCCTATCGGCACCGCCGGACGCCCTTCCCTCACCCATACCCAAAAAATTTTTTGGAAAAATGCGCCGAAAATAATTGTTAAAAATCTGACTTTTTGATTCTAAATGCACTGGAATTACCAATTGCTTATGTTTTCGACAAAATTGTTAAAATCTTAAAATTGGTTTTAGAAATGTATAAATTTCTTATTTCTAAGCCGGAATTGCTCAGAAAAATAGTTGGCGGCGAGAAATATGTTGCTAATGCTTGATTTTGTTGAATAAAAATGTGATTTAAAGTTTGGAAGCATATTTGAAAAATGTACTTATTTTTGACCCTTAAAACTTATTTTTGACCAGCGATGTACTTATTTTGGGAAATTTTCAAGGGTAGCCCTGGGCTAAAGTGATGTTTCTGAAAGACTTGTCTGGCGGAGATGTCGGCAATGGTGTGGAATTGCGGTCCCGACGAAAAAAATGTTAAAAATTTTGCAAGTATTTTTTCTAGGCTTAAAAAATGCGCTGATAGCGAATCTGAACTCAGATTTTGAAAATCAATGATTTTTATCTAGGATTTTCATCAATTACTTGATTATTTTCAAAAATTTTAAGAAAATTAGTCAGGCGTAAAAACTCATATACAGATGTCGTAGAGCCTAAAAAGAGCGTTCGAATGAGCTATTGAATGCATGGAAAAGTCAAGTTTTCAATTTTTTACGATTTTATGAATTTAATTATTAATCCTTAGGGGTCATACTGTATGAGACGGGGGTCAGATCAAGGCCCTGACCAAATGACACCAGCCTTCATCAAGACAGTGCAGATCCTCATAAAGAAGCAGTTAACTTTCGGTGGCTGTGAACAAGAGTGAGCCTGTCCCCATACCTGTGCAAGGGGGGGGGGGGGGGGGTCAGCCAAGAGGTCTTACGATCGACTTTGACCCACCCATGGGGGGTCAGAGCCCATTTCCATTACGATCGACCATTTTTCAAATTTTTTTCTAGTGAGACCTTTTTTTTTTGCTTTTAAGCTACAAAAACGTACGCCGAGATGAAAAATAGGCCGAGTTTTCAACAAATTTATAGTTTTTTGATGACCACACTAATAATAATAAATAATCAATCTTTCTCAACATCAATGAAAAATCGGTATTAGTCGATCGTAAAAATTTTGAATTTATAATGAAATTTGTTAAGAAATAAGGCAATTTTCCGAATTGCCAATGAAAAAATTTTATAAAGTTTCTGTTTTTATATTAACGATCGACTTTTTCGCTGACTTTTTTTTCTCTCCCTCATTTTTCTTTTCTCCTTCTTCCTCCCTTCACCCCTCCCCCCCCCCCCCACCTCGTACGATCGACTGTCTCGAACCCTTACGATCGACTAAGAGACCCCCCCGACCCTCCCCCCCCCCCTGTGCACAGGTATGCCTGTCCCCATTAGCACTCAATAATATGTTTTTTTTCCTAAAATGATTTTTAATACCACATTTAGTGTATACAAGTATAAATGCGTTGATTGTGATCAACATTTTGACTGCATGAGGGGCCATGCAACCCATCGAATGCATAAGCATCCAAGAAAGCGCTTTGGATCTGCTTTGAATGATGTTTGCGAACGTGAGCTTCTCCGTCGTTCTCGATCTTGCAGCAATTTCGAGGAAATGGAGGACGAAGTTGAGAAGCAGATGGAAGTGGACTCGATTGGCACGGCCGAGGACTTGGACAGGTTGTTCAACGTGGACGAATTGAAGAAATTGGAAGAAGCATGTAATTTAACACAGCCAATGGAGATGGACGGCGCAAACGAGAAAATGCCGACCAACGAACTCAGCTTCCAATTGGAGCCCATCGAGCCGCTGCAGCGCAACTACGAGAGAGTGAGACAGAAGCGAAAACGGAAGCTGATCATTGACGAGCAAAAAGTGATCAGTTGGGACGTAATGAAAGCAAACATGGCGGATTACAGGTGAAAAGCCAAACAACAGTTGCCATAAATCAACTGACATTCTTTGTTACTTGGATTACACAATTTTTACCTTCCTTTTAGTTAATATTCTAACTAATTATAAGGAATAAAATTTATACCAAAATATGTCCAAGAAACCAAGGATGGTTATTCGTTTGACCCATGAAACTCTGATTGGAGAGATACATTTCAGTGACACCATTCAGCCCCTCTACTTGGTGGCCCCCCCCCTACCAACCAAATGCGTCTACGGGAAAATGGACAACTGGAGAAACTGCTTACGATGCGCGCTTGTATGGTGAGTTTCGATTAATAAATGATCTTTCATTATTATAATTGTTTAGGATTGGCAGCTGCTGGACGACGATTTATCATTGACGGACGAATTGCGAGAGGACCTGCAATTGGTCGAACTCATTGAGGAGGAGCCGTGCGTCAACAACATCGGCAATTTGGTAGGAAATTGCACTTGGAATTTGAGTCTTTTTGTTTAAGAACATTTCTATGAAAATCTGTCTCTTTTTGAATGTGCCCATTTGCAGGAACAACAACGCGTTGCCAATTCGCCTTTGGCAGAGAACGGAGGTGACAATTTGCCTCTGTTGGACGGTGCCCAAATTGAAGTTGGTGCGATCCGCAAACTCCGCTTGTCGACGCCACCGCATTTTCGCCGCCGCAAATGGAGAAACGGCAGAGCAACTGGTCTGACAATGAGGAGGATCACCAGCGGATGCAAGCAGTTCAAGAAAAGCTTGAGAAGGAGATTGCAGCCAGGTTGGGTTGGTGGTGTTGACCGATTTTGCTCTATTGGGACGGAGCCACGCCATTTGCGGCCCCAACCTAATATCTCCAGTTATTCATTTTCAGGGACCGAACAATCGAAGCTCTGCGCAATGAGCTCGCCGGCAAGGAAACGGAACGGAATGCCGAGCGTGAGCAATTGAGGCAGCTGGGCCAATGCGTCATCGCCTTGCAGGCGGGCAAGTGCAGTTTGGACGCACAATTTGTGGAGGAGGCCAAAAGCAGCAAACAACAAATGGCAGCTTATCGCAAGTGACGGGGAAGGGAAGCGATGAACGAACGACCTACGAACTCCAAATTGATTATTATAGACAGAGTGACAACAGTTCAATTGGTTTAATTGGCACTAATTAAGTTAACATTGAGTGGCGTCAGTTTAGACATGGCAAAAGTGGCGGAAGATTTTGCGGAAAAGCATTCTTACCTCAACGAGTCGGCTTGGCCCTGAATAATTCCAACTTCGATTTCTTTGAAGAATGGTCGTTTCAAAACAGGTATCTTTTGAAATTTGATTCACTAAACACCGATTGGTGCGTTTTGCATTTCTCTTTTCACTTCCTTTATATATGTTTTTAGTGATTTCCCAATTTTGTTTCAATTTGCGCGGGGCGCGTCAGTCGGAGTTCTCCAAAATCGCAATTTTATAACAAATTTCGAAGGGGCGGTGCTCAACAATTGCCTACCAAGTCAAAAATATTTTGACGGAGTCATAAAAATGTAAAAGAAAAAATCGTACGTTTTGCTGCGATTCCCTCAAATAAATTATTTTTTAAAGGATGCCCTTTTTGGAATCGACGAACGAATCAAGACTTCGCTTCAGCACGATTTTCACACCAAATTGGGCCCATCCTCCGAAAATCGTTCGACTTCCGCGGGAAGTTCGCCGTCCGAACTCCGTCGGCAACGCAATGCTTCGTCAGGGTGCCGTTGCCCCCACAAATACCCTTTCCAGCCGATTGGCCTTTAGTTGGTTCAGCGACTCATAATGGCCGCCGTTTGGTTGACATTGACGAACATTTACTGGTCGAGACGGAGAATTTCACGAACATCGACCCGGAAAGTGCCCAGCGTTGGAAATGTTCGGTTCAATTTGACGACGAATTCAGTTTTGAACAGAGTAAGTGTCCAATTGGAACTACTAGAATCATAGCTGTGCAAGGGGAGGTGGTCGTGACGCCGAACGCAAGGGGTTGGAGGGTGTCGAACGCAAAAGGCGGGGGGGGGGGTCGAGAAAAAAAGGAGAAAGAGGAAAAAAGGGAAAGAAAAGATAGAGAGAAAAGGAAAAAGGGAAAAAACGAGAAAGGGAAGCGGCGAGATCAAGGCAAAGGGTCGCGCATTGCGTTCGAGACTAACCCTGACAAATATTCTTAGGATTCCCCTCCAAAATGTCTGAATTCAGCTTATCTCTTCACCCGTCTCTTTGAATTGGCCGAGGAAGAGTTCGCCGAGTGTTCCGTCCGATCTCAGCTTCTCCCCTCTTCCGACTCTTCGTCGTCCCTCGGCACAACCGCCCTCGGCCCTCTCAATAGAAACCGATGGTCCGCAACATAAATTTCGTTGAGGAGTCACCATTAAATTCCGAAGTAAGGAAAAAACCAAAAATATAGGAATCATTTTCAATTTCACAAAATTTTTGCCCTTCCGGTGGGAAGGGTCTTTCGAATTTAGCAAGGGGTCAAACTTGTAAGCCACAATTCTTTGACCCCTTTGTCCGCGTAAGGACGAGAACGAATCCTTATAAAATTGTTTTTAGAGTGATTTGTCCGATTGTGTCAGTTTCATCCTAAAAGAAAGTCTCAATGACAACGAGGGACCAAAGGCCGAGGAACAATTCACTGAAGCACAACAACGAATGTTTGTGCGTTTTTCGTCGTTTTTCTGCTTGTGCCGTTCAAAAATTCATTTAATTCATCAAAAGTTTTCCAATTTGAATTCGGTCCCTTCCAATTCCTTCATCCGACGACTCGCCGTTTGTTTAATCGAGAAAATAGACGGAAATTTTGTCGATTTTTGTCGTTTATGACCAAATTTCTACAAATTTTGTGTCGGCAATTTCGTTGCCGACGAGAGGGCCAGAGGAGGACGAAGCGGAATCTTGGTGTTCAACGCCGACGGAACGGCGAGGGAATTGTCGGAGGATGAGGAGGACGAATGGGCAGGGGGGATTTTCCACCACCCCCCGCCCAACCGCGGGACCCGAACAAAGGAGGGAAGAAGCGCCGGGGAGGACGACGCTGATCGGGAAATCCGGAGGGGACATTCCCGGATAAAGGCCATTGCCGTGTTGAACGATCCATTTTTCAAATTCGACGACATTTTCACCCCTCTTTATTTTTCTCTCTTCGCTTTAAAATTTTCTTTTCTTTTCACTTTTGCCCATTTACATAATGTTTTTCGTCAACTTCACCATTTGCCTTTTCTTCCCCAATTTTTCTGCCTATTCACATCTGCCTCCGATTTTGATTCCTTTGTTCACACTTTCTCAGATCGGACATTTTTCCATTTGGCCATTCATTCATCTCATTTTCCCTTTGTTTGGCATTTTTTCCCCGCCAATTTGTACCATTCGGCGTCGCTTTCCAAACATCTTAATCTTTGCCCCCCCCCCCCAGGGGGAATCTCTTCCTCCAATTTTTCCACCATATAATCCATCAACATCTCGCATATAATCATCAACCAATTTTTGACCATTTTTTCTTCATCATTATCATCAATAAACATTTTGTCGGAAAAGTGTTGAAAGGGTCAAAGGGAAAAAAGGGGGGAAAAATTCGCTCGGGAACGAAGTGACCAAAGGGGAGCCTAAGCTCCGAGAATCGAAGCGGGGGACAATCTCCCGCGGAGCAACAGCAAAAGGACGGGAGCCAGTTCCCGGCGGTTGACACGGTTCGCGGCCGGAAGCCCAACTCTTCTCCCGAACCTCAACCGGGAGCGCCGACAGCTCTTCAAAAAGTCGGTGGTGCCGTTACAGCAACAACAGCCAACCCCATCTTGTTTGTCCTCCCCACCCCCTCCCCAGTTCACTCCCTTGGGCACGGACTCAACGGCAGCAGCAGCAGTTTCAGGAAATTGAGTGAATTGGGCCCAAGGGACGGGAGAGAAACTCCCGCGCACCGACCCCCTAGCCGTCAGCGCCGGCCGAGTTTTCTTTGCCACATTTTGCGTCATCATAGTACAATTTGAACTTGCCAAAGTCAGTCTCGCCGATTCCTCCTTTATTTACTTTGCTTTTGAGTTGTCAGTTTTGACACTGATAAAAGGCCCCAATTGTCGTGCTGTCTCCTGCACCAAAAACTCCAAATGATTAACTTTTGCATTTCGGTGAAGAAACGAAAGCACAAAGAAATGGAAGCGAACGAAACGGAGAATTTGGGCGGAATTGCCAAAGATTTGCCAGCAAATCGAAGCACTGCGGGTAAATTCGGTGAGATTAGTGGGAAAACCGACCGAAGACCGACCGATTTTTAATTGCATCTTGTTAAATTGGGAGTGAATTTACATTATCATTTTGGTTCGTTGAAATTACTCTCTTAAGACGACGAGTTTTTCGATGCGATTGAATCATTCGATCAATTTGACGTCGCCACTTCGTCGGAGTGCCCTCGGGGGAGAAGCCTTCCACTCGATTCGAATGAATTTTTAAAGAGCAATCCAAACCAACGAATTTTTGTTCCTTTTACTCAGGTTGCCATTAATTGTAAGTAAATTCGCTGAATATTACCGCAAAAGCCCTTTAGGAGGAGGGCCCAATGACGGAAGACCAAATTGAGCAGAGAGAGTCCTTTCTGTGCAATTTGGAGGACGCCAATTTGAGGACGAAGGCGCAGTCCGAGCTGTTGTTGTCCGACATGCAAGAATTCAAAGTAAGCCATGTTTTGTCTAAGTTTTTGGTTCTGTTTAAGGCCCCAAATCCGTGCTGTGAATTGGTGGATTTTTTGAGATGGCATTCGCCAAGGGATCTGACAGAAGGTGAGGGGGAGGGGATGAGGGGATATTGACAATGACGGATCAAACCGTTTAAGAAGGCGAACTCTCTGATCGGATGAAAATTGCTGGGAATTTTTGGCAAGAGACTTGGGACTCGGCCCGTGCCATTCCCGCGATATAGACAAGAAATTTAGCCATTTTTGAATAGCTTAGAAAAAAAAAATTTTGAACTTTTTGGGCATATATTTTTGACCGCCCAGATTTTGAGCACACATTTTGGCAAAGGTGTAGAATTTCGGTCCCGATGGAAAATAAACTTAAAAATTTTATTTTTTTTTCCTGGGGTGAAAAAAGGTGCTGATTACGAATCTGAGATGATCACATTTGGATAGATAATTTGTTTATTGCAAATAAAAAACTTACACGAAAAATGCGTATCTCGGTTCTAATTTTTACTTTCATTTTTGTTTTTTAGTAAAATTGTCGAAAAAACTTATGTAACTATTCATTTTTTATCATTTTTGGAGAAAATAGCATCAGCACTTAAAATTTAATTTCGATTAAATCCCAAATGACGAAATCCTTTAGGAATGTCCGCTTTTATAGACGAAAAATCTGACAGTGGCGGCAAAAGAGAAAATTCAATTTTCAGTGTAAAAAAGTGTTATAAATAGGGCAAGGAATTAATTATATGCACATAAAATCGCAAAATATGCGCATAAAATATGCACCAAAAATTGCGAAATATTCACATAAAAAGTGAAAAATATGCACATAAAATTTTCCAAATTGAGGGTGTAATTTCTCAAAATTTCTTCAAATTTGTTAAATATAAAGTAAAATCTTCAAAAATGGCTAAATGTGGTATTAAAAATCATTTTAGGAGAAAAAAACATGATAAAGCAAAAATTTACTCATTTTTAGCGAAAAACCAACCCAAAAAGCGAAATTTTGCTTATTTTTGACATAAATTAACTATTTTTTGAGAAAATTTAAATTTATTCAATATTTTTCGTGAAATTTTGCTAAAAAATTATTTTTTTGGAAAATATTCCGGTTTTTGAGGTCAAAAAGGCCAATTTGTCTGCTGGGAGCCGTTCTATTAGAGGTTTTTTGGAAAAATGCCAAAATAAGCACATAAAATATGCACGAAATGCCAAAATATGCACAAATATGCAAATATGCACATAAATCGCAAAATATGCACAAATATGCAAAATATGCATATGTTAAGTCATCCTAGAAGCTTCAACCCGAGCTAAAAACATGTTTTTAGTGCGTTTCAAGCCTCCCACAGTCCAGGAAAAAAATATGCATTTGCATATAATTCCTTGCCCTAGTTTTAAATAGCGACTGTTTTCTTGTTTTTCATCATTCATTTATTCTCTTGGCCACAATCAAAGCATCGAACACAACAACCTACAACAACAAATGTCATCAGACGACCCGGACAACGCGGCGGCAGCGAAGCCAACGGACGAAGCGACGGCAAAAGATGGACTGGCACCGGACACTCCGAGCGATGCCAAAGTGACGGACGGCGGACCACCAACGGCAACTGAGGAGAAACCGAAGGAACAAACGGAAGCGAAAGTGCCTGATGAGCCAACCGCGACGAAGGAGGAGCCGAAAGTGCCCGATGAGCCACGGAAGGATCGGATGAGCCATCAACGGACACTTCAAAGGACTCGACGACGCCGGAAGGATTGGAGGACGAAGCGCCTGCGCCGGAGTCACTGAAAGCGCCGGAAGACCAACCAAAGAAGGCGGACAAGAAGAAATCAGAGGAAGCCCCAGCAAAGGAGCCGAAGAAGAAGGCGGACAAGAAAAAGAAGTCGAAGTCGGAAGAATCAGTGGCCTCCGTCAGCGTGCGTCTTCAGCCTCGAAAGGTGCCCGTCAACAGCTTCAAAGATTAGGTATGTGTAAAAAATTTGAAAAAAATTAGACCAAAAAAAGTGCAAAAAAATTTCAAAAGTTTCCTCTTTGCAACTAGCGCCGTATATTTTTAATAAATTTGAAATTTCAAGCGAGTCGAAAGACAAAAAATGATAGGTTTATTATTTATTTTCATTGGTTCTGCAAAGAGAAGCTTAAGCTGTAAAATATATATAGGCATGGATTTTCAAGCATCATAAATCGGAAAAATTGAGACGGCGGCTAAATTTTTTTTTTGTATTTTAAAATTTTATAGATCTCAGATTTTGAAGTAAAAAAGAAAAATTTGGCTTTACAGAGTTGGAAAGACATCAAATCCAGTGGGTTTACTGAAAGAGAATTATGACTTTTCACTTATTAATCATTTCAGGAAAAGACAGCCTCCAAAACATTGGTCAATGCCCATTTATTACATGTGAACTTGAAGCAGTTCAACCCCCTAAATGTAAACGAAATTCACGTATGAATTGAATTTTGCATCTCTTGCTGTTGAAGTATGACTTCAAAAAAAGATGGGGGGTGGGCTTTTGATTTGCAAATTTTATTAAAAGGTACCACTTAAACAGCAATAATTTAACAATTGCACTTATTTGTTGTTTTAAGGCCAAATGGGACAAAGGTTCGATAAATGTATTTTGTCCTGGAAGAATTGGCCACCCAGACTCCAATTTTGTATTCGACAAACAAATTTTTGAACATCTCAAGGAAGAACCGCAAAAATGTGCATGGATTGTAGTGATGCTCGAGACTCTCGGTCTCGAGTCTCGACTCGAGAAAAGTCTCGGTTTTTTTTGGTCTCGGTCTCGAGTCTCGGGTTTGCAGTCTCGGTCTCGGTCTTCGAGACTCGAGACCGAGACTTTTTTACACCCCTAATGATTGCATTTTGGTAAACTTAGATTTTTATAAATTTTAGGCCATTTTTTGTTCATTTCGTTAACATATGCGTGGTCTAGTGGGTTGTGCTATTTGTTATGTTCTTCGTTTTTCCGTTGGATCAGTTCCCCTTGAAGTGGTTCATTTTTCTTCTAATTTTTCAAAATTATTCCTTTTTCCGATGAGAACTCAATCACAACTTGCGTAAAATATTGTCATTTTTGGACTAAATAAGTTAATAAATTGCACTAAAAATTCAAAACTTTCCCCGGCGGTGCCTATCGGCACCGCCGGCAACCGCGAAATATGGACATAAAATATGGACTAAAAACACAAAATAAGGGACTACAAAGCTCAAAAATGGCCAAATTTGGACCAAAATATGGACTAAAAACTGCCAAAATATGGATTTATATGGACTAAAAACCTTCATCAGATCAAAAAATTTTAATGCAGAAATGCTATTTTTGAGCCCTTTTCTTCATAGCATATGCGCAGAAAAAATATGTTAAACCATATAATTTACAACCATAATAATTACGGTTTATTTAATAAATAGGGCTAACACTTTTCACCCGGAGACACCTAAAACCACTAATTTTTTCTTAAAAAATTAGCTTCAAATGCCAAATTTAGTAATTTTTTGGTGAAAATCTTTTAACAAATCACACTTAAATTTTCTAAATTTTCCCCGGCGGCGCTTAACGGCACCGCCGTACCCCTATTCCCGAAAAGTTCTTTTAAAAAAAAGCGCCGCAAAAAATGATGTAAAAAATCAAAAAAATGATGTAAAAAATCGGTAACATGTGATTTCGTCAGAAGTGATTTCGTTAGTGAGTGATTTCGTCAGCAGTGATTTCGTCAGTAAGGGATTTCGTCAGTGATAACATCATTTTTTACGAAAAACATTTAATTTTTCATAAATTAAAAATTCATTCTGCATAATCTCGGAATTTCGCTTTTAAATTTCTTACCAGGGGTCTAGCGCGACCGCGCCAATTTTAATACGCAATGCGCGACCGCGTGAGCTTTCTGTCCTCGTCCCATCCCTGTTTCTTACTAATAATTTTGTATTTCTGCATTTTGAGTATGTTGATGCTCTTAATGATTTTTTGTCTCCAAGTCGAATCATAGGCGTCTGCCGATCACCTATGGAAGCGACGTTTACCTTTTCGAGTGTGTTACGAGTAGCTGATTTTCGCGTAGCCCAGCTGACGGAAAGTGGGCACGTGAAAAGCGCAAATCAAAATGGATTCGGCAGGGCAACAATTTGAGAAAACTTATAGAGGACTTTGCAAATCGTGACTCGTTTAAATATTTAAGAGCCTACTTATGACTCGTATTTTTTCAATATGGCTAGGTGTATACTTTTTTAAGAATTAATTTTCGCTGACGAAATCACTCACTGACGAAATCACTTACTGACGAAATCACTCACTGACGAAATCACCGGGAACTAAAAAATCATTCATATGAAAAGGAAAAGCGGACTATAGCTTAATTAAATAAGGAAAAAATCAAAAATGTTATAAAAAACCCCAAAGATTGATTTTTTTAATTTCTTATATGTTTTAATCGATTTTTAAGTGAACCAGAAAAATTTTTTTGGAAAAAGTCTCGGTCTCGAGTCTCGACTCGAGAAAAGTCTCGGGTTTTTTGGGTCTCGGTCTCGGTATCGAGTCTCGGGGTCTAGTCTCGGAATCGGTCTCGAGTCTCGGGGTCAAGTCTCGGTCTCGAGTCTCGAGTCTCGGGAAATTTTTGGTCTCGAGCATCACTAATGGATTGACAAAGAGAAAAGTTTGGCTTATATTTTTCACTTCGAAACGGAGAAAGACGCCGTGGAATTTTATTAAAAAGTTTTGGAAATGAAAGAATGAGTCATTAAGCGGAAAGTGAAAATTGATTTGTTCCATTTGGTACTTCGATACTCAACTTACACACGGGATCACTGATTGTATTGCTTTTTCAACTTTCGTATCTTTTTATAGATTCAAAATTTAACATAAATATTGTCGATGGTATGAATTAAAAAATAGCTCTAAATAAACAACGATCTGAACAGTTCGTCCCGTCTTTAGTATGTCCATGCAATTCTTTCGGGGAGTTATAGAATCAAAAGCCTATATTTCACACAGGCAAATACTTGTAATGCTCTCATTGTCTTTTTTATTGCTTTTGTTTTGTAATGAATTCCGATGGTTTTGAAATTCATAAAATTAACATTTTCTTGTTATGTTGAAATAATTAACGCCCAATTCGAAGCTATTATTTACCGATGATATTAACTTTTTGTTTAGCATCTCCTTTGATTGAAATTAATATTTGTTTTGTTTCTTGTTCATTCTCCTCCTTTTCCGCTTATTGCCATGGAATGGTGCCGTTGAGTGCTGCATTCATTCGGCGCCTTTGCAAATGTTTGCAGCTACTTTCGCCCGTCTTTCTCTTCCTCATTTGGTTCACTTCACAACAGAATCAGTCGTCGGTTGAAGTCGCTCGGCTTGAACAACAGCTCAGTTTTTCACTGATTCAATTGGACTCATTGCACACGCAAATTAATGTGATTACTCAGCACAGAGAGAAAATGGTCGGAATTGGTAATTTTAATTTGAAAGGGAAAAGCTAATTACCTACTATTTAACAGCAAATGAATCGGTCTGCAATTGATCAGAAAGTGCCCATTGAACAAAATACTTCCATCAACGAGAAAATTCCAATAGCCCAGTTACCGGCACTTTTATTGCAAAATAAAACAATAAAGCCTAACATTTATTGCAGCAGCTTTTCGTTTTTTTTTTGCGAAAGTCAAATTAACAATAAAAAGCAATTTATAACGATGGAAAGAATTGAGATGCATCCGATTCGAAATGCCCATAAAATTATTTTTGTCTTCAGAAAAACAACATAAAATTGCGTCACTTCCAAGCGGATTCCACTGAGAAAAGGGCGGATGATCCCTTCGATGTCCATCAGATTCATATGCCTCCGTTACCAAAAGAGGATTTAAAAAATGGAGGAGAGAGGGAGAGGGAGGATATTGGGGCGGAGAAGGATTACATATTCGCACGAGAAAAGCCCAGGGATGATTTGGTGTTCAGCAGCAGAAGAACAAAAGACAACAACGGCACAATTGGACAGCGTTTTTTGAGAAAGGAATTGATGAAGAAAAAAGCGATGCGCAAAGAGAGAGGGAACGAAGAAAGAGTGAAGGGAAAAGCACGAGAGAAGAGAGGGATGGGCGGAAAGGAGTTGGGAGTGGTGGAGAGAGCGGACGGGTGATTGATTGGAGGAGTATGGGGAGTGTTTTGACATTTGCATTTTATAATAAATTTTCATGATTTAATATTTCTGTGTGTTGCTCAATCCAACACATCCCATACTCAATCGTTCTTTTTTAATTTATTGGTTTTCTCATTTTTATCATTAAAAAATGGTGAATTTTACTTATCTGTAAAAGATGTAAAAAACATAATTTATATAATATATATATATATATATTATATGTTATTTTTATGTTTATTTAAATATTTAAGGTTAACCTTAAATACGGAAAAATATATAATATATTATTAATAACTTAAATGCCGTAAGAATAATCATTGCCTAAAACTTTTCTGAAATAAGGTTTTATGATAACGAAAATTATTTATCTCGATTGATTTACTTAAAAATTTTATTATTTGGCAATTATTATAAGTTAAATTGAATGTTGATCATTGATATTATTTATTTTACTAAATCATAAAGATTCTTCACAATTTAATAATAATTAAATTTTATTAATTTAAGTCGTGAAAGGCAGGTTGATAGGCAGGCTGCCGTGCATGCCTTAGTCGGGCTGATCTTTTTATTTTCTTCTTGTTTGATCAAGTTGTAATTTGTAAAAATAATTATAATATTTAAAATACAAAATATATATTTGGTTAAAATTAATTAATTAAGTTTATCATTCATTTATCACTAGTGCTGTTCGCGACCAAAAATTTCCCGAGAGTCGAGACAGAGACCGAGACTCGACCCCCAGACCGAAACTCGACGCCGAGATCCGAAAAACCCGAGATTCGATAATTTTTTCAATTTTCTATCTTATGGCTTTAAATTAACAAATATTTCATACTTGCTAATATATGATAAATATTATTATTATATTATTATTGGGTTTGTATTCCGTTATATAGCAATATATTTTTACATTTCTCGTTGGGTTTCTTCGTTTTAACGAAGTCATTTGAACATTTATTCTTCTTTTCTATTTGTCAGTTACAATTTTATATTAGTTTAAATAATTTTAATTAATTTATTTCAATTATTTCGACTAAAATTTCAATATAATTTTCAGTTGCTAAATTATGTCACTAATCTTTTCATTATTTACGTTTCGTTGTTTGGTAAACACTAATATATGAGTGCTTGGTCAGTTGAACTTTTATAATAATTTACATACATCCTAAAAGTTTAGTGAAATATTTAAGAAATTTTATTATGTGTAAAATAATTTTAATTTAAAAATAATTATTCAATTAATTATTGATTACTTATGAAAATTCAATTTGTTAAATTTATTTTTAATATGTATGCATAAAATAGCAAGAATAATGGCAAATTAATCTATTCACTTTTTCAATTTTTAAATGTATTTTATGAGTAGAATTTTATAATAGAAATTCTGATTTATTATCATGTGAAATGGTCACAATTGTTAATGTTGGTTGGTACGGCTTCGGTTATTGATCATTAGTATTTAGTTTATTCATTTTCTAATGCTCCAATATTATCTTCATTAATTAATTTATATTTAAAAAATAGATTCCGCGACACTTGCGGACGGACATTTGCGGACTATTTTCTGGGAAAAAAATTTCTTAGAAAAATTAAAAAAAAAAAAAAAATTTTTTGGTTTTATGTTTTAAGGCCTCAATATTTATAAGCAACGCTGGTAATAAATAATTTTTTCTATTCTATTTACATAACAAATTTTTTAAATTTATTTTGTTTTAAAATTTTTTCAAGAATAATTTTAATTTACAACTAAAATATTTAGAATTAAATTGTAATTTATTTTTTATATTTTAATATATATTTTTAGTTTAATCACTTGATGAAGGCTAATATATCGTTTCAGATTGCCCAGTACCCTTTTGATTTATTTTATTTATTAAATCATTTAAGTTAAATGAGCTATTATAATAGTATCAAGAAAAATAAGTGATTGAGCTGACGGGAGATTAATCACCAACTTAACGACTCTTTTATATTAGTCTTATTTTATATTTATTGTAAATTACTCTTTACTTTTAAATTATCATTGCTAACATGGGCAACTGCTCCTCGAGAATTTAATATCAGTTTTCGGATTTATTTATATTTATTTTTTATGTAATATATGTTGAATTGGTAAATTATGTATGTTAATATTATTAGCAAATATAATTAAATTTATAAATATTTATTAAATTTGGTAGCTATTATAGATTTTATATTGAAAATGAATAACTATATAATTTTGAGTTAAATATTTTCCAAGGGTCTGCGCTTCATTAAATTTAACGCTGTATTTTTATATAATTTTGAGTTAAATATTTTCCAAGGGTCTGCGCTTCATTAAATTTAACGCTGTATTTTTATATAATTTTGAGTTAAATATTTTCCAAGGGTCTGCGCTTCATTAAATTTAACGCTGTATTTTTATATAATTTTGATTTAAATATTTTCCAAGGGTCTGCGCTTCATTAAATTTAACGCTGTATTTTTATTTAATTTCAAATAAAATAGGTAATTAAATTATTTGTATTTGCCATAATTAAATATTTATTATATTGGCATATATAAATTTAAAAACAAAAATCTCGTCGAGTGACTATTTGATGCAATACTGATTTTGCCGGATTTCAACGCATATCACATTCCTTTTTTCGGCTCGTTAAATTCATTAATTAATCATTTATTCAATTAAACAAATGTTTTTAAATTATTTTAATAGCATAAACAATAAATATAAATATTAAGCAGTACACAAAAAAATTTACATTTACAAACAAAATAAAATATTAATGTGACATATAATTTAAATAAAATTTTTTTGATAATATTAGTGTTGTGTATTTGGCTAAGCTTAGACTTCGATATGCCTTATTTAATTCCAACTTCCACCAAATATTAATTCAAATGTCCACAAAAGGGGAATGCGATTGGTTTATTTGTGTTTAAGAAGTAAGCAAAGGAAAAAAGGATGAAAGTAAAGTAAATTGGTTAAGGGTAAGATGAGTAAGGGTCAGGATGAGAATGGGAAAATAATGGTTAAAAGCGAGATGCAATTGGTGAGTTAAATACTGACATAATGGGAGGGGCCAAGCGAGTGACAGACATTACAAATGGTTGGCCAAAGAGAAATGGGAAAATAGGTCAAAATTGAATGATGGATTTGTGGATGAATGGCAAAGGAAATGTTTTGGGGCAAAATGAGAAAAGGGAAAATGTCGAAAAATCCAAAATGAAAACTGAACTGAATCGAGACTCAAGAATCGAGACTCAACAATTAGTAATAAATTAATTTCTCTGCTCATGAATTGCAACAGTGGTAAATCTATTCAATATAAAAAAATATTGGTTTTTGATTTATAATTATTTATCTTTACAGTTTTTTAAATACTCGGTATAATTAATTATAATTAAGATATTACTTTAGATTTCTATTATATATAAAACAGTTACAAATTGTTCTAATTTTTGACCGAAAAAATATTTTTTTTCAGCTGAAGTTCTGATCGGGTTTTTTCTATGAGATTCCATAACCGAAGTCGTAGGGTGCTGTTTAGTAACGGATTTTTTTAGAAATTAAAAATTATTTTATATTAAGATAATTTAGCTTTTTAACATGCTTACATTTAAAATTAAATTATAGCAAAATTAATTTCTTACTCGATTTTAGATTAGGAAAAAAAATTTTAAATTTTTTTGTTAGAATTATAAAGTATTTTAAAATTCTCTAATGATGAATTCCTTTTAAGAACTTCATCTAGGTTCTCGTAAACAAATAAAATTTTCAGTCAATAATACCACGATTTTTATTTGGTTATGTTTGAGCATAGATGAGAGTCAACCCTTAATTCATTTTTTTAAATTTATTATAAAACACCCATTATGGATATACATAATAGCAAATGATAAACAATAGTTTATATAAATTAAATACTAAATTTATGATAATGTTAAAATCATAATCCGAGGTTTATGATTGTCAACTATTTCATAAATTTGAAACTGCTTTAATCAAATTGTTAATTAAACGGGGCGGAATCGTTATTTAAAAAACCTCATAAAGGGCGTTATTTAAAAAACCATCATTATGAAAATTTTTGTCGAAAAATTATTTATAATTTTGCTCCAAAGCAACCAAATTTTTAATTCTTGATATCATTTGATAGCTCTAAGTGTTCTCTATCAGTCTACAAAATTTTAAAAAATTTCGTTAAGTTTAAAAAAAAGTAAAAAACCTTGATTTTCGAACATTTTTGGGCATAACTTTTTTAAAGTTGAAATTAAACTTTTCGTTGTTTTAGAGCAAAGTTATAAGCAAAATTTTTTATTTTGATGGTTTTTAAATAATGACATAACACCAATTAAACTTCTATATCACATTGTTATGTCCAGTTTTTATATTATTTATCCTATTAGTTTATTTCTTTTGCAAATTAATGGTCAATTGAATTTTTTGCGCCATTAATGACTTATCAATATTACTATAATTTTTATAAATTGCTGCATTCATTCTTATACCTTTCACTCTTGCACCCAACCATTTATTTTCTTTTTTGGCTTGTCTTACAATAATTATATATCTATTAAATTAACCTTTTTTTGATTAAAACTTCTTTTAAAATATTTATCTGATAATTTTTTTATAAATATTCTTATTTATAATCAATCAATCAATCAATCAATCAATTTATACGCAAAAGCGTGACTCCGACATACATAACAATAAATAAATAAATTTGGTCACTGAATGAGATGTGGTGGTTTCAAAAGTAAAGCATCAATATCATATGTGTCAAGAAGTTTAGCAAACTCAGTAGAATTAAATAACCTTGCCTCTTTAGGCAAACATCTATAGAGGCGAGAGGTACGTATAAAAAATGAATGATATCGAACATTGGTTGAACAATAAGCAATTTTAATAATAAAGTCATTTTTCAGTCCTGAATATGTTCTTGAAAAGGAGTCATTATGCTTAATATGGATCTTTTCCAAAATTATATCATGGAAAAGTTTTAAATCTATTTTTATTCTACGTTTTAAAAGGGATTCTTGTTTGAAGAGTTGGAGAAGTCCGTTATACCCGGGTATTTCATCCTTATTGTTATTACGTCTAAAAACAATACGTAAAAATGTTTTTTGAACATTTTCAAGAGCATCAATGTCTTTTTTCATATATGGATTAAAAACCGGAGAGCCAAATTCTAAAATAGATCGACAATAAACATTGAAGATATTTATAAGAATTTTCGGGTTTTTCGTTTTAAGTGATTTGAGTAAAGTAAAAGATGTCCTAATTGCCTTTTTAGTGATATATTCTATGTGTTTTTCCCATTCTTGCTATGAGTTTTAGATTTAAAATCCAATAAATTTCGACTAATTAAAATTAATTAACATTATATTCATGAATCTTGATGGCTTTTTTCAATTTTTAGTCAGAAATTTATTTTTAATATAATTTCAATTTTAGTGATATTTGAAATTTTTTCAAAATTTTTATTTCGTATTTTCTGCATTATTTAGTAGATTGAATAAAATATTTTGTCATTTAATTTTTATTTTTATTTTCTTGAAATATTCATATTTTTAAACCCAACCACTTAATTTCGTTGTATTTTTATTTTCCAATTCATGCACTCAGCTCCTCTCTTATTCTCTACATTCAAACTCTTATTTTACCTTTTTAAAAAAATTTTGCATTTCAAATGTTTGCATATTAATCTTAAAAAATAATAAGTAAATACGTATTTCTTTCCATTTTTAATATAATTTTTAATTATTCACTTACTTCCATTTAAAATTTCATGTTGAAAAGTGTGATAAAATATTTTAAAATAATTTTTAATTTAGAAGTTTTATCGAATTTTATTTACAATTTTTAATGAAAAATTAATGTATAAATTAATTCTTCCTTTTTCATTTAATGATAATAGATATTTTTAGTTAAAAAATAATTTTTTTTTTCTTCAATTTTTCAAATGCTTTTAATAATATAATTCGATAATAAATAAAAAAAACTATAATAAAAACTTATTCAAATTAAATATAAAAAATTTTTTGAATTTCTTAATTGATAAGAAAAAAAATGATAAACTGAATGACTCTTGCCAACCCGAGCAGCAGAGCTTTTTTATTTAATTTAAACATAAATTATATTAGAGAATGAAGTTAATTGTATTAAATTTTTATTTCAATTTTACGATATTCCTTCGGCAAATTAACGGGAATGCCCCTGTTTTATCCTATTTTATTCATTCTTAATTTTCGATAAGTGCCAATGGGGAAAACTTTTCAAATTAATGACAATTTGTTAATAGATTTTGAACCAATGAAAATAAATAAGAAAAGATATTGACCCAATTAAGGATTAAAAAATTATAATAATATTAATAAATACAAAAATTTAAACAATCAAATTAAAATCAAATTAATTCTTTCATTGATTAATTTTCTTTTAAACTCTTGACCTTGAACATGATATTCATATGTCTCGTTGTCTAGTAAATTACTTAGGGTGTAACATAAGTTCTGTCGGCCTTAAATTTTTTTAAATGCAAAAATTCATAACTCCTTTATTCCTGCACTTATTTTAATAATTCTTTTTTTATTTTGTTGATCATGGTGTCCTCTTTCATTCCATGCGATCGTTTCATTTTCTATTTGCTTCATCAATTTTTTTAGTATTTTTTCCCGAACATGCCAAAATTGGAAATTGACCCATTAATTTTTCCCGAATTTTTTATGGTCAAAAAACCAAACTTGACCTAACAAAACGAAGTTTTTCTGTACAATTTAGACCAATAGAATCTGAATTTGGCCTTAAATCTGACCTATCTTTTCACCCTGAGCTTGTACTGCTCCAACTCCATGCATGAAGTTGGAGCTGTACAGGTTTAGTGAAAACAAAGAGACCTAATCTAAGGCCTTATTCGGACTCAGCGTGGTCGATTTACCCAATTTAATTAAATTTGGAATTTCCAACATCACTTTTAAAACATTCTGTTACTTGGTGGTCTTGAAAAATGCCGTTTTTGAAGACCATTTTCAGACTCGGATCTCCAGTAATTCATTTATTAGGTAATAAAAATTTTTCTTATTATTTTTTTATAGTCTTAACTTTGCTCTATTTACTCATGTTTTCGTTTTCTCTGTATCTATTTTTCTTTTCCTGAAATCAGCTTTCAAAAATACCTACCACGAAAATGACCATTTTTGCTTTTTCAACTCTAACTCCTTATAGACTTTTCCATTGGGATTGATCTTTTGCCTGAAAAATGGCAACATATTATCGATGATAATGGTAATTAGTTGGGTCCAGTTTTTTGTTTAATTTAATTATAAAAAATAAATCTTTGTCAAAAAATGAAGGCTGACAGAACTTATGTTACACCCTAAGTATAAGTAAAATTATTTTCATTTAATCTTAATTTAAAATAATTTAATTTAATTAATTATTTTTTATAAGGGATAAAGTAATTGCTTTTATTTGACTATTTGTTTTTGTTATTTGGTATGAAATGTTATATTAATTTGCTTTTTTATCAATTATTTTTCATGTTGGTTTATTTCACTCCCAATAAATTGATTCAAAATGGATTACACTTTTAGAGTCTTTATTTATCATAAAGGCATAAATTATTTTAAGCTAATAGAACAAAAAAAATTCAGAAATTCTTATATGTCACTTATTTTATTATCGTTTATTTTTTGCATTTATTTAAGCTATTCCCGGCTCTTATGTTGTTGTTTAGCTATTTAAGTATATAAAAGACATTTAGTTTCTAAATAATATTATTTATTTTCAAAATCAAATAAGTCTTTTTGTTTTATTTAATATTTTTTATTAATTATTTTAATTTTGTTTTACTTAAAACACATTTTATATTGTGATTGATTTAGTACTTTTTTCTTCTCGTCGACGCCTATTGCTGTTCTGTGATGATCTGCAGTTTTAAATAAAAATTTAATTAGAAAAAAGTTACTTGAATATTTTTGATTTATTTATTTTTATTTTTCGTTGTTTTAATTTTTTCTTTTTAGTGTTTTTTTAAATCCTTTAATTTTTTTTATTTATTTATTTAAGTACTTAAATTTTTCTATCATTTTAGATCGAATTTAAAATATTTATTATAATTTAAATTAACAATTTTCTTCAAAAATTAAAGCTTATTGTATTTTTTTAATTATAATAAGTTTTTTTTCTCATTGGTAATAATGGGTAAATAAACTTTTTTTGTTAAAACTTTTTATAAATTTTTTTTTTACTAAAGCTAATAAAATGCACATTAATTTCCCATTTTAATTTTATTTGTGTCACTCTTATTTTTACTTTTAATCTCTGATTCATATTCAAGGAAATTTAAATTTTTCATTTTTCTTTAAACAATCTCTTGTTCTCTGTTTTAGTATCTCGTTTTTTATAGATATTATAATGAAATATTTAATTGTAAAACTTTAATTAGTCGAATTTTATAAATACATTTTGTATTTGTAAATCCTATTCTTTTATGAATTGGTTTTAAAATTCCATATATTTTTATAATTCTTCCCCCATAAGCAAATCAAGTGAACAAGTTAAATGTTTAATTTTAAAATTTTTTTAAATAATTTTTTGATAAATTATGCTTCGAACTTTGCTCTTCTATCCATTGGTCTAAAATTTATTAAAAATTTTGTGTGTTAGCATTATTATCCACCGTTAAATATTTGTACTTTTTTGTGTCGATTTGGTCCCTTTAATCATTAATGAAATTAAATAATTTTTATACTTAAATAACTTTAAATTTAATTTTTACATGTTTATTTAAAATGTTTATTTCTTCTTCTAATATCATTTTTGGTTTCTTTTATTTGAGCTTTTCATTCATTTTTTTTATTGCGCACCATAATAAATTATTTTAAAATTATAAATTTTCTTATTTGTTAGTTATATTTAATTGACTGACTTAGAAATTTTTAAAAAAATTAAGTAAAAAATTTTAATAAAACACAATATATGTTTAAAATAATAAATATTCATTTCTTTAAATGAGTTATTAGATAGAAAAAAAATAACATTGTATATATTAAAAAACTAATATACATAATAAAGAAATTGATAAATAATACACAGATGAAAACAAATTCATCATCACCAAATAACTTTGAAAATAATCAAGTTATTTACAATGATAAAAAATATATAAATTAAAAGAAAATGTAAATTATCTAATAAAAAATCATTTAAAACAATGTTGATCATTTAAAATTACGACATAATTTTTCACGAAGTCCAAAGAAATTTTAAAAGTAGCAAAAACTTTAATTTTTCAAAAACAATCATTAAAATTTATAGCATCTTTAATAAAGGCCAATAAGTCCGTTTTACAATTAATTATCCAGCCTTAGTTATTTATTTCTTTGCTTTTTAATTATTTGCTGCACATAAACTTCCAATGTGGTGATGTGTTTCATGTCGAGGGTTTTACTTTAAATTTCATTTTGTGCTAATAAATGCCATTAAAAGTTATTTACTGATAAATTGATCTATTAGCTAATTTATTATTACTTTTGTAAATCTTTTTTATTACGCTAAAAATAGTCGTTTTAAATAAAAGTAGATCTCCTAATATTGAATTAAGTTTTTTATATTGTAATAAAATGCTTAGAAAATTTCAATTTCCTTTTATTTTTGACAGAATATTTTAACTAACAAAATTTGTTTGAACTGCGATTAATCGTTCTGAATCCGTTTAGCAATTTGCACTTTTATATGAATCCGTTTTTTATTATTCATTTAAATTTTGGCATTTTAAAGATTAATAAAAATAAAGATTTTTATTATTTTATGTATTTAACAAGCTCTTTATTATTTAATATGATTTTCATTTATTAGTTTATGTTTAGTGCAATAAAAATAATTTATATTTGTGTGTTTGTTATTTTTTTATTTAAATTATTTGGTTTTTTATTTAAACCCATTGCATTTTTTATTTGTTTTTGAATTTATTAATTGCTCATTATTCAATCTAAATTTAATTTTTAAATATTTTTATTCATTAGATTTTTCATTTAATCATTTGATAAGCATATCAAAAAATAATCGTTACTTTAAGTGTTAAATGAACAAAAATAATAAACTTGTATTTTTTTTATCTCCTCTGTGAATCGCTTAATTTTTGGTCACTTTGTAATTTTTATATTTACCATTTATTGGTTTTTTTATAAGAATATTAGTTTGTACATTATTTTTTTCATATTTATTAATTTGTTTTTGTATGTTCGTTTTTTTATATATATGTAATTTAATTTAATTGTGTTTAAAAGTTTGTCCTTATTATAAAAAACTTTAAATTATTTATTAACAAATTTACAACTGAAATATTTAAAATTTTTAAGTGTTTTACTATCTAATAAAGCGATTAATCATTGCTGAATTTATATTATATTTAAAAATTATACATGCCTTTTTTAATATAATAAATGAAAAACTTTAATTAAAACGTGTTTTGTTAATTGGGTCATTTTAACTATCAAATTATATATGTATTTAAACAAAAAAGTTAAATCGCCTACATCTTTTCTATGGCATATCCATTTGAAAAATTTGAATAAATAAATTTATTCATTTATTTCGTTATCGCATTAATTCTTTCTCAATAAAACATAAATTATAATTATTTTTGGTTTAATTTATGTAATGCCGTAAATTATTATATATTTTAATTGTAATAAATTTTGCATAATTTAATTTTTCATATTTATTTAAAAATTGACAATAGATCGAGATAAAGTTATTATAAAAATGAAATATATCTATACTGTATAATATTTTTATGAATTTTACACAATCCTTACTTTATTTAATTAAAATACACTTTGCAAAATTAAAAGATAAATTTAAATTTCCCATTGGTAAAGTGATATTTATTAAGAAAAAAAAATAAAATAAATATTTCAATAGATAAAATGAAGATATTTGGTTGAACAAAATAAGAAATTTATTTATTTTTTTAAGAAAAATATATTTTTATTTTTTAAATTTAAATCAAATAATTTTATTTAAACCCACATTAATCTTAATATGGGCTGAACCTTCAAAAAATGAGTAATCCCTTAAACCAGCCATGAGATTTAAAAAAAAGAAATAAATATAAAATTAATGTTAATTAAGCAAATATTTACAAAATAATTCAATGTATTAAAAATTAAAGTTATTATGCAATATTAAGAAAATGAATATAATAAGAAGGCGCGTTTTATAACTTTAAAATATACGAAAATGAAATGAGAAATTTCTCATAATTTTTGAAAATTTGTTTATTTATTTTTTTATAAAAATTTTTGATTTTAAAAATGTGTATTTCGATACTGATACGGCTTAATTTTGTTACTTTTTGAATAAATTTAGTCATTTTACACCCCCAAATTTTGAGGCTTTTTAGAGCCTATTTCATTTTTACTATAGAACTAAAATTATAAGCCCTAGTAATAGAGTTAATAAAATTATTTTATTTTTTCGATAATTTATTTAAAATGTTAATTTGTACATAATAAATATTTAAAATCGATAATCCCAAAACAGGGATTAATAAAAGCCTTTTGACACAAAGTGTTGATGAACAGGACGACCCGTAGACAAGAAAAAAAATAATTAGATGAAATTTAATAAAGTATCTGTTAACTGGCTTTCATAATATTTTGAATAAAATTATTTACAAAAATAATATATAAATTTTCTAATCAATAGAATATAAAGCATTTTTCGAAGAATAAATATTTTAAATAAAAAATATGTCTCTTTTAAATTAAATATGCCAAAGTATTATTTAAAATTTAATGGCAATGTTGAAATTATGCAAGTGCGAAAATTGAAGCCGCTCGACAAATGTTTTAATAATATAATAAATAAATATTTTGTGGAGATCAAAAATATAAAATATTTACGTATAGATTAAAAATTTATTCCAATAAGTAAATTTTGCAATTTAAAGAATAAATAATTTTTTGATTGCCTAGAAATATTATGACAGTGAGTTAAAATTGGTAATTAAATATATATTATAATTAGCCTACAAAACTTAATTAGTTAAACTCAAAATTTATGAATTAAATATAAGATTTTTCGTGTTAAATTTGGTTTAAACGATAAATTTTTAGTTGCATGTGCAAAGGAGAAATAAAGAAAATATGAAAATTATTTTTGATTAGTCAAATAAAATATCTTTTATTATTTAAGTTATGTTAAAGGTTAATTTAAATTACTAAAAAAAGAAATATAAATTTTTTAAATTAATTTTATAAAAAATAAAATTATAATACATTAATTTCTTATTTCAATTTCGATAATGGCCAAATTAAATTACCAACACAAGGATCAAAATTCTACCAAATAAAAGTTTTAAATTATTGTTGCGCAAGCCATTTGCACAACTGTCAGTGTCTACTTTACTTTTTTATATTATAATAAAATAATTTAAAAAATTATGGGTTTTATGAAGGGGGCGACGCCGGGGAAACCTTTAAAAATTTTATAGCAATTTATTTCATAATAAATTACATAAATGCGATATTGAGGATTTTTTTAAGAAAAAAGTTTTGTGGATTGACGTCGGGATTTTTTTAAACTTTGACTCTATTTTTTAACAAATTTTCATAAAAAATTTCAATTGCAAAGTTAAAAAATATTAGTGCATAAACTTAATAAATTATTAAAAGTAAGGAAAAACCCAAACAAAATTCTCAGCCACAAAAAAGGCTTATAATTAGAGAAACAAAACTCCAATAATTTACAATTAAAATTTTAAATTCACATCATTATAAAATATTTAGAAAAACAAACAAAAAATTATCTTAAGCTAGCAAAAAATTACTCAAATAAAAAATGCATGTATTAATATATCAAAAATGACACAGTCCAATTAAGAATAAAACTTGGAATCGAATTTTGTTAATCGTTTATTAATTAAGTTTTGGATTTCAAAAATAATTATTTTTATTACTATTTATTTACTTTTAATGTTCGTCCATTTTAATATTTTATAATTTTTTCAAAATCTTGCAAAATTTTACAAAAAAAAAAGATGTAGTCAAAAAAGTTCTAACAGTAATTTTGTCCCTAACTTTTTTGAAACTCATTGTCTGTAAAAGTTTTTTTATAATGTAAGAAAAAAAGAGAAATATTATGTTATTTAATTATATAAAGAAAATGAAAATTGGTTATTTCTGAAAAAAAAGTTACTAAGGAATTAACTGCGACATGTTAAGTCTAAATGTTTCAAATTTATTTGCTACAACTTTTTGAAAAAATGTGCTGAATTTTGTTAAAAAATATGATATAGTAGAGAAGTTTTATCTCATGTTCCTGTCACGTAAACGGCTGTAATTCATGCTCATAAATTTTTGTTCAATAAATATTTATAAAATTAAATATTTGGTTTAAAATGTATACTTATTATTGTTGATAAGGTAATTTAATATATGATCTGCTTTTTATTTGTATTTAGTTTTCTAAAGCTGAAATTTCATAGAAATTAATTTTATTTTATCTTTTTTCTTATAGGTTTTGATTATTTGATACATAATTTAGCCGCTACGGCCATGATAATTAATGATTAAATTAAAAATTTAAGATGAATTGTATATATTTTTCATTTATTATTCAACTTTTCTCTTGTCTTGTGCTGGGTTTAACCACGCGCATTTATGTGAGCCAAATAGAAATATTTATAAAAGATATATTTATTGTTTTTATGATTCAAATAATTTAATTTTATTAATTTTAAATTGATATGGTTTTATTTGTGTAATATGTTATATAATTTAATTAATTTTTATAATGAACTTTTCTCAGGTCTTGATGCGGGTATAAATATGTTTATTTATCTTCCATTATTTGTTAATTATTTGTTTTTTAAAATTATTTTATTATAATATCAGATTTATTACACATATTTGTTTTTCTCGCTTTAACTTAGATTGAAGAAAATTCTTATTACATGGTTTTGAGTGAATTTCATGTAATTAAAAATCTAAATAAATATTTTAATTATGTGTTTTTTTTAAAGTTAATATTTTGCTAAAATATTTTTTAATTAAAGCAAAATTTCATATTTTTTATAAAAATTTTTTTATGCTTTTAATATTTATTAATTAATTGATATAAATAAATGTAAAAATAGTTTTTTATTATTAGATAGAACTATCTTATACAATGAAATAATAATTAAGTTTAGGCTTTTTCAATTGCTCTGTACTTAAGAGTTCAAAAAGTTTAATAAAGGATATAAAAAGAATGAATGTATCAGAAAATTTAATGATTTCCAAAATCCTTAAAATTTCAATTTCAAATATCGTAAAAATAAGCAAAATACAGCAATGCATTTGAGTTTGAAATAATTATTGTTTTTTAATCATGAAATAAAAAATTAATAACTATTAAATTATCTTCATTCAAAGTTTGAGATGTTTTCATACTCTTTAATTATTGATTAGGAGTTGCTTAAAAATTACAGTAACTTTTTTTATGAAAATTAATTAATTTTTTTTCACTCTTTATCTAAATTAATACTTACACAACCAGCAAATAATAATAAAAATATGAATGATTATTTAATGAATTAATTAAATTTTTTTGTTTTTATTTACAAAATTTTATTTTTATCTAAAGCAAAAACAATAACAACAGGGATTTATTTTCAGGGATAAATAAAAAAATTAATTTAGTGAAATAAATTGACAAATTATGTTTGTATTAATTTAAATAAAATTTCTACTTAATTATTCAGTATTTTATGGTATTTTAAAATTTTACATTGGTAATTTTTCTTATCGCAATTAAAACAAAAATAGACTAATAAAGAAATTTAATTATTTAAATTATTCATTTATAATTTCTTTTCTCTGAAATAAAAATTAAAATAATATTTAATAAATTTTATGTTTCAAATTCAGGATTTCACTTTACTGCTTTTTCTTCAATATAAACTCAATTATTTTTATTATTTTCAAATTCATTTTGAAATAATAAGTTTAATTTTCGGGGCGATCTGAATTTAGATCCCGATTTTATGTAGCGGAATCAAAAAAATCCGCGGAATCCAGATCATTCTGAGAATTAAAAGTATGATTATTCAATAATATTAAGAACTAGTTAATTAGATTGCATAAATGTTGTTCTCTTTTTCTTCATATTTTTTAAATAATTTTTATTAAATTATTAATAAGTATTTCAAATTATATTTACTTATTTTAATAACAATTAAATATAAAAAGTTGATAAATTTTCATTTATAATTGTGAATTAATATTTTTTGAATAAATTTAATTTGTTTTTATTTAAATCTATTTTCATTTTTGTTCTCATGCTTCCAGGAACTTGTCGCTTGCGGCGCGCGGCGTTACCCATAAATGCATTTATTTTATTTATTTTTTATTCCATAATTAAATATAATTAATCAAAGTTATGTTCAAAAGTACACAAGCAACTGGTTATAAGAATTTTTAGGTTTATAAAGAATATTATATTCTCATTTATAAACAATTTTTACTTTTCTTTATTGTGGTACAATGAATTGCTAAAACTATAATTTAAAAAACTTGTTTTGTTCAATTAACGGTTATTTAAACGATTTTTTTTTCTCTTTTTAATCTGCTTTACATTTCGAACAGCATCCGTATTTTTTTCAAAAATTATAAATGTTATATTAAAATTCCTGTTTCATTGATAATTAATCTCTTAATCATTTGAGGAATACTTAATAATTTTATTATTATTTAAATGGTTTCTGAACATTTTAAATTAATTACATATATGTTAAAAAATTTATTTAAGTGCCATGAAAAGAAGCAATGAATTTCCCATTTTGATCGGTTCTGTTTCTTATTTATTATTAAATTATTTTAATGTTGCAAAAATAATCTAATAAACCATTTTAACTATTATTTCGGTTAAATAAGTTAAAAAATTATAAAAAAATAAGAAAATCTAATTTTACAAGAAATTTCATAAAAATTTCTATAAAAGAAACATGAGATTTTTTAATATCTCAAAATAAATAGTTTAATTTTTTAATCCATTTTTTGTAATTCTTATCCATATTTCGGTATTTTTCCATAATTTTTCCACAAAATGTTAAATAAATAAAATAATAAATAAAAAATTATATAAAATTATGGTTAATATAATTTAATAATACTATTTTTTTATTAATTTTTAATTCTCATATTTCATTTAATCCATTTTTTTAATTGTATAAAAATGTAACTTTTAAATATATTGTTGATTTATAACTTATAATAGAAACCAGAAGCAAGCATTCAGGAGTTTATTTCAATAATAATATTTTTTAGAGCTGTTTGAAATATGGTCAAGAACACAAAAAAAATCTTATATTTATGGGGGTTCGGTAATTCTTAAAATTTGATCAAAATCATAAATTCAAAAATTGTATGAAACTTTAAGCCTTTTTTATATTTCCATTTAATTTTTTATTAATTATTATTCATTTTTATTTGAAAATGGAATGTGTTGCATTTCGTTAATAAATATTTGTTTTTAAAATAAATAATTGCACTATTAAATATTATTTTCTTGTATTATTTATTATATTTTTATTTAATTGTTAAAGTTAATTACTTATCGTTTAATTTATATTAATTTTTGCTTATCATTTAATTGTTTAGACGAGCGATTGGCGCCGCCAAATGGTAAAATTATTCGTCACTTTTTTAAGCCTTATCATAGTCAATTTTGTTTGGATTGCATTTAATATTTTATTATTATTTACATTTGTTCATTAACAAATTGAAATAGATTTATGGAAATTGATTTAAAAAAATTAGTTTGTTTTAATTTATTATATTTTTGGAAATCAATATATAATTGTTATTAAGTAAAGATATGAAATTTTTATTTTTTTTCAATATTTTTGGCGTAATAATTTAATTTTATTAAAAAATTGTTTTTAAATTATTATCATATCAGCTTAATTAGTTTTGAATTAATATTACATTGATCAAATATATTTTTAAAATTTCTTGAATTTTTTCTAGTTGATGTACTCATTATATTTTTGGATGGAATAGGCCAATTTGACATTTAAAAAAAATTATTTAATGATCACATAAAAAATTGAAAAGTTAGCTATTATTATGCGATAAATTTGAATATTTATTGTTTAATCAGTGGTTTATTGAATTTCTTTTCAGTTCAATAATAAAGATTACATATGTCTTTGTCTTATTTATTTTTTATGGCGATTATTTATCACATTTTCAATATGACTTTTTTTATATTTAAAAAATTTAATTTATGCCTTTAAAATCGGTTTTTTCAATAAAGAAATATCAAACTAATTTTTTAAATACAAAAGCATTATTTTAAGCTATTAGTTGACATTTTTTACTAATTCAAGTTTTTATTAATTACAATTTTGGTACATTTTTATTCTTTCTTTATTTTTATTGTACATTGCCAACTTCTCAAAATAAGAAATAAATTAAATTTTGTAATGCATAATACTCAATTAAAATATAATTAAAATATTTCCTATTTATCAATTTTTAACTTCAATAAAAATATTAAACAAATTATAAATGACATTTTTTAGGATAATATATAAATTTTTTAAATCTTTTTCCAACTATGTAAATATATTGCCATTAATTTTTTTCTCTTGCTTTGTTTGTCTCAAAGAACTTCAATTTCATTTTATTAATAATTTAGACTAAGGCGCTTGTTAAATTTTAGAGTTTAAACCGTGGCGCGTGGGGACAAAACGACATTAGAGATTTAATAAAAAAAAACTGATAAATAATTAATTATTCAGCCAAAAATTGGACAAAACTAGTCCATTAATAAAAAATAAAATTTGTTTAATGTTTAATTCTTTTAATAATAAAATACATTATGAACAGTTTATATGCCCAAAATCGAAGCGTTAATTACTACAAAAATAAAATAATTTGGAAGTTTATAATTAAATTTAAAATTAACAATCTCATTTACGTTATAATCATTTCTCAAATTTTTAAAGTCACATAAATTTAGAAATACAAATAAACAAAATATTTTTATATATTATTTCTATTTATAAGTAAGGTACGGATTTTTAATGACAAAAAATCCAAAAATTAACTAAAATGCCACAAAATGACGAAATGATTTTGCCAAACAAATTAACAATCTTTGAAATATTTGAAAACTGTTTTAAAGGAGAAGCTTTTTCTGCAAATGATAAGCGAATTTTTTATATAAAAAATTACATTAATTTAATATTTTTAATTATATAAATATTTATTTAAAATAATATTGTCTTATTTTGTACTAAATTATTATTTTTTATTGTATTTCTCGTTAGGCTATTTTCCAAATAAATCCGCGATTTTGTATTTTATTTCTCATGGAGTGTAGCTCGTTTGAAAACATTTTGTGTCGGCTTATTAATAATATATTAAGTCAAGATTAGATTTATTCATTTTTTATATTTCAATGGAATATTGTTAAGCTAAATTAAAGCTCCCAAGGTTTTCGTATAAGTAGAAATTTTATAATTTTAAATAAAAACATTCTTTTCTTTTAGTTTGGCAAAAAAATTTCATTTATATGTGCATTTACTTTTTTAATTATTTAATATATTTTTTATTATTTTTATTCATTGAAAAGTAATTTATATATTAAAATTTAAAAAATATTATTGATAAACTTTAATTCTAGTTCACACTTTAAGCCTTTCTTTTACGACCTCGTGAAAATATTTTTTAAGCTTTTACTTTATTAAATTTTTATAAAGAAATTCCTATTAATTTATTCGAACAATTTTTTAAACATAATTAATTTTTGAATTAGATTAAATCTATATATCTTATCAATTATTTATCTTTTTTTTTTGTTATTCAATCACTTTCATATAATCGAATTATTTTATATAAAAATTTTATTACATAATAAAAATATTTTATTTTTTAATAATTATTCTTCAATTAAAAAGTAATTAATAATATTGTCATAATTCTGATTAAAATAATTTAATTTAATTTTTATTAATTAAAAAATTATTTAAATAATAATCAATTTCTTTTAATCGAGTATTACTGAGTCGTTTGAAGCTTCATATTGCAATAGTTCCATAGTTTTGTTTTTGATTTTTTGTTTTATTTATTATATAGCATTTATTTTCGCGAATTAAGAATTTATTTATAACCATTTACAAAAACTAAAATTAAATTAGTTTTATTTTTCATTTTTAGTTAATTAAAATAAATAATTATCAAAAAATTTACAATTTATATAAACTAAAATTAAAATTAGTTTATTTTTTATTTTATTTAAAATAAATGAATTTCATTTTAATTTGATGCGCAGGCTTTTATATGACTCAAACTTTTTCATACATTTTGCAAATTCTTAGAGAATTTCTTTTGGATTTTTTACAATTATTAGAAATCTTATTAGCAACTTTTTATCAGATGTATAAATTTGGTATAATATATATATTTTTTTTTTTTGAATAATTCTCATACTTTTGCATTTTTATATAATTTTGAATATTTTTATATGCTTAACTTAACTTATTACTAGAGATGGAACAGGCCAACAATGCTATTTTTGTAGGTTGTGAGTATTATTGAATATTTAATTTTGTTTAATGAATTGTTGATAACTTCCAATTTATTTTTTTGAGATATGTTCGTATGGGTAATTTAGTTCGCTGATCAAAACTATTTGTTGTCGTGTGACTCTGATCATGTGAATTTTTTGTAAATAACCTAGCATTTTTGTCAACTTTTTGGAAAACAATTTTGTGTGTATAGAATACCAAAAGCAAATAAATTTTTCTTTTATCAATTTAATCTTATTCTAATAAATATTGTATCTTATATAGTATATTAAAAATTTAAGCTGTAATATTAATGAAAATAAATTAAAACATAATACTTAAAATTAATTTATAAATATATAGGATAACAGCGGAAAAAGAAAAAAGAGATCATTAAAATTTAAATAGAAAATATAAAGAATAATTTAAGGTGACGAGGTATAGAAGGAATAAAGTATAAAAAAAATTAAAATTTTGAAAAATAGAATTCTTAAATAGGCATAAAATAACAAATTACAAAACTTATTTACTCAAATAAATTGATAAAAAATCTAAGCAAATGAAAATTATTTTTTATTTTTTACAAGTGCTAATCCGGCGACTCATCCGTAAACTGTTCCTCTGATCATGTGAATAAATAGAAATAAAACACACAAAAATAAAATAACAGCAAATAACAACGAATAAAATATTAAAAATACTTTTTTGAATAAATTAATCAAAATTTAAAAAATAAAAAGGCAATAAATTTAATAATAGTTTAACCACAACGCAAAAAGGCTTCAATAGTTCATTTATCTTAGAAATTCGATCTGTTTATGAAATTTATAATGTTTGCAAATTATTATGAAAAAATCAAATTATTTTGATAATTAATGTTCTCATAGACCAAAAAATAAATAATTAATAATTAAATTTTCTCAA
Source organism: Heterodera schachtii (assembly GCA_023374025.1). Classification (NCBI taxonomy): domain Eukaryota; kingdom Metazoa; phylum Nematoda; class Chromadorea; order Rhabditida; family Heteroderidae; genus Heterodera; species Heterodera schachtii. The sequence goes on from SIJG01000012.1 coordinate 2,095,879, forward strand.
ACATACATAGATGTTCATTCATAAAAGCACAGTTTCCTCTTAAAACCATTAGAAAAGATTAGATCAGTCCGTCATAGCAAAGGTTGATAGTTTTGATTATTTTATTTGAATCATTATTTTAATTGAATATTATAATTTATTATTTTAAAATTATTGCCATTTTTTAATTGCTTGGCTTCATTTTCATCGTTTACAAGCTTTAAAAATTTTACAGATAATAAATAGGATCATTTTTTTATGTAAATACATATTTTTTTCCTGGATTCTCCATAGCCTAATTAGTAGGAAAAACACTTTCTTTTTTGTGTTTGCGAACAAAAGTTGGGACTTTTATTTACATATTTTTACATATTTTCGGATTTTTCTACATATTACATATGTACATATTTATATACATATTTTGGACTTTTTCGCTTTTTTTCGTACATATTTTGCATTTTTTGAGAATTTTTAGGGAATTTTTTTATGAAATACCCCCAAAAATATCCAAAATTTCGCAATTTTTTTCAAAAATTTTGAGAATTTATAGAAATTTTTTGCGAAAAGCAAAATTTTTTTTGAAAATGTGCCCCAAAAAATAGTTTTTTTTTCAAAAATGGAATACCAAAAATTAATTTTTAAATTACTAAAAGATAATTTTAAGCCTATTTAGGTCATTTTTATGGCATTTTATGCCTCTGTTTCAATTTTTACGAAGAATTTTTTTCCAAAAAATCACCATTTAATAAATTTTATTTACATATTTTAGTACATATTTCTGGATTTTTGTACATATTTCATACATATTTCAGTGTTTTTTATACATATTTTATTTACATATTTCGCGATTTTTCTTACATAAATAAATGATCCCTAATAATAAAATATTGTAAATATTTAAACGCCAAATGGACGAAATACATTGTGAATTTTACTCAAGAAAAAATTATTGAAAATCAAATAGAAAAACCTAATTGATAAATTCTGGATCAAAATTTGAATTCATCTATTAAAGAAAAAAAACTAACGAACCATTTAAATAATAACAGCAAAACTCAACCTAATGAATAAGTGCAATTAATGGAAAAGAAATAATAAAACAATATATTTAAAAGTGTAAAGTATAACAAACGAGCTTTAATGTTGATCTTAACGGAAATATTTATAACCTTATGAAAAGACATTAAAAGCGGTCATCAGCGATGCCTTTAGACAAATTAACTTATTTTATATAAACAATTATTACGAACAATTAAAAATTACATCAAAATGCTGCTTAATTGTAAATAAAAATAATTACAAAAATAAATAATTATTCTTTAAATTAAAAATGACATATCCACTTGATTGACATTTCTGAGAAGGAATTTCGTCCTTGCTGCCAAGAGATAAACACAAAGAGAAATTAATAAATTTAAACTTAAAAAAATATTTAATAGTCGAAATAAAAGTTTTTAAATTAATGCTCTTATTTTACCAGAAAATTTGCATTGTTTTAAAATTTAAAATTTATAATATAAAGCAAAAAACGAGATATTTATCATTTCATACTATATAATAAAAAATGATACATCTTTTGCAGGTAAAAGAATTTATTATTTATTTTTGCTTAAGTCAATAAACGAAAAGACTTTAGGGCATATATTATATTAATTTTAACAATATAATGTCTTACTTTGTGATTTTTTCGGAATTTTATCATTTTTGGTTTTTTCAATTATTTTCATGATAATTCATTGAGTCTTAATTGTATTAGGTATTTAGTTTCGATGTTACTATGACACTTTTGTAAAAAAATAACAATTAGCAAAAAAATAACCAAATTCAACATTTTAATATAAATTTTATAGTATTTCAACGCCACTGATTTTTTATTAACCCGTTATAAACAAATAGTAATAACTAATTAAACAATATTTAAAATAAAATTGAATTTTTTTAAATGTATAAAAATTTTATATCTTATTAATGAAATTTTTTCATACCGTAATAAAATTAAATAAATTGTATTGAAATTTTCATTATAAAATTTCTACTTATAAGAAAAACTTTCATAGCCTTAAATTACCTTGAAAATATATTAAATGGAATAGATAAATAAATAATAAATCTAAATTTGACTTCATATATAATTAATATGCCGACAACAAAAAATCACCATTATTTCTTTAAACAATTGAAAACTGATAAAAATATTATTAAATAATGAATTTAATAAAACAAATGCTGTAAAAAAAACCAAATATAAACACAAAGATATTAAAATTTTTTAAAAAATGTGAGTCAATGCAGCAAACAAATAAAATATTTTACCAGGATAAAAAAATAATATCATATTAAATTAATGAAAAGAACAAATAAATGATAATTACATTTTATACATATTTAATAAATAAAAAAACAAATTAATTTCTTTATATTTTATAAAAGATATTCATAAATAAGAGCATTACGAAATGAGAGAGAAAACAGCATGCAAAAAAAATTAATCCATAAGAAATAAAAACAAAAGTCATTTAAAATTGGAAATAAACCAATGCTTACTCTGGTAAATTTTATTAAAAAAATAAAAATTTACAAAAGTTTTTACTGCTAGAAAAAAATAAATAAAAATTAATTTAAAATTTAACAAAACCAATAATTATGAAGAGTAATAACGTAAAATTATTTTATATATACAAAAAAATAAATTACAAAGAAATATTTAAATGCACAGAGCAACAACCTGAAACGCAAACTGAGTACGAAAACATGAGGTAAATATAATTAAATATTTTATAAGATTAATGAAGAAAATTAACTCAAATTTAATTTTTTAAATTAATAGAATTAAATAAATTTTCTCATAAAATTTTTATTAATTTTGGAATTTTTTTAAATATCCAATTAAGCATTGATTAAACATTCAAAATAATAATAATAATTTTGGCAGAAGAGACATTTTCTCACCATGAATATTATAATATCTTAAAAATTTTGAATTCTACATATATAATTTTTAGAGCCAGGTAAAAATATTTACGGGAGCGGGAGCCGGGAATCCCGTAAACTACCCGCTCCCGTGAAAATCCCGTCCATTTTTAACGGGAGTCTCGGGCGGGAGCGGGAGTAATTCGAAAATTTAATTAAAAACTCACAAAAATATTTAATGTCACAAACTTGAAGGACAATCCTTTTATTAAAGGAAAAATATACAGGAAAATTTAGTAAGCAGAAAATTTGAAATAAAAAATCAGATTTTGGGTTGAAAACCAGAAAATTTTATATTTCGCATAGAAAGTTAAATTTTTTATTTAAGGCGGAACAAGCACATCAAAACCAAATTTTATTAACTAATAAATCATTGAGAAAAGCATCATCAACTTACTTCAGTGAAGGAAACAATTAAAAAAAAAAAATTAATTAATACTAAATTAATAGAGATTTTGAACAATTTTTTAATCACATCACAAATTGTGTATTGAAAAGAAAAAAGAGCTGAATAATAAGCTGAATAAAAATTATAAATAATGTATACATATAAAAAAACATAAAATTTCTTGTCCAGTAAATTACCGATGCGAAATTGTAAAAATTTTTAACTTAAGTTTACGTTTCTTTAAAGCAATATTATCTTTAATTATTAATAAGTTTATTGAAAAAAATTCTAAATTGAAATATTTTAATTTAATTTAAAATTTTATTACAAAATTTTTCTTAAAAAATCATATCAACATTTTTAGCCCAAAGATTTCTTTACAAATATGCTTAATAAAATAATAAAGAATACTAGATAAACAATTAATTCAATAATAATTATTAGTCTTAAACATATAAATATAATAATAAAGCTTTTAGTTTTAAATGATTATTTTGTCAAAACCAATTGATGGCAATCTAAAAATGTTTAACTTCTAAAGTGGTGCTGCTTGAAAAAATATTGGATAAATACAAAAGAATTTTCATAAATTATCTAATTACTTTATGGAAAATCAGTACAGGAAGATTAATTTTGCACATTTTCCCGCATTAATTTTCAAATTTTTAGGGTTTCTTAATTAGTACCAAAATATTGTGCTATTATTGCATTTAATAATATAATGAATTAAAAAATTTGTGCAATAATTTATTACTACACAAACTGAATTTCATTATTTATAACAAGTGATATAACTGAATATGCTAATTATCCTTTAATTAAAATTACTAATGATTAAAATCTAAATTTATCAAAATTAATTTCTTAAATATACATTTTATGATATTAGTTTAAACCCCAAACCAAAAATTCTCTGCCAAAGAAGAACGACGAAAACTGGACATGTATGTGCATCAAATAATTTTATATCATTAGAAATTGAAAACAAATATTTTCACATTACATAGATTAATTTGAACGCTCAAAAGTTTATTAGTGATTTCTTGCCAAAAATTACGTTGAAGAAATTTATTAATTTATTAAATACATTTGATTAACAGAAAATATTAATTAATAAGTAAAAATCCAGATATATATTTTTTTTAATATGCATAATTAACTTGGAAATTACATATTTTAAATTAATGACTTCAAGCTAAATTATCTAACAAAAACATGAAAATAGGAATTTGTTATAAATGAATTTAAAATAAAAGTGGAAAAACCTATAAATAAGGTTTATCAAAATTATACAAAAATATACATTTTTAATTATGTAATTTTATAAAAAAATTTTATCTTTTAAGCACGATCCCAAACCAGAAGAGGACCACTACAAGTTATTGCAGAGAATAATTATATTCTAAAGTTATTATTTAATTCAAAACACATTTAAATTTTGACAATATATCAAGGAATATATTTAACTTAAATAAAAAAAAATTAAATATATGAAAAATTTAGATTACAATAATATTAAAATATATAATTTTTCTAAATAAACATCAAAATATACAAAACTTAAATAATAACTCAACTCATAAAAAAACAAATAGCATATCGATAAATTTTTAGTAAACATAATCAATCAATTTTAAGAGTATTTCTAACACGGCGCTTTTTTTTCATAATGTAATATTTATTTTTTATAGTTTGGCTTGAAAAATTACATAGCTTATTCGTAGACTATCTTTTATATATATATTTTTTACAATTTGAAATTTTTTGGGAATTTTTTGAAAGATTTATGCGTTCATAAATTAACAAAAAATTTAGCTTTTCCATTTTCACCGAAAATAATTCGAATTGGCATAAAAAAACCAAAAAAATAAATAAATCAATGAAATACAACGCATTCAATAAAAAGATAAAATGCATTGGTTAAATTTTAGCTTCCTGGAAAGCAAATATTTTGAAAAAATAATTCATTTTATCTAATTAGGTTCTATTAATATCTTTATTATTAATTAAAAATAAAATCAAAAAATACAAAATTTAATAAAATATACCCAAATTTTTAAATTTTTTCCGGGTGGCGTATGTTGTCTGCGGAACCCGCCCCGAAAAAACTCCTATTGGCTCAAAATATCAAAATTTGATGAGTTTTTGGACAGAATTTGTTAACAAATAGTAGTTTTACAAAAAATAATTTGAAATCGCATAAAAAATTTATCGATGTTCAAAATTAAACCATTTTTATCAATTTATATGGAAATGACATTAAACCAAAGCAAAATTATTATAATCGTATCAACAATGGACAATAAATGAGAAGAGAGAAAGCCTCAGTCCAAAAATGACCTCACAAAAAGAGGCCGTCCGTCGCATCAAAATATTCCGAACCAATTAATTAAAAAATTTTAACTTAATAATTTGATAGTTATTAACAAATATTAATTTCATTTTAAATATTATAAATTTAATAAAATAACATATTTGGTCAAATTTAAAACAAACAATAAATTAAATGGTTATAATAAAAAAATAAAAGATTTAATTACAATAATGAATAAAAATAAAAATGAATAATATTTTGCGGCTATATACATAACAAATAATGTTTTTTTGAGAAAGAATACATAATGACATTTTACTTCAATTAGTGTTTAATATAAAAAAATAAATTTATGAACTAATTAAGTTTGAAAAACTAAATTAAATTAAAATAGGAATAGAAATAAAAATTTTAACAAAAATTGTAAAAAATATGTTAATTTTTTAGGCAAAAGAAAAAATATATACAAAATATACAAGTGAATTTATATAAACTTATTAAATAAAAATAATAAAAGTAAAAAAGTGCTAAAATAACTATTTTTAAATTTCTTAAAACAATTAATATTAGAAAATTAATTAAAATTTTCTAACAAGGTGACGGCTCCACAAAGAAAATAGAGATTAAAGGGAAGGAAGAAACGAGTGAGTTATATATGCTTTAGCTACAAATTAAGTTGATTTTAATTAAAATTTATATTAAAAAATACTCAAAATATTTGTATAAATAAAAAATAATATATCGAAAAGGCAAAATAAAAAAAATCACAAGAAAAAATTAATCAATAAATTAATTATTATTTTTTAAACAAAAATGTAAATCAGCCATATTTATCACTCGTTTCAAATTTATTACTCTAATATTATAATAATTTAATTTAAAAAATCAATGAAAACCTAAGTATAATGTTAAAAATGGTGACACTGATAGTGCGCAAGATACCAAGAAAAAAGATTAAATTATTTAATATTAGAATGTTTCTAATCTAATGCTAGACAATAAAATTATTTGTAAAATTTGAGACAATCTGAATAAATAAATTTAATAAAAAAAGAAGAAAAAAACATTTTAGTTTAAATAAATCTTTAATATATTTAAAAAAATATCTTAATCTTTTCATAAAGTAATTCACATAAAATATGCATTAAATTGATATAGAAAATGCGGCGAAATAGAATAACATAAATTCGTTGTATTGAACATGTTACGAAAGTTTCAAAAAAAATATTCAATTTATAAAAGATTAAAATTCGAATTAGATTAAATTATTATTTATTTTATTATTAATAAAATAGAATTGATATTGATTTATCTAATCAAAAAACACCTTTCTTTAATAAAAGAATTTTAGTTAATATTAGTTTTGTTTTAAAATTATTTTAGCGAATTTAAATTTAAAATTTGTTTGTTTTATCTATAAAATGTAAAACTAATATTTTATTTAAGGTTTTTCGCATAAGCTAATTGCATCGATTTACAATTCAAAAAGTATTATTTATTTTAAATAATATTTTTAATTGTCTATTTTAGGGTTACACATTCTATGAATTTTGTTTGAAAAATTAGAAATTTTATTTATTTTCTAAAAATGCTCATACAAATCGTTAAATGATCTATATTAATTTTAATAAACTTACTTTTTAATATTTATTTTTATGCGTATTTTTTTGCTTTGAAAATTTGATAGTGTGATAATCCATGCTCTTGCCAATTGCACAGTTTTCAATTGCCTTATTAAATATTAATTATAAAACTTTTTTAAATAGTCTTTTGTCTTGTCTTCTACCTTGTTGTCTTTCGTTGAAGGTCTATTTTTGCATTATTTGTCTAGTAAGAATATTATTTTTCTTTTCTATTTATTAATTAATAATATTTAAAAGTTTATTCCAATAAGTTTATTATAAACTTTTGTTTGGATATTTTTTACTTAATTTCTTACAACTTGTTTTTCATTTTTATAAGCTATTGAATTAAAAAATATATTTAAAAAATAATTGTATTATTTATTAAAAATAAGAAATATTCAAAAAAAAAATTTTAAGTAAATAATCGATTTTTTAATTATCATTTTACAATTTATTTAAGTAAAATAAATCCAATAATACGTTATTCTGAATTTTCATACTTATTTTAATTTCCGACCCTGATGATTTGCTAACATTTTACCTTTTAGCAAATTTCGTTTTTTATTTCTAAAGTAAAGTTTATTGAAATTATTTTCAATTATTTATTTTATTTTTTTGAATTGTGTCACAGATTATTTTTAAAGCATAATAAAATTGAAATTGGTTTTTTGATTAAAAAATCATTAAAGCTTTAGACTGTTAATTAATATAAAATTTGAGCACTTTGATTTGTAAATATTTAATTTTCAAGAAATTTGAATTTTCAGTAATATAATTAAGTCATTAGCAATGCTGAAATATAAGTAGGGCTATTTGTGATAGTATCCAGGAAATTATTATTTTTTACGCAAATGTATAATGATAAAAATTTAATATTCCTATCATAAAATGAATATTTTCTATTGAATTTGTTTTTTTTAATTAATGAATTTCTTTGAAAAAAATTAGCAAAATATAAATTGTTATTTTTTGATATAAATCTTTGATTAGCTAAAATTTAAATTTTATTAATATTTAAAAATCGATGAAAAACGACAAAAATTAAGTAACTCAATAAGAAATTAGAATAAGACAAAAATTAATTAGTAGACAATAGTAACAATTAATGGTAAATTTCTACTGAATAATAATTTTTTATAAAAAATTTTTATCGATAATTAAAACTGTTTGAAATTGTTGGTGCTAATTAAAAAAAGCTTAACATCATTTCTTATTTTACAGTATAAATGAGAAAAATTGACAAAATGATTATTACAATTAGTACATGTTTTATAAATATAAAAAAGTTAAGGCAACTGATAATTCTCTCGAAATTTCGCTAGTGAATTGAAAAATTTTAATAAAAAAAATATATAAACTTTCTATAAACTCAAAACTTAGCTTTCAAATAAACAAATTTAAGTTAGAAACTCTTAATTGACAATACCTTAATGTATAAAAATTTTAAAAAATGGTTGTTGAAAAAAAGAATAGGAATTAATAAATTTTGTAAAATTTACTGGGAAGAGACGAGAAAAGTCTTTTTTATTTATTTAAAATTAAACATTTCTAAAGTTTTTTCTTATATAATATCTCTATTTTAATTACTCCAAATGGTTAGAAATTTCAAAATCAAAACAAATAACTGAACAAATAACAATAAATTAAATAATCTTATTTATGCGCGATGAAAATAATAATTATTCCATGATTAAATTTCATGAGATGTAGACACATTACTAACAATATTTTTATTTAATCAAAAAGCGAGTTATTTATTTTTAAAAAATCTCTTAAATAATATTTCAACAAAAGAGAAAATAAATGAAATATAAGACAAAAGGCAAAAATTAGCTCCAATTCAGCATCAAATAATAATGATAAAAAACTTGGAAAATGACCGAAAATAATGCAAAATATTCAAATCAAAAAATAAAACCAAAGAGCACGGGATTTTAATAAATTTTATAAAATAATTTATAAATTATTTAAACTGAAGAAAAAAAATTATTAACCTTATAATTTAAAAGTCAGAACTGAAATAAATCTGGGAAAGAATTCTAAGAGCTACCGAGTGATGCCAGTAATATTTGACTATTATTTTTAATATTTATATCAAATGACTCTTTGATTAAATTATAAACTCATAAATTTTTAAATTTCCTTAACTTTGAAAAATTATGGTTTTATTTTTCCTTCTAAAAACAGAATTTTTCAGAGATAATCACACTTTTATATTTCATTTTTTTTTATTAAATATATCTTGTTTTTCTAATTCAATAATCAGTATTGTTCTAATCGCCTCACAGATTAAATATGCGTTTCAGTCGATTTTCATGCAGTAAAAAAATAAAAAAATAAAGCAAGTTATCTTCTAAAAAGTTTTATACATAGAAAATTGCCCTAAGCATATCTTAACAATTGAAGTATCCTGGGAGAAAGCCACGATATGTAGTTCATTTGAAAGAGATAATTTTTGTTCTGAATAAAAATCCATTACACCAAATTGGTTTGATCACATTTTCGTGATGAACTTAAATTTTCATTAATATACTCGTTTATGTAGTTTTACTTTGTTTGAAAATTTTTATAGAAAACTGAAGTCTCCTGGGGTGTAAAATTTTGATCACTCTCGAGCATCCTAAATTCTTGTTCAGGAAATGAAATATTTTTTGATTTGGGCCCTATTTTGTGTGCTATAATTAAGTTACATTTTTTAATAAAAATAACATTAAATTTGTAAAACGCATTTAATAATTTTTCTAATATTAATTACTTTTAATTATATTAATTAAATATTGTGAAAAATAAAGTTAATGAATAATTTTCATTTTTATTTTCGGTATGATATATTATAAAATTTTATAAAATTGCATATTTTTTAATTTTTTTTAAATATTTCTTTCAAAGGGTTCCTTTTTATTATTTTTTGTGAATTTTGAATATTTCATTAATAAAATGATATATATTTTATTTGTTGAATATTTTTTTCTTTATTCACTTGACCAGTTCCTGTTTTTTTCAGATGATGGATTGTCGTCTGATCGTCTCATTATGAAATTAATTTTAGCACTTTTCTTCATAAATCCATTTATATTTCTGAAAACAAAAAAAATTACTTTATTTAATCTTTGGGTTTGTAATTATTTAATTATTTATAAATATACGTAAAAATTGATCTTTTAAAGTTTTGTTACGATTAATGAATGTAACTTTATTTTCATTTATTCTTTTATATAAATATGATTTTAAAAGCTTTTTCATATGAGAATTAAAATTTAATTTTTTGCAAATATATTTAACTTATAATTTATCTCTTTATTATAAACAGCTTTTCATTTTGTTAAAATATTTTTGATTCATTTTAATATTCAAAAATATTAATAATCAAAAAGTTTTTTAGTTAAATAGTTAATTAATTGGATTATTATTAATAATAAATAAATTTTAAAATATAATTTAAATAATTTATATAATTTTATTAATCCATTTTTCATTTGAAGACTTGATTCTATTGATTTTTTTTTTGCTTTAATATATTTATCTCATTTCTCAGATATGTTTCCATTTCGGGAGTGGAGACTGCTTCATACATTTAATATAAGTTTAAATAAATATTAAAAAATTAAAAAATAATGAGAGCGTTCAATTTCCACCACTTTTTCTTTATTATTTCAACATTTTTTGCCAATTTATTTCATTAATTATTCGCATCCATAAAACAATTATTCACATAATATAAAAGTAAATAAAGTAAGAAAATAGCGAATAGATTTCTAATAACTTCTCGTTTTGTAGTTTGTTTCTAGAAATATGCATTTATTATTGAAAACCCCAAAAATATGGTTTTCTATGCACTAAAAACCTTCACCAAATCAAAAAATTTTAACGTAGAAATGTTATATTTGATTTCTTCATAGCATATGCGCAGAAAAAATATGCAAAATCATACAACTTCGAACCCTTTCTATTTCACTTCATCAACAATTTCCCAAAAATTTTTAAGAATAACTTATTTTAATATATGTTTATTTTTTAATTAAATAAGTTTTGTTTTAAATGATTTTAGTTCTTTTTAATTTTTTATGTTTTCTATTAATGATTATTTTTGTTGTAATCAATTATTTTTGAATTAACTACTTTCTAATAAAATTAAATGTTTCTATAATTGAATAATTTATTACATATATTTTTAGACTACCAATACAATTTTTTATTTACTTTTTTACTTTTTTTACTTAGTTTAAATTTATTCATTTAATTTCCTATACTTGTATTAATTTAAGTTTTTCGTAATTTTTTGTACACCCTATAAGAAAGTTTATTTAACCATGTGAGAAGATATCCCCCAAAAAAATGAACAATTTCCCTCTTGACCATCGAATTCCGGCAGCTGCAATTTGACAGATTAAATCTATATCATTAATTTAATTATTTATTATTCTAGATTAGTAAATTGTTAGAATCATTATATTAATCTTGAATATTCATCCATTTTATTCTTCTTCGTTGACGGCACCCTTCTTCACTAACGAAAAAAATTATTGGTCCAATCAGTTTTTTTTGGTGAGACTTTAATTCCGTATTTCGAATTAATTTAATTTTGTGTTCATATGCAAAATAAATTTCAACTTTATAATATTAATATGTTGTAAGAAGCACTTGATTAATTCTTGTCGATGTTTGTGTTATTTAAAGAGTGAAATTGATTTAAAATTAAAAATTTTGTTTATGCAATGAAATATTTTAAGTGAAACTCAAACAAATTGCGACGGTGTCTTATTTTTGAATTAAAGCCAAAATATAAAAAAAAATCTTTATAAAATAGATATACAATATTTGCTTATTTAATGTTTTATGTAAAAAATTTTTGGGTACTCTTGCTCTTGGTGAATTATCTACCTTCTATTTTTTCGCGACACGTACTTCATGGGTTTATCCCATTCTTTGTATCAAATAGTTTTTTAATTTAATTTTTTTTTTGACTTAGAATTAATTAGTAATATTTTTTGTGTTTTATTAATTAGAATTCCGTGTCGTTCACTAGTTCTCTAGTTCACTCCACCAGAATTTAATTATTAATACACGTATCATTTTATTTTATTTAATCTTTATTATTTAACTTAAATAGTAAGTTCAATTTATAAAATATTTAGGTATTTAAGTCTTACTGTGTTTTTTTTTGAAAAAACTAATTATTATAAAAATTTTGGTTATCTTTTATAAAATTTTCTAAATGTTTAAAAATAATTTTAGAATTAATTTACTTTATATTTGTGGAATATTTATAGCATTTTTATTCAAAGTTTTTATTTAATAAATCCAAACTTGATCTTTAACAAGATTTCATGGAAACTTTCGGTTTTTTAATTGCGCAAATGTCAATGTATCATATTAGCTATCTTATTTATTTCCTTTATTGAATGCGGTATAGTTATTTATTTAGTAAATATTATTTCTTTATAATTTATTTATTTAATTAATTTATTATTATTTTTATTTATTGTTTAATTATTTCCTCGAATATTTCCTCATTAAGTTGAAGATGTCCCAGATCGCCGCAATTCTGCCTTCGTTCTTTATTTCATATTTTTTAATATAGTAATTTTGGATTTTAAATTTAAATTTTCATTCCGGGTATTAAAACTGCGAGATTAAAACAGTAAAAAGTTTTTTTCTTTTGAGTTTGATTTCATTTTAAAATAGTTTAATTTAATGAAAGATATAAAATGCGACAATTTAAGATCAATTTACTTGAATTATAGTTTAAATTAATTAAATAACTGAAAAAGGTTTTGAAACTCTTGCTTATCTAAAATAAAATAATATTAAAATATAACCAATTTAATTAATTTGTAAATTATTTTTTAAAAGGCATCTCGATGTTAAGGTTAATTCCTTTTTCTAAATGATAGTATATTTCTTAATTTTATTAGTTTTTTAATGTTTAATTTGTCACAAATATTTTAGACATTGTCTATTTTGATCATTCAGAGAATCCAAGCCAAAAATAGCAGCTTAGTTTCAATTTTTAGCAATTTTATAGCCATTGTTCTCGCCTCCAGGGATTACATTCTTGTTTTATTTGTCGTTAATTAGTTGTTGATTTTATTCTAGCATCAATATTTTTTTTTCTATAAGGATATGATTATTATTATATAAAATGTCATTTAATGTTTAAATATTACATTTTTTCTTTCTTTTTGTAGAATATCATAATTAACTCATTCCGTTAATAAATTAATTATTTGAGAAAAAATTAATGGTCTTATAAATAATTATATAAAACCAGTTTGTTTTAAAAAAAAAAATTTTCTCCATGCTGGCGCCTCGCACTTGCACATTCGTATGTTTGTATTTTTGTGACTTTTTTTTTTGTTTGTTTTGTTTTTTGTATTTAATGTTTTTATTAATTTATTGTTAAAAGAATTATTAATTTATTTTTATTGTTTTAAAAATCTATAAATAAAAGAATTTATTTTTTAATTAAAACTCTTTATTAATAAATCAACAAATATTCATTTTTAATTATAATTGCACTTCATTTCCTCTTTCTTTTTAGGTTTATATCAATTAATATTAATTGATGATATATTTAACATATTTATAAATTAATGTTAAAATAAATAATTATTCTATTTTTTCAACTAATCTATACACGTAAAATTTGTTAAAAATTTTTCTCAACATTTCTTATTCCTTTTTTAATTTAATAAAATATATGATTATAATAAAGTTATTGGTTCTTACGTCAACAGTTAATCAAGCTTATTCGTGTTTAAATTAAATTTAATCACTGTTTAATATGTTTGGTAAAAGATTTAATAAATATTTTCAATGAAATTTTTTATTTTATTTATTTTTTACAAATTATTTATTTTTAAGTATGATTTTTAAAAATTGTTCTTTTTGAAAAATTATAACGCTTAACTTTTACTTCTTAAAATTTAGGGATTTTATGAATTATGATTTAAGTTAAATGTTAAAGAAATTAAAAATTTTATATATACTTTTACTAAACAAATATCCTTTAAATAAATTATTCAATTGTATCTCACGACTGAAATTTATTAAATATTAATATATGTGATTTAATTTATGAAATAACAATTTGGGTCTTCGATTTCATGATATTTTTTTATTTAAATTTTCCGATGGCGCCTACTGGCACCGCCGGCCCCACTTTGAAATAATGACAAATTACTGGTTTTTAAATAATTTTAGCCAGTTTTATTTTTCAAAGTAAATTCCCTAGCACAATATATATTTATTAAACGATATTTCATATATTTTCCCGATGCATCACATTCCTGTATAATATTCAATAAACTATATTTATTTAAAGAAAGGCGTCGTGTGCCCATTTTTCTTCAGAGAGACATTTCTTATCACCGTGACAGGAGCAGTCATAAGATTGGTGTTTGATCTCGTCATAACATTTCAAACCGCCGGTGTCGGGGTTCCTTTTCTCGGCAAACAAATTATCGGTATTTACGCATTTGTTCGAATTTATGAGTTTGACGTTGCCTTAACATTTTTGAACTGTTTTAATTGTGTAATGGTTCTGATTTACGAAAGCCATTGAAATAAAGTCAATTTTCTATTTAAAATAAATTAATTGTTGAAAAATTGAAAATATATAAAAATTTATTTTACAATTTTCCTTGCCTGATTCATACGTCAGCTCGAATACGGTAGATGGTACGGTCCATTTTGGTGAAAGGCGCGCGGATATGACAATGGACATGTCCGGCTTTTCCGCCGCAATCCAATTTTTGTATTCATTTGCGTTCAGATCAGTGAGTGATGCGGCACAACAAAGTTTGGCACCTTAATGAGCGATATTTTGCTAATCATTAAATAATTGTAACTAATTAGTTAATGTTTGTTTTTTTTGCCTTGAGCCCTTTCGTCGGCTCGATATTTGACCTCGACATACGCCGATGAGCAGTTGGATGTGCATTCAAACAAATTGTTCAAACTTTTGAACTGAATTCGCGCCTTTTTCCCCGCTTCAGGCTGATAGCAATTAAAATTGCATTAATAACAATCAAAATAATTTTATAATTTTTAAAACATTATTTATTGCCTAAAATGAAATTCTCAGCGAGAAATAAAAATAAATGTGAAACTACCGCCAGAAGTAGCTCCAATCATGATGCCATTCTGTCCTTCCACCATATTGTTCACAAATTCAAACCGAACACAGGTGACCTCCCTGTCACAGAAAGAGAAATGAATTAAAAATATGAATTTTTTACTTTTTGAAAAAAATGTAAAATATTAAAAATTTGCATTTACTGTCCCCTTTATTACGGCACTTTTTGTCGCTTTTTTAATTGAACCGCCTTCAGATTTCCGTCCCCATAACTCCGGCTTTCCATTTACGGATTTACGGCTTCCACCCGCCCCCCATTTTTTGTATAATAAACTCGGCTCAAACCCCGACCAATGCTCCGAAATCAACCAAACATAAAAAATCATTCTCACATTATCAAAGCGGCACCAATTTCTATCGCATCCTTCCATTTTTGGTACCCGTCCTTTGGCACTAAACAAATAATTATTATTTTTAGAAATTGAAATTATGCCATAGTTCGAATATAATCAAGCACTTAAAACTAAGGTTACACGGATCCGGCATCCTACCGGGTCTCAGACCCGGTTCCCGGTTTTTCCAAGACCCGGACTCGGTATAATTTCATTTACAAATAGAAAAAATATAATTTTATTAATATAGCTTATAAAAATTTATAATAATTTAATTTACGAATAAAAAATTATAATTTGTAATATTTTATTTTTCATGCTTTTTTAAAAGTTTAAGCATTTATTTTGAAGAAAATTTGTCAAATTACACTATAATGGCAAAATATTACGCGCTCTTTTGTCGAATGTGATTTTGATAGGAGATTCGGTCCATTTTTGTTGTGCGTTGTATTGTCGTTTTTTCCGCTGACTTTCAATTTCTTCGGGCTTAAGCCCACAAACTGAATTTTAATTTGGATTTTTAATTTTTTAAATCAATTTAATTAATTCATTATTTAAATTTCCAAAATAAACGCACTCTCTCTCAACCGGTTGTACTGTTCTCGCAGCGTTCGTTTGTCACATGCCATATCCTCATCGCATATTAATGTTTCGGATGGCTTTTTCCATGGCATTTCTGGCGCAAGTGGGGCCCAGTCTGGCTTTTTGAAATTCTTAAATTATTTTTACATATATTTTTAATTTTTATTTTTATTTCACCGCATTGTTTTCGCTTTCATTCTTTCCACAGTATTCCAATGCCTCAATTTTCAGCAACAAATTTCTGATAGGCACACAATCTGCGCCGTATTCATCACATGGGTCTAGACTGTCTTAAAAAGTGCCGAAGTTAATTTTTAAAATTAAATTATTTTTTACTGACTGAATTTGTTCGGATCATCTTGTTAGGATAACAATATTGTACGAATGGTTATGAATTTTGAATATTTGGGCCTTTCAATTTGGAAAAATGGGAGCATTTTGTCATCATTCGATGGTGGCACAAAATGGATCATTTTTTCAAAACTACCGTCGATCATTTGCGGTTAAATGTCATTAAGCACGGTGCCAATGCCATCGCTCTGTAAAAAATTAATGAATTTTAATTATTTAGAATTTTTTACCGCTTTCAATCCTTCGCAAATGCTTTTATCGTCGCTTTTTTCACGAATTGCGCTTTTCCGCTGGTCGGTGCCAAATTCGATTAAGAATGTTGGCATCCAATTTGTTATGTCTGTTATTTTCTCCAACAAAATTGGAAATGTTCGCGTAAGCTTGCAACTTAATGTTTTTAATTACAATTGAATATTAAATATTTTAATTTTAATTATTTGAATTTTGTATCGACGATTCAATAATTTAACGGCTCATAATCTGTTGAGAAGCAAATAATTTTGAATATTCTGAGTATCATTCGATTGCACTAATGATTCTCTCTACAAACCTTAAGATTTCAAAAATTTTGTTAAAATTGCCAAAATTGTTTTCGGCACTGAATCGACTAATATTTTTATTGATTAATTAATTTGTAAATACCAAAAAATAATAATTTTATACGTTTCATTGGAGAAGGAAATGTTGAAGGTTGACTCAAAGCACCCGATCAGCTCTTCGGAACTGAATGTATTCATCATTAAAGTAAGTTCTAATTTTGATTTTGTGTTAAGTGACTTTGTCACCGTTTTTGATGCAAACGCTCCCATATTTTTATTTGTCGATTAAAATAAAACTTTATTGGGCCATATGGCCAAAAGCACTAAAGCAGGCGTATTCTCCATTACTCTCATTTTAGCTTATCTTTTGGGCGAAATCACTCTCTTTATCCTCCACTGCCACATAGGCACAAGGGGGGAGAGTGCCGCATTTATCACATGGGTCATGTCACTTTAAATTTGTTAGCGCCAAAATGTGCCGCTCCAAGTGACGCGACCCAATTTTAAGGCACGTAATAAATCTGTGCCAAGCTCATTAATCAATGACTGTTTCACTAATTATTGACGAATGTTTTACCAAAAAATACCACTAATTTTCGTTTACTTTTCGCATTTTTCTTCAGTTGGCACTTTGTTACAAGCATCGAAATAGCGGTGCTTTTCGCTGGGCGGACCTTCCGGATCATTCATTTTCAACGGCCGTTCATACTTTTTACATCCAATATCATACGGCGTTATGGTGATGTTCAACAAGAATTTGTCCACTTCCGTCGGAAAGAAAATGTTCGTACAATTCGTGCCAAAATGGTCCACATGACGCACAAGCGGCACAAAGCCAAAGGTTTGTTCAGTTGTTGGCACAATGCCAAAAGTGGTTGTTGTGCGATGGAATTTGGTTAGGCCAACTAACGGTGCCTTTGTTTTTGGAGCGACCAATGATTGGGAAAGGCACTAAAAAATTATTTATTAAATTGAGAATTTAAATACTAAATTGGACTTTCTCTTTGCACAATTTGGTGGTTCCGCCGTTTTCTGCGCAAAATGTTGCGCCAAATTCGAATGTCAAAACAAATGGCATAAAATCGTCTAAAAATGCGGCAGAAGAAAGCGCTTCTTGAAGTTCATTTCCAAGTGGTTCAGCATCTGTTAAATAATAATTATTATTAAAATATTATTATAAATTTGGCTTTACTTTTGGTTAAATTAATATCCAAATATTTTTCCGTTTGTTTCGTTTGTTCGGTGCCGAAAATGCCGTTGAATCCATGGCTTAATTTTTAAATCCAAATTTTGAACTTTTCCATGCCCAATTGCCTCGATTCATAGCTGATCATTCCGTCTTGGTGCTTGGCAATGATCAGGCCGTGCCATTGGTTTTCGGCAATATCTTCGGCACATTCCACAAATTTCTGTTTGCCAATTGTTCCTTTGCCCACCCCAATACGTTTTCCAATTTTTCTGTTTTTGGACATTTCGCTTTGGTAGCAGAGGAGGAGCCTATATAAATAAATTTTAAAAACAATTAATTTAAAATAAATTTTTCAAATATTTTACTTTGTGCAGCCATTTTCCACCAAAATTGCGCCATTTTTGCCATTGCACATTTTCCAAATGCCAATGTCGGATGACAAAGGACTGAAAATTGAAAATAAAAAAAAATAAAAATTAAGGTCAAATATCCAGGCTTTGATTAGACCTGAATCAAGGCTTGGACCCGAATATTTAAAATGCTTTTAAAATTCAAATATTTATTCTAGTTTTCATTACATATCAAATTATTACCGTATTGGAGGAGCTGAACAATTAATGACCAAGCAAAGGAAGACGGTCAATAGAGAAATGGAGTTCATTGGATAATTAATTAATTAATTATTAGAATTTAACATTAATATTATTTAATTTATTTGTTATTAAAATGATTTTATTTGTTTTATGATTAAATATTAATTCCTAAATGATCAAATGAAATGAATGAATGAAAGTGGTAGGATGGAATTGGTTGGTGCAATGAATTCCGTCGTTGGACCCAATCACTGAATTTTCAGTGTCGACGTGTAAAAAAGTGGGAGAAAAGCCATCAGCAGAGAAGAAAAAGCTGAAAAACGACCACACATTTTGCAGCAGAGATTGTGAACACAGATAAATGACAAAAGTATTTTATTCATTTATTTATTTTTTATTTTGGCCAAATCATCACAAAATCATCCGACAAATTTTCCATCACTTTTTCATTGAACATTTTGGCGTAAAATGTGAATGAATGCATAATTAACTATTTATTATATAATTAATAATTGTACGAATTTGTGAAATAAAAAATGATAAAATTAAATAAAACATCGTGAAATGTATGAAAATTAATGCTGAAATTTCAAATATGCAATTATTTTTCACAATAAACTTCAAGATTATTATTATTAATTAATAAATTTATCATATTTTAATTTATTAATTTTTTTCAACTTCTTTTCATATAAAAAATTTACTTTCTTTATTAATCAAATAAAAGAATAAAAATATTACATTTAAAATATTTTATTCTAAAAAGTTTGTATTTGTTTATTAGAAATTCTTTTACTTATTTATGCAATAAAATAACCGCACATGAACATGTGAACAAAAACTTATTAACATTCAATTTTAAAAAAGTTATACTAATTTAATAATTTTAAAAATAAAATAAACGAAAAACGAAATAAAAGATTTTTTTGAAAATAATTTCATTATCATTATTCTTAACTAAAGCTGAGCGGCACCGGGACCGGATCGGAATTTCTTAGTCCCCGTCCCGATCCATGTCTCGGTTTTTGAGAAAAAGAAAATCGCGGACCCGGTTTTGCCATTTCCGACGGGACTAAATAAGCACTGGTAGAATGGGGGTCTGGGTGAGAAATTAATGAGCAGCGAAATGGGAAAAGGAAAAAATCAATAAATAATATTCTTTAAAGCAATGATTACAAGCGTACAAAAGGTCTAATGGTGTATCTTCCTGCTGGTTTTCTACTTCTTCCCCTGGTTTCAATCTCGAAGAAAAAATCCTGGGACCGTCAATGACCTCTGGACCACAACATCTTGCCTAATTAAAAAAAATCGACTCAAAATCCCTAAGTTTGGAAAGAACTTTTATTAATAAAGATTAAATTTTTTGGAATTTTCCAAATTACTTTTTCAAAAAATTTTTCTTGGGAAAATTCCCGGTTGATCCTAGTCCGGTTTTTTCGCGGTCCCGGTCCAAAAACTTGGTTCCAGTCCCGGCTTTTCTGGTTTCCGTATGTCACGGTTCCGATTTTTGTCAAAATTTCCGGTCCCGCTCAGCTCTATTAAAACAATATAAAAATTGAAAAAATTAAGGAAAAGATGTCTATTCAAAAATGCTATCATTTTAAATAAAATGGAAAATAAGGCAAACAATTCTTTAAATGTTATTTTAATTTTTAGTGAAAGATCGAGAAATATTACATTATTATTAATCTTAAAAAATTAATAGATCATTTTTTAATTCAATGATGTAAAAAAATAATTTATGATTACGTTTAAAATTAATCAATTTAATAAATTAAATTCACTAAAATTCACATCGCAAACTAAATTTACCCAGTCTTAGGTCATGCATGATATGTAAAAATTTGTGCCTTATAATAAAAGTGATATCAGATAATTAAATTAATGAATATTTTAACAATTAAAACGTAATGATAAATTAAAATGATAAAAGGAATCAATAGAAAAAACCAATCTATAATTATTACCTACTACAAAATATCAAATATCAACGAATAAAATAATGAAGTATCATTAATTAGAATATTAATCAAAATTAAAAAAAAAAAAATTAATCTCACATAACATAAGAGCAAGGAGGATGCGGACCGAAAAATTTTATAAATCAAAGATCAGATTCAAAAAATTAAAATTGAAGCCAAAAATACGAACATTTTGCAAAATAGTGTTTTTTACAAATTTTCTATCAAAATGTATATTTTTGTCTCGCATTATCAATTTTAAGAGAATTTCGGACACAACGCTTCTTATGTTTTAAAATAGATTTTTTGGGACGCGCTTTTTTCAAAAAAATTCTGGGACGAGGGGAATCCGGCTGTGCCAACAAACGGCGCCGGAAAAAAAATTTGAGAATTTCTATTAAAAGTTGAATATCATGAAATTGGTATTTTGCCAACAATTTTAAATATTTCTATTTTTGAAGCAAAAATATTTACAAAAAATAACTGTCACATCATTACCTAGTAAAAATTATTACTTAATTTTGTTGATTCTGAGAATTTCGGTCCTTTGAGAGCCGAAGTGACAAAAGTATCAATGGTCGTAATATTGAAATTTCATTATTATTTAAATTTTAATTGCCAAATAGTAAATCATAACTAGATTAAATTAAATTGATTACAAAAGTTCTAGCAAATAAATTCGAAAAATTTAGTCTGAAAAATTTACCTTTTTAAATTACCATAAAAAATGCCACAGTTTATTCATTAGAAATTTTTTTCAGAAACAACCAATTTTTATTTTCTTTGTGTAATAATTTAAAAAATTATGATAAAGAGGATAGTTAAAGCTATTTTCCAATACTAAGATTTATTAACAAGGTTATGTTTGAGCTAAGCTATGTTTATAATTTGACAATTAAATTAAAATAATTATAATTTAAATATTTCGACCATTAATACTTTTGTCATTTCGCCCACATTGAAAATTTTGTCACAATGTTTGAAAAGGATAAAAATTGATGAAAAATGCAATAGTAACACTTTTTTAACTAAATTACTTAATACTTAATATTTTTAGGATATTCTTCATTAATTAAAAATTTACATTAATATGTATTTGAATAAATAAAAAAATCCTTTATTATTTTCTTAATTTTGACTTTTTAAAATTATTTTTCTTACTACCCATTTATGAAGATTTAATTGCTTTAATAATTTGTCCAATTAAAATATTTTTATTATGTGACGTTCTAATTATAGGGAATCAATTTTTTCTTTTGCTGATGACAATATACAATATATATTTTTTGGTATTTTTAAATTAGTAAATTATTTGTCATTTTCATGTGGAACAATTAATTTTTATCGGTTTTTTGGTTTAATATTTTCATCTCAGTCTCGTAAAGGTTTTTATGTGTCGTTGTCAATATTGATTTGAGTGCTTTTAAATTTTAATTTCATTGTTTTTGAGTAATTGAAATAAAATTATTTTATTGATGTTATTAATTTTATTTTAAAAATAGAATATTTTGTATTTCATTACTAAGTATTTGCTTTTCAACTAATTGATTGTTTTACTATTAAAAAATTTTCTGCATATAATTTTTTTAAATCTGATCATGTAAGGGATTTTTGGTTTGATTATTATAATAGTAGGTAATAGAATAAAATTGTATTTTTGACTTTAGTTTTGATAAAATATTTTCTTCAATTTTTATCTGATAAATTTAACATGGAAGTAAAAGCATTAAAATTTTTTATTTCTAATTAAAGAAATAATAATAATTATTATCTTTTTATACAAAAAATATTATTATTTTAATGTTATTTTATTATATTACGCTATTCAATTGATAAATTAGTTTTATTTAAACAATTATTTTATCAATCTATTTTAATTTTTTTTAATTACCTATAGCAATTAACAGCCTTCATTCGGTAAAACATTATCATCAGAGATATAAAAAATTTAATGTGCTGTTTTTTATATAAGAAAACTTTTGTTCTTCCAGATAAATAAATATAATTATTTGAATAAAGCAGTATCGGGAACAATCAGTTTATAGTCAAATGGGAACAACAAACATTTCCAACACTGTGAACAAGATAAAATAATAATACCAATTCAGTAAAGAAAATATCCACTTTAAATATAAAATTGCATTAAGAAAGAGCAAACAAATATATACATAATAAAACAAATACTATCAACTATAGTTTTTCTATAAACAATTCAACATAATTAATTCCATTACATCATTAAAATTTAATATTCCAAATCTTAATGTTTTAAATTCTAAAATAGATAAATAAGAGAGAAAAGAATTACTCTATTGATAGAAAAATAAAAGTAAGAATATTTTGTCTAAATGATTAACGGATTGTAAATTATGATATAATAGATAAAATCAGGAAAAAATATATAAATATCTAAAAGTAAAAATAACAGATTATACTGCATAATCGTGTCTTTGTAAAAAGAAAAATTCCTTTTTTGATACAAAAAAAAAGAATATATGTGTTTCCGAGTAAAAAAATTTAATATAAATGCTTATTTAAGAATTATGATATTTGTATAATTTATAAAAAAATTTATTTTTTTAAACGAATTTTCTTAAAATTTAAGAGGTACATTTAGATCGCAAAAAGGTTTTTTAAATATTTGTTTTAATAATAGCAGTAGTAGCGTTTATTCAATTTTTTTGATCTGTCATCTTCATGTGTTAGGTCTCAAGATTATTATAAACTGGAAAGATATGTTATATTGGATTCTTATTGTTATTTTATCTTCTTAATGTTTAGGTTATTGACTAAATTTGGTTGATTTTTAATGATAAATGTTCCATTTTTTCTAAAATTGAATAACTTTCTCCAAATATTTTCTGGATACAAACAAATTTTATCTATTTTTCTATATTTACTTTGTTTATATTTATTCATTAATTTTATCTAAGTTAAACTTCTTTTTTGGGGTTTTATTTAATATTATAGTCTTCTATGGCTTAAATATTCTTTTTTTTTTGATTAGTGCTTAAGAATTTTCGATTCTAGACCTTAATAAAAGTTTTTAATGTTTTTTAAGTCGAATGGTTGCTTATTTCACTTTTATTTTTTAGATTGACAGAATCTCTTTAATTCTCACTTATAATATATTTGATAAATTCTATTTCTTGGAATTTTAATGGGAATTTATTAACTATATTATTTATTTTCATTCACATTTTATAATTATAAAAAAAAATAATGTTATAAGCTATACTTGAAAATTTGATTTTTATTTAACAAAGGAACAATTTTTACCATACAATTTCTTTTATGTATTTTAAAGATTATTTTATTAACAAGCAAATATATTGAAATTCCAAGCATTGGTTTTTTTTGTTTGTTAATATACATAGATTATCCTCCATTAGGAATTAATTTATTTTTTATATTGGGGCTCTGGGCTTGATGAAAAATGTTTAAAAAAATATATTTTTAAACTAATTATAGAAGCCAATTAAACAAAAGCAAATTTATTTATTTTGAAATAAATTATTAAAATTAGTTGAATTTAATATAAAACCGCTCCATGTGACTACGACGTTTCCATGCTGTTTGCCAACAAAAGATTAGACAAACATAAAACACCATAAAATGAAAGGCAAATTTATTAAATAATAGTTTCATATTTCAACTTATTTGTTAGCAAATATGAATTTATATAAATTTAAAAAGAGAAGAGGAAATGAAATGAAATAATACTTTATGGTTTATTAAAGACTTTTTATTTAATAAAACATAAAAAAAGGTAAATTTATGAAAAATATCACGAAGCTGTGTTTCATTGAAACAAAAAAATAATTCTAATAAATTCATTCAAATAATTTGACAAGATTAAATTTAATTTTAAAATTAGCCTTGGAAAATTCACACAGAATAAAAATAAGCATAAAATGTAAATACGAAATTTTGAATATTTAATTCACCATACTAAAAAATAAAAATTATTACATATAGATCTGAAAAAAATGACATCGACTGAAATCACATCACAAAAGTTGATTACCTGTGATAAGCACTGTAGATCGAGAATTATTAAAAGAAATCACAACATTTATAGAAATTTTCAAAACAATAAAAATTCATAATATTAATTTTATTTTTTCTTTATTTTTTTACGCATATCCACATATAAAAAAATTATCTAAAAAATGCATTAAAAATTTCAAAACATTGCCAAATTCTAAACAAATCAAATGGTGAACTCTTCTACACGAAAATTGATTATAATAATAGTAGTTGCAGTTTAACAATTATTAAGTTTATTTAAATTATCGAACAAATTATGTACTTTAAATATTGTCAAATTCTATAGAATTTTTAATAAAATTTAATTAAAAGAAAACTTTATTAAAGTTATAAAATATTTTTTTTAATTTATATTCAATAATATTATTATTTATAAATATGAAATACATTATTAGAAAAAAGAGAAAAACACTCTAAATAATTTAAAATTACTTCTTTTTAAATATTTATAAAAAAAAGAATTAACTTACAAAAAATATTTATTAAATTAAAAAAGTGGGACAATATTAACTAACTAGAAAAAATAAGTAAAAACCGCCGCATCATTTACACTAATTCTCCTTTCGTTGCCAAGTGTTGAGATAAAAAAAAATTGATAATAAAAAAATAATATTTATTAATCCATACATTCAACATTCTCTATATATTTTTATTTATATTTTTTTGTTTGAACATTAGATTATTTGAGTCTTATTCAGGAAATTGAATTAGATAATTTATTATAATATGGTCAACATTTTTTCAATTACTAAAATTTACATTGTTATTAACGTTCACAAAATTTTCCTCTTTTTATTTTTGCTCAAGGTAGGTACAATTCCAATCGAAAGTAAATTACTCAATTTTAATTAATTAGTTATTTTCTTTAGAAGAAAATTTAAAAATTGTTATTTTATATATAGTTTATTTTTACATATAAAAATTGATTTTTCTGACTAGGTTGTTGTGTTTTATTTTTTGAAAACTATTGGTCTTATGAGATTAATCATTTTTTGTATTAGTCATATTAATTATGGTTTTAAAAATTCATTTAAATTATTTAATTTGATTTGCATTGTTTTCAATATTCCTTGCTCTTGTAAATTAAATCGTATATACATATCATTCTCGTCAGTGTTTCTCAGAATTATTATTTTTTTTATTAACATGTACAAAATTTTCCTACAATGATATAAATATTAATCAATGAAATTTTTTATTAAGGTAATTGGTATGTTAATTTTGGTTTTTTCTGTTACTTTGACAAATTCTCTTGGCTTGCTTCTGGAGGTTTGTTGCACGCAGCATTTGAAACTTTTATTTTATTTTATTTTTATTTAACGATAATTTCATGTTCACTATTGTTTTGCAAATATTTAATTCAACTAGTATTTATTTTTATTTAAAATCAAAAAAAAATATTGATAACTTGAAGTATTTATTAATTTTTTGATTTTACTCTTGACAGTTTCTTTCTTTTTGTATAATATTATTTATAATATTATGTTAATTATTTTTATATATATTCAGCAAAATTTCTATAGATTCTTTATTTTGGGTTTTTATGGTAATAAAATTTACTTTTATTATCAGACTATTTGATTATATTCTAATAAAAGGTATAATTTTATAAAAAGACCTAAATTAGATATAAAACCCAAACATGTTTTATAATTTTATTAGCTACTTTTAATAATATCACTTGCAGTGCAAACATACGAAAAACAACAGTCCAAGTACTGCAGATTGTTTTTTCCGCGTTTGTAAAAAACATCTAAAATTTATTTTGTATTATTATTAGAAAGAATTAATAGGGTTCTTATGGTATTGTATGTTAAAATGGCTTGGTTGCAGCAGTCGCCGTAAAAATATATTTTTCACTTTCTTTACATTATTTGATCTAATTTTATATATTTTTTAAATTTCTTCTTAAATTAAAACCTTTCAATCTTTATTAATTTTGTTTGTATTGGTTATATTTAAATTTGTGCAATATTTTCGCAATTACATTATATCAATTTCTTTAACTGTAATTTTTACTATTAATTATTTTAAGATGGCTGATATATTCTCTTATTACATCTTTTGTTAACTTAAAATTATATTTTTAATATTTAGCTTTTGATAATAAAAATACCAAACAAGTTACACCTACTTTTTAATATTATTCAGTCGAGATTTCAACCACTTGTTGGCCAACATTATAAGTGAATACCTTTTTGTAAATCTTTATGTAAGGAATTTTTATTAATTATTTTATTTCTTTAAAATAAAAAATTACATTAAAGATCTGTAATTCATAGATTCAACTTGTAAATTAAAAAAATAATTCAATTGGTAACCATCTGCAAAAAAAGGCTGATTGCCAAAAGCAATAAGTGCCGGCTCAATATTATTCTACTTCCTTGCGGTGAGCCCGGAAACAGAGTTAATTTTAAAAATATTATTTTGTTTTTTCTTGCAATGGAATTAACTGGCAAAAATAGACGTAAATTTGTCTATTTTGGACATAAATAAATTTTTATAATATATTTTTTTGTTTTATTAAAATCCCCAAAAGTCGGGTTCCCAAATGTCGGGTCGCCAAGTTGCAAATCCCCAAAAGTCGGGTAGCCAATTTATTTATGTAATTTTATTTGAGTTAGCTTAATTTTTTAATCAGATTAGAAATTTTTATTTTGAGATGAGTTTAATATATTGTGACCATAGCTCACAAAGTTTTGTATAGCGAAATCTTATAAAAAGTTTTTACAAAATATAATTTTTTTTTACAACTATAAAATATCTCAGAATATAAGCAACAATTTACCTTTAAAAAAAACCATATAATAAAATAGAATAGTGAAATAAGCTTTTCCTTAAACATAAGTGAATACAAAATGAAAGATGATTAAATGTACAAATTAATTATATATTTTACTTTACTAATCATGCTGGCGTGTTTCCTATTGTGCCATTTTAAAAAAATTTATAATTATTTATTCGAACTAATTGGTTGAATATTAGAGACAAAAGAGAAATAGAAAAGGCAATTAAGGGGGATTTAAATTTTACGATTATTAATATAAAAATAAAAAATAAATTATAAACAAAATTTAAACATTTATCATTTGTCGAGATAAAAATGTACAATTTATTAATATAATAATCTACTTTTATACATATTAAACCAAAAATCCGCCAACGGCGCCACTGCAAACAAGGTTATCGCAGCAAGTTATGTGCAGAAAATGAATTAATAAATAATAAAGCAATTATTAATTTAAAATAAAATATATTAGTGAAATGAAATTTTTATCAATAAAAATGAATAATACAATCAATAAAATAATTAAAATTTTATAAACTATAAAAGAATATTATTTCACTTTTGTGTTACATATTAAATTCAAAACTTGATCGGTTTCAACAAACGAATACTTTATGGTATAAGTAAATAGCTATATATTTTCTTTAGCTTATGTTAATTTTCAAATTTTCCAAAGATATAAAAAAAGTGTGTTATAAAATTTCAAAAAATCCTAGTTAATATTTTTTGCCATATAATAAATTAAAAATTTCAATAGTTTCAAAAAAGATATAGCCAAAAATTCTTACAAAAAAATTATTTAACAATAATATTAATTTTATAAATATAAAAGAGAGGAAATAAACTAAAATATAAAATGAAAAATATAATTTTGTATTTATTAACAAATTTTATTTATTGAAAAATTAATGGATTGCATATTATTTAAAAAATATTTTCAATTTTTTATTTGTTTTCTTATAAAATTAAATAAAAAATTTTTAAATAAATAAAATATAAATTTTAGCGTTATAAAATTGTTTTATTATCATTAAAATAAAAAAATAAATGTTTCAGTGCCGATCTGAAATATAAAATGCATTTTTAATATAGAAAATGCTACCTCAACATCGATTAACAAAGGAATCCAACATCTCGTGAAAATAAAATACATTTAATCATTAAAACTCTATAAAAAATTAATGAAGTTAAGCTAAAAAAAATTGTTAATTATTCTTAAACTTCGAAATTAATGAACAAATGAAGACTAAAATAAGAAAATTGTTTATAAAGAGAATATATTTTGAAAAGAATAATTTATTTAAAATTAAAATAATTACAATGAAAAACTTTAAAAATGAAGCTATTTTAATTTCCTTTAAATTTTCTTCTCACAAAATTCAAAAAATACTAAAAAGAAATACCTTAGAAAGATTTTTAGAAAACCAAAACTTTGATTTAAATAAAAACTAAGAATTAATTTTTGTTTTGGAAAATCTAAAATTTTTTGTCAATTAAACTAAATATAGCTGAAAAAACAGAGAAAAAATATTTTCACTATTTATTCATTTATTCTTCCTTACAGAATTATAAAATTCATATTTATACAAAAATGTTACCTTTATTTTAAATGTTAGTATTAATTGCTGTATTTATTTAATAAAAATTTTTTTTACTATTCTAGTGCGTATGTTAACCTTTTTTTTTAAATTTCATTACATTTATTCAGTTCTTAGCTCGAAGCAGAAGAACAATTAAAAGAAGTTTATTTTTATGCTACTCATTTTTCCAAAAAAAATTTTTAGGAGTGGGTCCGGCGGTGACGATAGGCGCCACCGGGAAAAATATTGAAACTTGAGTGAAATTTGTTAACATATTTTGTCGAAAAATTGTACAATTTTGTGATTTGAGGCATTTTTTAAGATAATAAAGGATTTTTAGGGTTCGAAGGTGCAGATAGACGCCACCGAAAATTTTTCAAAAATTTTGGCTAGTTTTTAAAAGATTTTTGTCCAAATAATGACTAGAATGCTCATTTTCAGCACAAAAAATCACCGATTAAGCACTGTAAAAAGCACAAATTTTCCCAAAATAAGCATGAAAAAAGCCCAAAAAGGCAAAATCAGCAAAAATTGAAAAAAAAAGCATAAAAATTAAGTGATTAAAGGCACAAAGATAATATATTTAAATTTTCGTTAACTAAAATTGAAACACATAAATAATAAAATTTATTGACAAATTTATCAATGAAACTAATTATTAGTAAAACAGGAATTTTGACAAAATATTTACAATTCAATTCATTTTGAATATAAAGACATAATGAATCCAACTTAGAAAATTTCTGCGGCCAATCAGTAAAATGAAAATTAAAATCAATAATAAAAGGTAGATAATCACCGTAATTTATTTTAAAATAATATAAATGAACAAGATTTACAAACATTTTGTAAAATAACAAGAAATATTTTTTTCAAAGTTAGTAGTTATGAACCGAAAAGCAACTTCGATTTTTCTCCCTGCTGCTGAATGTAATTAAACATTTGAAATTATGATTATTTTAAACAAGTAAATTTATTAGGAACTCTTTTATTACTATTTATTATTATAAATTCACGTAAAAGAATATTATTTTAATGCATATAAATTAAAATTAATATGTTCATTATTTCTAAACCATAATAATTATATTATTTTTAAATAGACTTTAAAAAAATACTTAAAAATATATTAATTTTGAACACAAATATAATAAAATTTAAAGCAATTAATAATGAACTTAAAAATGGAACCACTCAAATGAAAATTTTAAAACATCATATTACTACAATATCTAACCAAATTTGATAATAATTATTCAATTTCACTAAGAAATTGTAATAATATTCAACGAATTAACACCAAATTCCCAATAATTTAATGAATAAGAATCTAAATTTAACTCAAAATAAGCAGAGCATATTAATTAATTTTAAGAAAATAAAAGTAGTATCCAACAAATAAAATATATTTATTATTATAATAAAAAAAGGGGCCAGTCCATACCCCGGCGCCGCGAATCCGCGCAAATAGCATGAAAAAATTAATTAATGAAAGTTTCTTTAAGGATATTCTGCTCTGGACAAGATATATGCAGAGAATAATTAAATATTAAAGTAAATATTTATTAAAACACATATTTATAAATGAAATTAAAATTTAATATACATAAAAAACTGTAATAAATTTGAAAAACAACCTTAAAAATAATAAAAATCAAAGCAAAAAAAAAAAAAATTAAAAATTAATCTTTTATTTTAATCAAATTGATCAGAAAAAAAATATAGACATCACATTTCTGCATTAAAATCAGAAAATTTGTAAAAAAAAAAAGTGGTACATTAATGGAATTCCATTTTTGTAGTAATGAAATGATCAGAATGAGAAAATTTCATAATTTACAATTTTATCACATCTATTTATAAAATCAATTTTCAATGGATCATTATTGAATATTATAATATCAATTTAATATAAAATAAAAATATTTATGCAAAACAATTTTGTATATATTTATTTATTATTGATTGCTTTTTGTTTTCTTCCTTGGGTGTTCTTATTAGAGACCGGACGGGATCGGGATCCCGCGGGATTTCTTCGGGATCCCACGGGATTAAACTCGGGATACCGACCTCGGGATCCGTCCCGAGCGATTTTTTAAATTCATCGTGATTGATCGGGATCGGGATTTCATCGGGATCCCGAACCGGGATCCCTCCCGACCATTTTACCTTCCCGCGGGATCCCGCGGGATTGAAGTCACAATAATTTTCCGAAAAATCTCCATTTTTTAATGAAGATCTTGAATTTTAAATTAAAAAATATTGTCATTTGCTAATTTTTCTTAAAAAATCCCTTAAAAATCCCAAAAAAAATTTCACGGGTCTCCAAAATACACTGAAATTTTCAAAATTTGACGCAAAAGTTAGGCCATTTTGTGACTTTTATTTCTTCCAAAAAAGAATTATCAAAATTTAACAGTTTTTGTATAAATTCAGTTAACAAATTTTCCGATGCAGTTTACGATTTTCTTATTTAAAATTGTTAAAAATGATTATAGGAGGCATATTAAATTGTAAAAAAAATATTTAAAGCTATGTTGTTAAATGTTCGAATTTTTGGTCCTAAAATCTGATTTTTTGGACATGATATTCGAATTTTGGAAAAATTTCTATAAAAAACTGATATAATTACCCTCATTATTTTTCACAATCGAATTGATCAATTATAAATATTAGATAAGCATTTGAACAAAAACTTGGCACAAAACGTAAAAAAAAAATTGGTTTTAGCAAATCCCGATAATCCCGCGGGATCCCGAAAAAATCTTCGGGATTAATCGGGATCGGGATTAGGTCGGGATCCCGACTCGGGATCCGTCCCGATCGTTTTTCAAAAATGTTCGGGATTGATCGGGATTGGGATTTGGTCGGGATCTCGACTCGGGGTCCCTCCGACCCCAGTTGTCCGGTCTTTAGTTCTTATGCGATCATTCCATGATAATTATAAGTGGTTGNGAATTTTCCTTGCAAAATGGGAACACTGGCCGAAGAATTTATCGGCACTTTCCCTTCGTCCCCCCCCCTGGAATTTTTTCGTTGGCCCAAAACAGTAAAAATGCCAGAAATTCTCCAGCGAAATGATCATTCTGATAACGGGCAAATTTAGGAGACTATTACTTTTGTAAATTAACCAAATCCCAGTAAATTGTGTACATTTTTATACAACACTGACAGCAAAATGTAATAATGAATATAAATATTTATACATACAGTATATACAGTTCAATACAGAATATGCATACGATTAAATATCAAAGCACATCGGCACATTTACAATGAATATTTATTTCATCCACAATATATTTTCATCTTCCGCGCGGATTACGCACACTTCTCTCCAAATCATTCGTTGGCCATCAGTTCGGCGAGCAGTTCGGGCCTAGAAATTGTTGAAAATTAAATTTAAAAAAAAAAAACGAAAAATCCTCAAAAACTCTACCCAATGTCGCTGTCCTTGATGGTGAAGCACAGCAAATTGTCCAACATTTGGTTTGCCTCCTTCTCCCACGCGTTCACTGTGCGCTGATCAGTGCCGTTCCGGCATCGTACAATCACGGCATCTGCAGGCACTCGCGCATTCAGCGTCAGCCGCTCGTCCGTCTCCTCATTCTCCCGTTCCATCTTCTGGAAGTTGGTTTTGCATGCAATGTGACAAATGACGAGGAAGTTGACAGGGACGGCACTCGGAGCGATGAAAAACTGAAAATGATTGAAATTATTGAAAAAAAAATTGAATCAAAAAATGCAAATAGTCGGTTTTACGCGTCTAAATTCTCGGCTAAAGGCAATAGACGAAAAATTATTCTCGAATACACTCGAAAAAAGTTGAATTTCATGTTTTCTCATTGTAATTTCTTTTTTAATGCCAGTATTTACTCTCTTTTTTTGCATTTATAAGATCCCGAGAGTTCAAGCTTTTGATTGGTACCAAGAATATAAGCATTGACCAAGTAAGAAAAAAGTTATGGCCTAAGAAACTGTGGATCGTCATTCATGGGACGCGTAAATCGATTTGAAAAATGGAATCAAAAAATGGCGTAAAGTCTTTCGGACCGTGATCAAGCTTGGCATGAACGAAGCCCATTGCGGTTTGCGCCACTTGCGAATGGTCACAATTTTCGGACGGCCATCCTTGCGCGGTGTGTGCAGCCAACGGTACACGTTGTTCTTCGGCTTCTCATTGAACTCCTCCGGCGGGTTGAGCAGGGCATTGATGTGCACAGCGCTGGGCGGCGGTCGGATGGGGAACATGTGCGTGTTGGTGATGGCACGAAGGTTGGCACAGTCGAACAGCACATTCGGCGACACATGGCGACACAGCAACGCGAAGTTGACGGCTTTCATGTCGTTCAGTGCGAGGACGGCGTGCGAAATGAGTGGCCAAATGCGTTGCGCCATCACCGCCCAGCAGCGCAGGTCCGTCGAATGGATGGTGAACTGCACAGCGATGCCGCGATTGATGACACGTTGCAGGCACTGCAGAAATGCGATCACTTCCAGGTCGACGTACCTGGAAAATTGGGGAATTTTTAAAAATCTGCAAAAAATTTTGTTCGCCAAGACCAAATGTAGATGGCACTGAAGCCAATCACGCCGCCCGGTGCAGGACACGTGGCGAGCGGCAGTCGATTGATCAACGCGTTGTCGTCCATAACGGTGACAGCCGCCGTGCCGCCCCGGTCCCATCCGCTTGGTGCCCGATGAACGCCCAGCTCGCCCAGCCTCCACTTGCGCAGGTTCAAATGCGTGGCCACCAGCCTGCCGAAGCGCGCGTCGATCAGTGCAAACTTCGTGCCCACCTCCACGCGGTCAATCCAAAACAGAGCGTCCAGCCAAACGTCGTTTGCCACGCAGCTACTGAAAATTGAAAAAAAAAATTGAGAATTTGAATGAAATCCGATTTTTTGTGAAATTTTTCAAATTCGGGCGGCTTACAGGTCGGCCAGCGCAACATCTGGATGGTCCGACATTGCTCAATTGTCGTCGTTTTTGTTGTACACAGAGAAGGGATGATTGATGAAGATGAATTGCCGACAATTAAATAATGGAAATAATGGCAACTAAATGAATTTTTTGTGCCTTTTATATACACATTTTCCCGAAAAATTTGACTCTTCCGACTAAAAAATTTGCTATTTAAGGTCCGCACATTTTGCTTTTCCACGTTCATTCCGTTCATTCATTCCATCCACTTACTTAATTATTCGTCCTCCTCCACCGCCACTTTAATCGTCAGTTTATTTCGGTAATTGTTTTTTTTTTGTTTTTAATTGCATTTTTCATTGTGCTAATTTGTCCCCCTCCCCCATCTTTCAGCGAATGGCCAACGCAATGTACGCGGCACGGGCGCGCGCGGCCAAGGCGGAAAAGCGTCAAGCGCAGCTGCGCAAGGCGGCCAGAGCAAGGGCAGGAAACGTAAGTTGAAAAATTTTTAAAAAATTAAAACCGAAAATAATTTTCCCCAATTTTTTTCCCACAGACCGCCAAATCGCGACGAGCCGAGCGCTGTTCAATTTGCTGGGGCCGACTGAGCCGACTGACGCGGACCACGATGGGCTGCCACCATCCGCTGCACCGACGCTGCCTCTACAATTGGGTGCGCGTCAACTTGTTTTGTCCGATGTGCGGCTACAACTACACGCGCGGGAGGCCCCGTGATCGCCATGGACGCACCAGGAGGGGACTCCATGATATGACGCCGGAGCAGGTGCGACGTCAAATGGACCGCAGGCATCATACCAGGCGCTGATGGAGGAGGAGGAGAGGTGGGTTTTGTTGAGGTGTGGGACGGGGGAGGGGGCGGAGGACGTGTAATGTTTGGTTCTGTTTCAGTTTGGCGTTATGGGGGAGGGAGAAAATTGAGAAATTTAGATTTATTGAACTCAATTTATTTTTAATTATCATTTTTTGAATTTTCAGGCCCAGAAACGAGAAGTCGTCGCAATCGCATGGCAAACGGCGGAAGGATGGAAAGAACGGACGACGCATCACACAATGAATGATTGGCCGAGTGTATTTATGGATGTATTTGTGATGGATATTCATTCATTTGTTGTCTCATATAACCATGTCAGAACACACACGCATTATTTGTTGTATCGCTTACCATTATATTTGTACTGATTGAATGCAATAAAATTCTGTTGGCAACCGCTGTTTCTCCATTTGATGCCATCAAATTTCCATTTGTAAACTTTCGAGCAAAAACTTGAATTTCAAAAATTTGGATTTTCTTTGTGGGTTTGTGGAATGGTTCTGAGATGTTAAATTTATCGGGATGAATTTGCCAGGTCTTAGTGGGGAGTCTGTGTCTGTGCCATGTTTTGACCTTATTTTAGGGCTTTTTCTGATTCAAACAATAGGATTTATTTTGCAAAAAATTCCATTTGGAAGCCTAAAATGCCACGAAAGGGTGAAATGCCGTTTTGGTTGGACGCCTAGTTAGAAAACCCAAAAAACAACAGTTTCACAAGAGATTACACAGCTTTATTGTCCGAATACATTCATACAACATACATATTTATGTACACATAATGATTGGGTGTTGCATTGGAGCACATACAATACAATACAATATATATGACATACATACATATATCATTACAACAATTACAATAATTTGATCACTGATATGGACAGCGCATAAAGCTTATCACGGACAACAGATCAGAAGGTGATAAAGCACATACAAATGATATAATTTAGGGGGAAGGGGGAAACAGCATCATATTGGGGGATCAGCAGCAGTTAGAAGGGGAGAAGCGTTTGTTGCTCGAAGTCCATCGTTCGTTCATCCGCTGGGGCCATCCTCCGAGTCGATCATTGTTCACCGCTGGAGCTCTTCGACGCTTTCTGCTTCTTGTCCTTCTTGGAGACGCCGCCGCCGCCCGCCGATGCCAAGAGTCCCTTCTCAGTGCCATGTTTTTCCTTCTTTCCGCCATTCCGCTCCACCATCGGCTGCACATAGTTGACGAAGCAGTTGTGCGCACCGTACGTCTGCGGGAGGAGCATGTAGACGAGCACGGCCGTCTTCAGCAGCAGATACAACGCGAAGATGATCTTGAACGGCGCGATGAAGTGATCTGGCAGCGAGAAGAGGGCGAAGGCGCACCATGAGGCGAGCAATTTGTTGAGGTCCACTGAAAAGTGAAATGGGATATTAATCAAAATCAAAAATTGGAAAAATTTTACTCATTTTTGCTTTGCGAACGGATGATGAGCAACATGGACTTGAAGAGAGGGTAAACAGTTGCTGGAAAAAAAAATTTAGAGGCGGTGATCGGGACTTCCGCTGGGTTTTACGGTATGCTGAAATTCTGATCAGATTTATGAAGGCGGTGGTTTTTTTGATCAACATAAGAATATATGCTAATTTGAATTATTTGGTGCTATTTACAAAGTGGGGTCTTTTGAATTTTATTAAAGACCAAAGCAGGAACCTTTTGGTTTGAAATTTTTTTTGTAATAGTAATTCGTAAAACGATTTCCCGGGGAGTTTTGTGGCCCCTGATCACGAATCTGACACCTATTTTGACAATTACTAATCTCTAACAAAAACTCGAACAAAAAGTTGAAACTGGAATTTGAATTTTCGGCTTTTTGTTCGAGTTCGGGTTAAGGACTAGGAATTAATCAACATAGGTGTCAGATTCGTGATCGGGGACCCCAAAAACCTCTGGGGACAAATTTTGATCACCTCTCTTGCTTGCGAGTATTCGTCGTAGACTTACCATTCAAAAGGCAATTCGGTAGAGAATTTTGTCCTCTTTCTGATAGGCCTACTCAAATTTTCCAGAAAAATTTTCCTAAGCCCCCTAGGAATTTTTTCGAAAATTTTCCCGATTTCACCATGAAGGAGTGATCTGATCAAGTTGGTTTAAAAGACTTTTTTGATCAGTATCAAAAAAAGTTAGCTTAGCAGGAATTTTTTCAGATTTTTTTCTCAACATAAAATTGAGTTTGGTCGATTAAACATTTGATGCATTACTTTTGCACCGCCAAAAAAGGGGGGTTGTTTGGGTCATGGGAAATTTTCTCGTCGACAATGGGAGTTACCGGGGCAGTTTTTGGGTATTTATTAGCGCACTAATTGATGTTTCTTTTGGCGTAAATAAGACCTTTTTCGGATCATATATTTTTGAGAAAACTGGATTTTTCAAAAAAAAATTTGTTGGTGCATTACTTTTGCACCTGACTGTAAGTAGCGCTAATTATTTTATATTTTTCCTTGTTCTACAAAAGTTAATATCTTCTAAATTTTAATTCTGTATAAAGGTACGTAATTTTGAAATAGCAATTTTTAGACAATTTTGGTGATAAAATCACACAAAACTTTTTCATCTTTAGTTTAATTCGTGAAATGACAAAAAATTCAAATAACCGCCTTTTTTACGCCAAGTTTTAAATGGCGGGAACATTTTTATTCAAATTATTTTTTGTTTTTCAAATTTTCGTCATTTTTCTTTGCTCATTTTGCGCCTACGCCTAATGAAATGACTTAATTCAATTTGAAAACTTCATAT
Source organism: Heterodera schachtii (assembly GCA_023374025.1). NCBI lineage: Eukaryota > Metazoa > Nematoda > Chromadorea > Rhabditida > Heteroderidae > Heterodera > Heterodera schachtii. Next base: position 2,133,779 of record SIJG01000012.1, read on the forward strand.
TTTAACAAAAAATATTTTTAGGCCTATTTTTCTACTATAAAATTGCAAAATGTCCAGCACTTCGTCCACTGCTGGTGATGGAGGAGGAGGAGGGGAAAGTGAACGGACCGCAAGTCCAACTCCGCTCGTCCCGCTCAACGAGTTTGAACGGAATACGCTCAGAAGCGCTTCCCAGCAGGAGGGCAGCGGTCCGTCCCCCCTTTTTGGGCTTTAATGCACTTTAAGCGTCCAATTAATCGGCTTTTAGGGCGTCCAATCATTATTTTTTTTTCCCGGCACAAAGCCGATTTTTTGAGGGATCATGGCCTATTAAAATGCCAAATCGTGAATGGAATACATTGGCATTTCCGAATTAAGAGTATGGCGGTCTTGACTATCCCGCGTCGGAAAGCGGCTTCTCCGGCGTCAGTGCGTCAACGGTGGCCACCGGGCAGGGACGTGCGGGCGGCACGGGCAAACGCAAGCGGACGGACATGACCATGACACCGGCACACCAGCGCACGTTGGCAGTGGATGCCAACAATGACCAATTGAGGCATGAGAAAGGCCGGGGAAATTTTTTTTTTTTTTTTTTTGCCATTTTATTACTCTAAAATTTATTTTTCGGGAATTTAAAAATTCTCGTAAATTTTTATGTGCTTCTCCCTATGAATCCACAAAATTTATTCCGTTTTTTGGTGCAAATTCTTTAAAAACTGGAATAAAATTTAGGGTGCTAGAAATCTGACCTCCATTTCGTCAATTCCGAATTCTAAATGAAAAATTCAAAACAAAAATTCAAAATCGGTTTTCGACCTTTCGTTCGAGTTCGGATTAGGGACTCGGAATTGGTCGAAATAGGTGTCAGATTCATGCTTAACATTTGATTATGGACTGAGAAAAGGTGGGAGCAATCGAAAAAAATGCCTAAAATTGTTTAAATGCCATTTCAGAACCGATCTCGATGACACTTTGGGGCCAACTGTGGCCGACGACGGCGCCGGCGGTGCCGCGATTGACCAACGCGTTTACATTTGGGGCACCCGCGTTTGTGTTGCGGAAGTTCAGGCCAAATTCAAGCAGTTCATCATCACATTTGTCTCCGAGCAGGTGGACGACGACGAAAATGCCATTCAGGTGTGCATGCCTGGTTTTAATGCCGAAATTCGGGTGCCAATTTTAATTGACGCCTCATCATTTTTTGAAATTCGAACGGATAATTTATATTTGAGAGCGGATAAGTCGGTTCTTTTTTGATTTTTAGCTGAAACTCTCGAATTTTGTTAGGTTTTTTTTTTTGAAAAATAAATCAAAGCCTAAAACCCATAAATTTTGAAATTTTGGTGGCTAATTGTAAAAAAACAGGGCCTAAAATTTCCAATTTTTACCTGACGGTGCCTTTCGGCTCGGTACCGCCGAACCACCCGTAAATTGGTTTTAAATTTTCAAAATTTGGATCCAGAAATCATCCACAACCCACTGATTTTGAATGAAAATTTTTGCACGACAGATGGACGGTGGCCAAATGGAGGCCATTGATCAGACGACGCCCTTTTACATGGAGAAATTGCGGGGCATTTACGCCAGCGAAGTGCCCATTTTAGACGTAAATTTGGCACACATTCGCCAGTTCAACGAGCGCCTGTACAAAATCATTGTGGCCTACCCGGATGTAATTTTCCAATTTTTTTTAAATTTCGCGGAAAATTTTTTTTTCATAATTTCTAATTTTTTTCAGGAAGTGATGAGTTATTTGGACGCGACGCTGGAGGAAATTTTCATGAGCACGTACAAAAAGCGGCTGCCCTCGCCCATTGAAATGCGCCCGTACAACGCGGAACAGACGAAAAACATGCGCGAACTGAACCCATTGGGTGAGGGGGGGGGCACTGTTTGAGGGGGGGGGGATTTAATCGGTAGAATTTTACATTCTGAAAAAAACACGACTTGGTTCCATGTTGGACTTAGACCTGTATTACCATGACAAAACCCAGAATATGCCAAGGCCTGAAAAATATATGGAGAAAATTGGAATCATTTTTTATTTTTTTGTTTGTTTCTCAAGGCCTGGACTTGTTTTTTTGAAATTTGATTTTAAAAAATGCTAAAAAATCAATTTGGTTCCTGTATTTAAAAATGCATAATTTTACCTCTCAAAGCGCAGTAATTTATGTAGGCGTGTCAAAAAATATGCAGAAAATTTGATTTGATTTGATTTAAAAAAATATGGGGCATTTATTGGCAGGGAAAATGCCTTTTTCTTGTGCAGATATCAACCAATTGGTCACCACCCAAGGCATGGTCACGCGCATTTCGCCGCTCATCCCACAAATGGTCGAAGGCTATTTCCAATGCTCGTTCTGCAATTATCCGGTCCAATTTTTTTTTTTTTTTGAATTTCGCAGGGTGGGTGGACTGTTTTTTCTTTTGAAAATATGCGAAAAAACCGAGTCCAAAACGCAACATCTACCGGGACCCGGGATTTTCAGAGGGGGTGGTGGATTGGACTAAATCTAGCATCCTTTTTATATACGGAAATTCCTGGTCCTGCAAAACCTTTGAAAATTTTTATTTCGACAAAATTTTTTTTGAATTTTAGAAAAAATAAGAGTGATTCATCATAAAATTTCGAAAAAAAAAACTAAAAAATTTCCATTTTTTTTTAAATTTTTGGATGAGGGTGAACCAGTGGGGGGAAATGAGCTGCTCCCCCGGAAAAAAACTCTGGCGAGACCCGTGGACTCTATTATTATTTTATCCATTATACTAAAATGGTCCAAACAATTGCCTCCTGTCATAATGTTGTTATTGCTGCGGTTGTAGGAGGTGCGCAAGGTGGACATGGGCGTGGTGGAGGAGCCGATCAACTGCACCAACTGCAACAACCAAGGCTGCTTCCAACTCATCCACAACCGGTCCACGTTCATGGACAAGCAGGTGATCAAGCTGCAGGAGATACCAGGTGGGCGAGAAAGGGCAGTGTTTTGGTGTCAATTAACAATCAACAAATTCAATACTCACTCTCATAATCCACCAACAAAGAGTTCGAGCAGTACATCGACCCGGATACCAAAAATGAGCCGAAATTAAATTTTAAATGACCCATTTAGCCCCGAAAAATTACCATGAGAATTCAACCCCAATAAATTGGCACGCACTTTTCAATTTTTTTTTTTTTGAGTTCAAAGCCAACGCCGTTTGGCCCGTTACAAAAAAGCTTAATTATTGACAGGCGACATGCCGGCCGGGCAAACCCAGCACACGGTCACGCTGTTCGTGCACGGTGCGCTGGTGGAGAGTGTTCACCCGGGCGATCGGATCACCGTCACCGGCATCTACCGGGCCAGCCCGGTCCGGCTGAACCCGGTGCAGCGCGCGGTGCACGCCATCTTCCGGACGAGCATGGACGTGATCCACTTCCGCAAAATGTGCCAGGACCGACTCCACGATGTCGGGGACGGCACTTTCTTGACGGAGGAGCGGGTGGCAAAAATCAAGGCACTCGCCCAATGCGAGGACGTGATTGAACGACTGATACAGGCAATTGGTCAGTGGGGGAGGGGAGAGAGGGCACAAATTAAAAAATGGAATAAATTATTTTTTTAATTCCAACTATTTTTTAATTGAAAAATTCTATTTTACGATTAAAGATTTGTGATTGGCTAGAAAATCCGGACTTTCATAATTTTTTTCGAACCTTTTAAATAAGTTTTGTTATATTCGAAAGGCATTAAAAATTTTGTTTTTATTTCCAATTTTTATGAAAAGATTTTTTCAAAAAAAATAGTTTTTATTTCTCCCTTGGCGGGAGTGGATGAATTGGGTAAATAGGAGTGGGATGAGAAAGAAATAGAGAGAGGGAATTAAAGTGGGAGGTGGGAGAGAGAGAGGTCGCAGTGTGGGAGGGAAGGAAAGAGTGTGGTTGGCGTGCGACACAACGACCACCTGCTACTGCCTCCCCCCCCCCCCCCCACACTTTCTGTCTGTTACACACACTCTCTCCTATGTTTTTCTCTTTCAGAAACACCCTCTCTCGTCCGTCTTGTTTCTTTTCCTCACATTCTCCCTCCCTTTTCCACTATTTTCTTCCATTTTTTCTATATCTCTGCTCCCAAATGTGCAAATTTGGTCCCCAAAAAAGCTACCCATATGTTTTCGATGGTGCCGGTTCCGTTTCTGGGGCCCGTTTTGCTGTTCCGGCATCGCTTCTCGGCCTTTTGGCTAAGATCAAAGTGTAGTATCTGTTCTTTACGGCTTAAGTGAGTGTTTCGAGCAGTTCTTTTGCTTCTGCTGACAGCGAATTTGTTGTCGATTCGATTGTGGACAGTCAAAGCACCGCCTCTTCTCACACTCGAGAAGCAAACAGAAATGTTAGAGAAAGGCGCAATCGGCGTTCCCCGGTGGAACCCGTCCAACCACAACATCTCTCCACGTCGTCAGAGTCTGTTGAACTTGGCCAAAACAATGCACGGCCATTAAATCATCCTCGCCATTCTCCATCACCAGTCAATGTCGAGGCCGCCGAACACCCAATTCACCAAAATCCGCTGATAATTATCCCGCCAAAATCAGAACATCAAAAACGTTGGATAAGATTGTTTGAAGCAGTAAATGATTCAAACGATTTTGAAACAAATTTGGACCTTTTATTAGCCGAAGTTAGGCAAAAGGCAAAAATCAACATCGAACCACAACAGCGTCGTCCCCCCAGGGGTAATAATCGAAATCAAGTACGAAACCCCCATGGGAGAAGACGGAACGCTATGAATGCCGCCCAAGAACCAGCATATGACCCTGTTGCGGCTTCGCGAATTCAAAAACTTTACCGCCAAAGTCGTCCTCGTGCATACCGAGAAATCACAGAACAATCATCGCCATTTTGTCAAATTGAAGGAAACGATCTTTTCGACCATTTCAGTCGAGTTTTTGAGGAGAATGCTCCGATCGACGAAGAAATGCCACCGGAAATACCAAGGCATGGGCCTCCAACTGAGCGAAATCCACTCGGCCCACAATTTACCCAAAAAGAAGTATGGGAACGACTTAAACGGTGCAGCAACACGGCCCCAGGCCCGGATGGCATCCGTTATTCAGTTTGGAAAAAATATGACCAAGGAGCGCACATCCTTACGACTATTTTCAACTGTGTAAAAAGATCTCACCACATCCCCCGAAGTTGGACCAAATCAGTCACTGTTCTGCTCCATAAAAAGGGAGACCGAAATGAAGTGTCAAATTGGCGGCCGATTGCACTTTCAAATACAATCGGAAAATTGTACTCTTCAGTTTTGGCAAACCGATTGGCAATGTGGTCAGTTGCTTTCAACAGAGTCAGCTCGTCCCAAAAAGGCTTTATGCCTGTCGACGGTTGTGCCGAACACAACTTCGTACTCCAATCGATCATCCAGGACGCCAAACGTGCCAAAAAACGATGCTCAATTGCGTGGCTGGATTTGACCAATGCTTTTGGTTCAATTCCCCACCAAACGATTTTCACGGCACTAAAATGGTCCGGATTATCTGATCAGTCAATCAATGTCATTCGGCAGTTATATGCCACGAATTCCACTCAAATTAGGCATTCAAACGGCCTTACTCCCGAAATTCCAATTCACGCGGGAGTAAAACAAGGATGCCCGCTCAGTCCGATCATTTTTAACCTTGGAATAGAGCCCATTCTCCGCACCATTGGCCAACTCAGAACTGGCTATAAGTTGCAAGAAAAACGCATTGATGTGTTGGCTTATGCCGACGATCTCGTCCTTGTGGCTGAATCTGCCGAAGAATTGCAGAGAATGCTGGACGCCACCTCAACAATAGCAACTTGGGCTGGACTTTCCTTCAATGCCCGAAAATGCGCAACGTTGGACATCGACGGGCGGAGAAAAACAGCATTAAACACTGAATTTTTTGTTCAAAACGCACACCCGCCCATCCTAACAATCGACCAATTCTATGATCATCTTGGCGTTCCGACGGGCTATGGTTCAGCCCAATCAGCAACAAAAATCTTAGAAAAAATGAATGATCATGTTCAAAAAATCGACGAGTCTCTCTTAACGCCGTGGCAAAAATTTGACGCATTAAATACATTCGTTCTTCCATGCATTGGCTTCCATCTTAAAAATGGTGTGGTACAAAAGAACCCACTGAATGCCCTGGACAAGAAAATCCGCAATTACGGCAAAAAGTGGCTTAATTTGCCACAAAGAGCAAGTGCAGAGCCCCTTTATCTCAGCCACGCCATGGGTGGTATGGGGCTGACACCCCTTAATTTGCTGGCCGACATAAGCCAAATTGTCCACGCTTATCGCCTTATCACTTCACGTGATTTGTCCTCTCTGTCGATGGATCTGATCAAAACCGTTGTCAACAAACGGATTCGACAACAGCCGACTCATCAACAAATTACTGAATATTTGAACGGTTCGATGAAAGGCCTTTTTCGGCAGTTTGAGTCGACCGACATCTCCTCAAATTGGACACGCGTCAGACAGGCAACCGCCCGGCTGAGTTCCAAATTAAAAATTGAATGGAAATGGTCAAACGATCGATTGGCACTTCAACTCAACAATGACCCGCTCAATCCAAAAATCGCGGAATATTGTTTGAGGGCTGCCATTCGCGACTTCTTCCGCCGTCGTCTGCTCGCCAAGCCCGATCAGGGCAAAGTCTTTTCAATCACAAGCGCCACAACCGCTTCAAATCATTTCATGAAGGCCGGCAATTTTACACGATTCGCCGATTGGCGATTTGTTCACCGCGCCCGATTGGACTGCGTTCCGCTGAATGCGACTCGTCGATTCGGCCACGGAGACAAACACTGCCGGCGTTGTCACGACGGACAGTTGGAAACTCTCCCGCATGTCCTTTGCCACTGTTGGCCACATCTTGGAAAGGGAATAACCCGTCGGCACAATGCCATCCTCGACCGCCTTGTTAAAGCCTTCAGACCACCGCCAACAACTGTGGTTCGAGTCAACCAAACAGTGCCCGGGTTTGGTGCAGCTGTTCGGCCTGATCTTCTGGCCGTTGACGAACAAAACAAAACGGCACTGATCATCGACGTGGCAATGCCATTCGAAAACCGCTACCAAGCGTTTGAAAGGTGCCGACAGGGAAAACGGCAGAAATACGAAGACATTGCCGAACACTACCGCGCGATGGGCTTTGATGTTCTTCTCGAGGCATTCATTGTCGGACCACTCGGCGGCTGGGACCCACACAACGAATTTGTCCTCAATAAAATGAAAATTGGCCAGCATTATCGCCAATTAATGCGTCGTCTAATGGTCTCCGATGCCATTCGTTGGAGTCGCGACATTTATGTCGAACATTTGACCGGTGTGGCACAGTTCCGAGATGATGATGTCGAAGGAGTCCGCGGCGAGGCACCAAATTGACCAGGGCACCAGAGCGATCAGACATTGCCCGACCCAGCCCGGATGATCCCAGGACAGTCCGGCCAAATCTGATGGATGGATGGATGGATGTGTGCCAAGGGACCACCCAAAGCACTTTTAATTCACTTTCTGATCATTTTGTCCCATCATTTAATGTTTGTGACCCACCCGATCACATCATTTACATTTCATTGTATTTTTACAATTTTATTGTCTTTCCAAGCATTTGCTAAATAAACTTAAATCTGTTCTTTACGGCTTAATCTCCGTAACGACCCCTACCGGGGTCAAAGAGATTAACCAATTTTTGGAAAAAGGTCGTAGCAGGGGGCTTGCCCCCTCTCGACCGCGCGTCGGCCCGGTATTGCACTTACCTCCGGGAGCGGCGCATCTCCCCCGCGGGGGAGATCAAAATAGGAAAAGCCCCGGAAAATTTTGGGAACCAAGGGGTCCTCAAAATTCCGCATTGTTGGTTTTTTGGAAATTAAAATCAATTAATATCATGCAATTACAAGAAATTGTTGGTCATCGGGCTCGAAATTTTCCAAAAAACCATAGAATTATTCGCTGTACCAAGGCGGATAACATATTGGCGATATGTATTTAAAAAACAACGGCGGAAGGTAGCGGGGTAAATTCTGAATTTATTTTTTATTGTTGTCGATCGACCAATTTGTTTTTTTAAGTTAGAAATAATCATTGATCTCCGAAAGTTTCAATTAAATTTTTCAATTTTTACAAATATTTTTCATAGAGTATTCGAAGTTCCTTCCCCCCCCCCCCCAAATGAAAAATGTTTAAAAAAATTATTTTTCGCATTTTCAGCCGCTTTTTTTCAGCGCCCAACATTTTTGGCCATGACGAAATCAAGCGTGGCCTTCTGTGCCTGCTGTTCGGCGGCACGCGCAAAGCGGTGGACCCGACGGACGACGCGTCGCGTGTCCGACTGCGCAGCGACGTGAACATTTTGCTGTGCGGCGACCCGGGCACCGCCAAGTCGCAGCTGCTCCAGTACGTGTTCCAGCTGGTCCCGCGCTCGCAGTTCACATCCGGAAAGGTTGGCATTGTCGTTCCTTTTTAATTAATATTAAAAAAAAAAATTTCCCCTCCCCCGTAAAAATGGAGTAAATTTTGCTTCCCCCCCCCCCCGCCGATAAATTATTTTCCGTTTTTTTTTAATTAAACATACATTTTTTCAAGGAAAGGAGGGGTCGCAAATTCTAGAAATTTTCTTCAAAAACACTAAAAATTCCAATATTTTTCCCGGGGCGCCTATCGGCAACGCTGGACAAAAAATTCCAATTTTTATTAAAAAAACTAACCGAAAATCATAAAATTTGAACATTTTTTGGACAAAATCTTTAACCAATGGCATGAAAAATTACACCCTACCTCTCTGTTCCCAAAAATTTGTTTTTTATTGAAAAAACGCACTGCAAAAAAAGCGGGTTTAAAAAAAAAGGTCATCAAAATCGGCGGCCGACCCCCCTCCCCCTAAAATTCTGTCGTTTAATGATGAAATTGAATTTTAGGGCTCTTCCGCGGTCGGCCTGAGTGCGTCGATCACGCGCGACTCGGACTCCAAGTCGGTGGTGTTGCAGACGGGCGCGCTGGTGCTGGCGGACAACGGCGTCTGCTGCATTGACGAGTTTGACAAAATGAGCGACGGCACGCGCAGCATTTTGCACGAGGTCACAAAAAAAAGGGGTGGGATTGATCAGACCACCCAGAAAGGATAAGGGTCAGGACCTCCGACAAATTCGGGGTAATTCCCGGAACTTTTGTCTTGCCCCGAGCCGAATTACCAATTCGGGACCCGACGGAGTGACAAAAAACGAAAACAGTCGAAAAACTCACCCAAAAATTAACAAGTCAATGGCAAAAAAACGATGGATTTGTTTATTTTCGCAAATTTTCACTAAGTTTTACGGGGTATGGAACAGGGATGCTTCGGGTCAAGAAAAAGTCGGGTTAGGTCGACCGAAAAACTTTGGACCGTGAAAAAAAAAAGTCCGGTACCGGACTTAGGGTAACCAGTAAAAATCCCTGCTGGTGTATGGAACGGGGACGGGACAAAATCTTGCCGGCCGAAATCTCGCCGGCCAAAATCTCGCCGCAGAAATTTCAAAAAAAAAAAATCAAACTTAGAAATTTTTCAAGGAAAAAATTCTTAGAAAATTTTTTTATAAGTAAATTTAAAGAAAAAAAAACTATTTGCTAAGTTTTTTTGAAAATTTTTCGAAAAAACAGTAAACTTTCATAAAATTTCAAAAAAAAATTGCTGAAAAATTTTCAACAATTTTTTTTTCTTAGAATTTTTTTGTAAACAAATTTTCTAAGAATTTTTTCCTTGGAAAATTTCTAAGTTTGAATTTTTTTTTTTGAAATTTCTGCGGCGAGATTTCGGCCGGCGAGATTTTGGGGTGCACCCGTATGGAACAAAGAGCTGCCCCATTAAAAAGTGGTGATAAATAAGCATCGGCGATCAAAACAAACAAAAAACAAACCCTGATCACTACTCACTACTGATCAACCAATTAATTCTTCAGGTGATGGAGCAGCAGACGCTGTCCATTGCCAAGGCGGGCATCATTTGTCAGCTGAACGCGCGCACTTCCGTTTTGGCCGCTGCCAACCCAATCGACTCCAAGTGGAACAAGCGGAAGAACATTGTGAAGAACGTGAACCTGCCCCACACGCTGTTGTCCCGCTTCGACCTCATCTTTTTGGTGTTGGACCCGCAGGACGAGGCGTACGACCGCCGATTGGCACGGCATTTGGTAAAATTGATGAGGAGGGCAATTTGGGCTTTTCAGTTCATTTAGTTTAGGGTGCCCACGGTTGGGCGGGTAGTGGTCCCCAATTTCGCTTAATTTTTTGGTAAATGAATGCAAATTAGTGCGTTTAGAATGCCGGGTTGGGTGGGTAAGTTTCCCAATCATTTTGCTAAATTTCCCGACAACGTCTGTCGGCATCGCATTAGATTTTTTCAAATTTATCCGGCACTTGGGGCGCCTTTTCGTCATCGCGAGACCTTTTAATTTCCGTTGGGGTTTTTCCAAATTTGACCCAAACAGACGCTCAGAAATGAGTCATTATTGTTGCTAAATCTGTTAAAATAAAATTTTTTGTTCCCGCGACACTTATTGGAAAATTACACAACGCAAAAAAATTGTTGGGGCGAAATGGGACATTTTTTTAAAAATTATTTTAGACTGAGTTTCTATTTTTATTTATTTTTAAAAGGTATATTCATTCTTTCTGTAGGTGAACTTCTATTTGGAGTCCGATGGCGAGATGGACAAGCAACAACGAGTGGACATGGCCTTTCTCAGGTGCCACCACACAACAAAAATGAAATTGAATCAAAAAAGGCGAGACCAGCGAAAAAAAATTGATGATGCCGATGCCATTCTCGACTTCGATTTTGGATTTTTTTTTTAAATTTTCGGGGGCGGAAACATAATGTACTCGCAGCAAATGTGATTTCGAAACACTAACAAAAGCAGGTCCAATACTGTTCAAACAACACTTGCTATAGTAAGGAAAATTTGCCGCCTGAAAACGTAGTCCAAAATGCCGTCCCCCCCTCTCCCTAATTACCATTTAATGTCTCCCTAATTACTGTCTTTTTGCCTTCGTTTCCAATTAATTTCCCATCACTTTGCAGGGATTACATTGCGTACGCAAAACAAAATGTGCAACCGGAGCTCACTGACGAGACGGTGCAGCTGCTGACCGACAAATACCAGTTCATGCGCCAGCAGGGCCAACAGGCGGGACTCATTTCGGCCTACCCGCGCCAGTTGGAGTCGCTCATTCGACTCGCGGAAGCGTTCGCCAAAATGCGCCTGTCGCCCACCGTCACGGAGGCGGACGTGGAGATGGCCTACGCGTGAGTAGCAACAGCAACTGCACCTTTTTGGACATTTTTCCTGCCCCCCCCCCCCCCCCCCCCTCCAATTCCTAAGTTTTTCAAATGCCAAAAGGCAAAGCCGATGAAAAAATGGGTTTTTTATTTTCGGGAATTTTCCTCTCTCACCCTTCTGTGTCACCCTCTCCACCTCTTTTACACCCTCCCAAAAAAATTGAAACATTTTCAACAATTTTAGGAATTTTTTTTTTGAAAAACTTCGTAATTCATCATAAAATTTTGAAAAAAAACACTAGAAAAAGTTTTCAAAAAAATTTGTAAAGAATTTTTCTTATAAAAATTTTTCTAAGATTTTCTTCTTGAAAAATTCAAACAATAAGTTTGATCATTATGCGTTCATTTCCCAAAATTTCAACATTGGAGATGTCCTTTTTTGCACAGTTTGCACCGCGAGGCGCTCCGCCAGTCGGCCACCGACCCGGACACGGGACTGATCGCGGTGGACATCATCGCCACCGGCTTTTCCGAGAAGCACAAGCAGTTGGTGGGCGCCGCGGTGGAACAGATCCGTCAGGACACCGAACATCGCATTGGCACCTTCTCCGTGCTGCGTCTGTTCAAGGAGTTGCGCATCGCCAATAAGGCAAATATTTGTGGGGATGGGGAGGGTGGGGGGAAGTGGCGCAAGGTGTACGGTAATGGGGAAGAATGTGGTACTGTAATTGTGGGGAAGGCGGGGGAGGGAGAAAGTGGCGTAAAGTGTACGGTACATGGGGGCAAGAGCGTGTTACTGTAATAAAGTTTGGCTGGCTACTGTAACAATTCTACAAATTTTGGTACCACTTTTCTTGATTTTCTATACTAAAAGCCATGAGTTTCTGTTCCCACCCGCAAACCAAAGAAAACATTGGACGTTTCAAGGACGTGTCCTTCAATCAAGGACATTCACCAAGAATTCATTGTTGTTGGACCGTTTTTATTTTTTCCCATTCTCAGCTTCTCGACCGGGAATGCTTTGAGGACGCGGTGAAGCAGTTGGAACGGGAGGGATTTTTGTTGCGCAGCGGGGACAAGGCGCGCGTGTTGGCCGACACTGGGAAAACCATTTGATTGATTCGGATGTGCTTTTGAATGACGATTTGATCGGATGAAAACCTGGGACATTTTTTAATTTCAATTCTTTTTATTTATTTTATCTCGCCATCACTGATATTTTTGCTAACTTTTCACCAAATACAGACGTCGATTCTAACGCCTTTTTTTCTTTCAAGACCAAATATGGATTGAAAAAATAATTAGAAAATTTTCAGTAATTCATCTTACGAAATTTACTTTTTTCAAGAATTTCCAATTTAGTCTTTTCACTCTATACCCGCAAAAATTTGACGTCTTTTCTCATTTTTGATGCCTTATACAAGATTTTAATTAGTTTACGCACGCACACACATCAACTATAATAGACTTATACATACAATTCAATGATCGAATATTGACAATTTCTTGTTCTTCTTCTGTTGTTGATGTGCCATGCTAATCCAACGAGACACTTGCGGTGGCGCCTCTTCCCGTGCCGGTGTCGGCCTCATTTTCTGTCGGTGCCGTAGTCGCCGCTCCTGTTGCGTCAGTGTTAGTCGCCGTCGCCACCACATCCGCCGCGGTCGTCATTGTTGCCGGAATAGTCGCTGTGGGCTCGTCAGCAGCAGCAGTGTTGGTCGCCGCAGCCGTTGTCGGAGCAGTCGTGCCGGGTTCGTCGTTGGCATTGGTCGCCGCAGCCGTTGTCGGAGCAGTCGTGCCGGGTTCGTCGTTGGCATTGGTCACCGCCGCCGCCCCATCCGCCGCGGTCGTCATTGTTGCCGGAATAGTCGCCGTGGGCGCATCAGTTGTTGTGTTGGTCACCGCCGCCGTCACCTCCGCGTTCGTCATCTCCGGAATGGCTTCCAAGTGCGGTTCAGTGTTTGTGGACGCATCGGCCGTCGTCGTCTTCTTGGCAGCGCTCTTCCCCCGTCGAGTACGGGCGACTTGCATCGCCTTCCTCGTCGGACATCGGCGGCCACGCTTTCGCCTAGGGCGCGTCGTCTTCGGTTTGCGCGATCCCTTCGGCCGTCCACGGAGCAATTTGAGCAGGCGCGGACGACACATTGCCGAGCCGTGCTTCTTCCTCTTCACGGGTGTGCGTTTTTTGGTATTGCGACTGTTGCTCGGCGGATTACGTCGTTTCATGGGCACCACTGTTGAACGCACTCTCGAACCGACGATGCACCGCTGGGTGATAAGACGAGCACGCACTGACGCCGGTCTCCGTTTCCTTTTGTTGATTATGGAACCCCGTCGACGAGTTTTCTGAACAATGCCGGGGAAAAATGAGAAACGGGACGAAAAAAGTGCCAGCAAAAAGAAAAAGCGCCATGGACGGCAGGCACGGCTCACCGAACGCACTGCTGTTGACGTGCGACGGCGCGAAATTTTCCTCCTCTTCCTCGTCCGGTTGCTGGACGTCGTCGTCGCTGTTTGTCGTCCTTCTCCTCCTTCAACACCGCTGCTGCCCGGCCCGACATCAATAGTCATTTCGATGAATGAAACGAATTGGTATATAGCTGACAACAGGATAATAATTGTATAGATCATGTAAAAAAGGGAAAAAATGCCCGATTTTAACGATTTTAGCTTCCTCGGAAAGTAATGAAATTTGGTGGGAAAGGGATGTTCTTTTTTCTTTAAGAATTTTAACTTGAAAAACACGGAGAAACCCCATAAAATTTTGTTGAAACATTTAATTCAAAATTCCGGACGAGAAGTTGAACAAAAAGTTTTGTGATGAAAACATTCGGAAATGGGCATTGGCTGACGGAATGCGAAAATACGCAAATGAATGAATGAGTGTGGGAAGAGCGAAATAGCCGAATTTCGTTGCTTTTATACTCGCTGCGCATGCACCGAAACAAACGACACGCGCGGAGACTGACAAAGAGACGACTCATTCCCGCCTATAAAAGGCGCTTCCCTTCCATCCATTTCCCATTTATCAATCGAATTCCTTCCGCACATTCATTTCTCCTCTATTTTATACTTCTGCTGATGGTCTCCGTCGCTGTGCTTCTGCGTTCGCCCCGTTCGCTTCTGCTCGTCCTTTCGCTGCTGTTCCTTCACAATTTTTGCTGCTCTGATGCTAATACAAACGCCAGCACGACGTAAGCTGAAAAAATGCCCTCATTTTTTGCCAAATTAATTTTCACATTTCCTTTTTGTTCAGTCAGCCACCATCAACATCTCCGCCTCCGTCTTCTGCTGTTCCTACCACCAATGCTCCGCCGAATGGCGCGACGCCGGCACCAAACGGAGGCAGCGGCGACCAAAAGATGTTGATCTACGGACTGATCGGATGGTGGGAGCTCAATTTTTGAAGGCCCTTTTGTAATCCGCGCCGTCATATGTATAAACTCCCGTTTCAGGGCCGTTTTTGCCACTCTCGCCGCTTTGGTGTTGCTTTATTGTGCGTGCTGTCGAAAACCACCGGAAAAAGAAGAAGAGCCCACCACCACTACAACCACCAGCAAGAAGGAAGCCGACGTGGAAGCACCGGCACCAAAGGAGGACCCGGACCCAACGGCATCGATTGATGACGAGAAGAAGGAAGAAGGAGGAAAAGCGGCGGCGAAGAAGGAGGATGACAAGGACAAGAAGGCATCGGCAAAGAAGACCAAATCGAAGAGCAGCAGCGGAAGTGGGAAGAAGAAAGCGCCGTCCCTGAAGCAAGCCAATTTGAAGGATGATGGCAAATCTGCGCCCGTGGCCACACCGCCGTCAAGCATGTGGAGCCTGCGCAAGGACGACCCGGCACCGAGCGGTGGGAACAACGCGCCTGCTGCTGCTGGTGGTGCCGCCGAGGGAGGAGCCGAGCCAGAAAATTACGGCATGTTATTCTGAAGGAGGACGAAGAACGAGAAGGAGGAGGAATGTCTACAAAATATGATATTGTGTTAGCAAATGTGATCTGTGCCTTCTTCGATCATCCTTCTTCCCCTCCCCTCTGTGCTTAATTGATGATGTCCCCCGCTTTATGTGCCATTGTATTATTATTATTGTTGTTGTTGTTCCATGTAATTGCCATGAATGTGCATATGTTGTGCCGTAATATTTCCCATTGTCCATTCAATGTTCATTGTTTTGTAAACAATTGTTGTCATTCATGTTAGGATATTTGCTTATGTAAATGTAATGGATTGTTTCAAATAAATGTTGTCTTGGTAAGAGTGCCAATTGTTTAAAAGAAAAACGGCCATTCTATAGAGAGTAGGGTTTAGGGTTATCAAATCATTTAAAAACTTTGGAATCGATAGAAAATAATTAATTTTCGCATTTTGATTGAAATCAGTTGTTTAGGACTTGAGTTATAACGTGATAAAAATTTGAAAGACTCAATAACTTTTTTCTGAGATGTTTTAAATTGCTTAGCATTCGCTTCGAAAAAGATTCTCCCTTTTAAAAATCTTTTTTTTTAGAAATGAAATTTGTTCAGTTTAGTTCGAAATGAAGCGAGTTATGGTAGATCAAAATAAACAATGCAAAAAGGCACTTATCGGTGTTATTTTTTGAAATAGCGCGTAAAAAATTACGCCATTTGGCATAATGTCTTTTGAAATATATGAATCGCATATTCCGCACAATCCTGAAAAAACAGAGTTTTCGACTTCTGTTCGTGTTCGAATCCGGCTTCGGGGCAAAAAGTCAAAAAAAAAATTATACAAATCTCATTCAAACGCTGATAATTGAAATCCTATGCCCAAAAAACGAATGGTCGGAATAAACCAAGCTCATTAGTCAGATTAAGACAACCAATGTTTCAAAGGCCCCAAATTATTATTTTTATTCTTTTGAATACAGTAAGAGACATGAGACAATGACATTTGTAAGCAGACACAGTGTTGAAAATGGAAATCACATAGGTAATAACATATCTACATATACAATACGAATAATATATACATCATAATTACGGAACTCGGATTGGCTCTTCTTGGCTTGAATTTCTTCTTCTCCTCCTCCTCCTCACGCCGATCTGGTGGTTCTCGTTCTCGACGCGGATTCAGCATCAGCAGATGATGATGGCAATTGTCTGAAAAAATGGGAGAAAAATTAGTTACAAATTTTTGTAAGTAAATCACAAATGCCACCCCCCAACACACCCAATTTCGTTGTCGTTGAACGCAATGTGGACCAAATTGTCAGGCACTGTCCTCCCGATCCGAGCTTCCAGCAAATTTTTCAATTTTGCTCCATCACAATTGGTTTCCGAGCGTGTTATCATCACTTCCGTTTCAACAACACCATTCTGTGTGCGGTCGTAAAATGCCATCGTCAAGCGTTCGCCCGTCACAACATTCTCGGGATTGCTTGATTCGCTGAAGCGGAACGGCAACGTCGATTGGATGATGTAAGTGACCGGGTACGGAGCCTCGCCAAAAGACTGCAAAAAAAAAATGGAAACAGTGATTAGATTAAACTGATGGAATCTGATCGTGTCCAGACATTTGCGCCTAGGTCTAAGTTCGGATTCAAATCTGAGTTTTTTCGATCCCTGATTTGCTGGAGATTGCAAGACCGCTGATCACGAATCAGGCATCTGTTTCGGCCAAATCCGGACTACGGACCCGAACAAAAAACCGAAAGCCCAAATTATTGAATTTCGTATTTTTGGGTCAAAATCAGTTTAAATACACGGAAACAAATTGAAAGCCATAATTCCTGCTACAAAAGATCATTTAAGCCTTTTTAAACGAAAAAGACTAAATTCTAAAATTTGAACTTCGAAATTTTGTTCGAGTCCATGTCCGAGGTTCGAACTTGGCAGAAACAGATGCCGGATTAGTGACCAGCGACCTTGCAAACACCAGGAATCTTGATATTTTCTGCCACTGACGCATTTTCCGGTCACCGATTTTAGACATAGGCGCAAAATGTGGGGTAACCAATCTGATCAGAGAATTCAACCAGCAACAGTAAACCACACCTTGAACAGATTGTCCACAAATTGTTCCCATTTGCCGTCCCGCCATTTGCTGAGTTTCAGTGAGATCGGCGCTTGTCGGTCGTCGCGCGGCGCGTGAATCCACGCGTACAGCTCACGGCATGTTGGGTCAGTATTTTCAGCGTCAGCAGCATCGGACGGACACTCGGGCACCATATCCGTGTGAATTCGGTGCAGGTCAGGGCAGTCGAACAGCACGGTCGGCGACACGTGTTTGCGCAGCATGGCCAAATCGCTCTTCCGCAGGCACACCAATGTGCTGATCCCGTCCCGTAACAGTGGCCAAATGTGTCGTGCAATCACGGTCCAACTGCGAAACTCCGTGTGCCGAGTGGAGAATTCCAGCGCAATGTCCTCGGCGAACAGACGGCGAATCCGACGCAGAAAATTGATGACTTCCGCGTTGATGAACCTGCAAAAAAAGGGGGAAAATTGTGTAAAATTGATTGAGTTTTTTTGAAAGTAATTGACGACGACCAAATGGTGATGGAATTGAAGCCGACGACACTGCACGGCATCGGCGTGGTGGGCAGTGGCAACGTGATGAAGTTGATGCCGTCTTCCGATGTTATGATTTCTGCGCCGCCCCGCCGTACTCCTCGTCCTTCCCGCTCGCAGATGTGAAACTCGCCGAAGCGCCACTGCCGTAGCATGAATTGCTTGTCCACCAGCATGTTGAACCGGGTGTTGACCAGCGCCAGCTTCATGCCCACTTCTGCACGACCGAGCCACGCCAATGTTTCCATCCAAGCGGAGTCGCTGAGTCGGCTGAAAAAACAAACAAAGAAATTTGTGATTTCTGAAAAATTTTCTAAAGTTTTATCACTTTTGGTCCATGCGTTTTGTTGTCCTCTGCTTTTGCTGCTGCTGATGATGATGTTGTTGATGGTGATGATTGTGAGATATGCCCAGTGTTTAACAGCAGACAGATGACGTCGGTTGTTGTGCACACTTCTGCGTCGAATATTGCGTCGTCGTGGCCAACGGAAGGCGAAAATACGGAAATGAATGAATGAATGTGTGGGAAGAGCGAAATGGCCGAATTTCGTTGCTTTTATACTCGCTGCGTATGCCGACGACGCAAACAACGCGTTAGACTGACAATGAGACGACTCTTTCCCGCCTATAAAAGGCGCTCTCGCCCCTTTCACATGCCATTTATCAACCGAATTTCTACCGCTCATCATTCATTTTTGCGGAGCGGGACAAGTCGCCAGCTGAAAGATCGCTGGACGATTTTTTGGACCGACCATAACTTTTTTCTTTCTCAGCCAAATTGAACATTCTTGGTAATGTTCGAAAGCATTTGATAAATTCTATTAATCTGCAATTTAATTTTTTTTTTATTCATTTATAAAAAAACGCAAAAATTTTCGAAAAACTGTTTTTTGAGTTATTCTTGTCATAACTACTGTATTTTAAAACTTGACGAATTTTTTTGAAATTTGATAAAATAATAACAAACACATAGAGCTATCAAAAAACATCCAGTTCTGCTTAATCTGGTTAACAACAAAAAAAAGAAAAGAAAAAAAGATAATCCAAATAATCTTCCGGCGACTTTTTTGGGGTTCACCGTCATTTTCTGATAATGGAAAAGACTATTTCGAAGAAACATACTACACGGAGTTGGAATATGGAAATTTGAAATATGGCAGAAATAATTATTGTATTGATATTCCTTAATTAATGGAATTTCATTTTTAAATCGCCATTTTTGAATTCAAATAAACCCAAGAGTGGAGACGGTGGATCATCCACCCAAGCATTTAAAAAGCATCATCATTAATCATCATCATCAGGTGGTGCTGTTGATGGTGAGGGACATTGGCGCCAATATTGGCGCCGGGAGGGCACACACAATAATTCGTTGCTTGAGGGCAGGGGCACACACGGCACAGATTAGTGCCATGGCCCATTGCCGATGGAGGAGGATTAAGTGATGATAGCCCCGAGGATGGGTTGTGGGATTGAAAGTGAGCGGATGCAGAGATGAGGAGAAGAAGAAGACCTTCGAGAATTTAATTACAGTTTTCATTCGCCCTGAGGGGACGGACCGACGGACGGGGAAAATGGCATTTTGCCGGGCGATGAGTTCAGCGGTGGGGGGGGGGGGGGGCGGATGGGACAGATAATCCACCATTCCCCGGGTGGTGATAGCAATGAAAACCAATTTGTGGCACATTACCGTATGAATTTAATGGGTGGCGATTGGTTGGCACGCGCTTCGGGACACGCCCCTTTTGCCTTGGGGCATGGAAAACTTCAAAATGCTTCCTTTTAAGTGCACCCTTTTATCATTGGCACTGGTTGGGATGCTTAAAGCCATAATTTAGTGGTGCCAAGAACGAAGTGTGTGCTGGTGGATTTCAGGAAATTTTAGAGTTTCCCCTAGGGCATCCTTTTCCCGGGGGTTTCAAAAAAATTCGAGAGCTTCACCTAGGGCATCCTTTTCCCGGTTGCTTCAGAAAAATTCGAGAGCTTCCTCTCGGGCATCCTTTTCCCGGGGGTTTCAAGAAAATTTGAGAGCTTCCCCTCGGGCATCCTTTTCCCGGGGGTTTCAAGAAAATTCAAGCCCTCTCTTTAGCCATAAAATAAAGAAAAAATTCAAAGATTCCGGAAAATTTGAAAATTTCGCCGTGGAAATCACAGGCAAAAAAGAGGTCAAAAAATTCATTAAAACATTGAAAAAAAAATGTCCTCCGTCATATCCTTGAGGGATTTTCAAAATGAAATACATTTTGGAATTTTCCTTCATTTGTCAGAGGAGCACCGAAAATTTGCAAAATTTTGAAAAATTTCTAAAGGAAAAAAAATTAAAAACCCTCGAGAAAATCTCGAACATTAACAAGGCTTCTTGCCTATGGCTTTGTTGGAGATGGGTTGTGGCCAGCAGCTGCAGCCGCCGCTTGGCCCCGCCGACGGGGAGGGCACCGCCGAAGAAGAAGCCGCCGCCGGCACAGGCGGCGTGGCCACGACAAGCGCAACAATGGCACTGTTCGGCTTCTACCATCACCCAGCGACAGCGTCGCAACAATTAACGACTACCGTAGTACCACCACCAACAGCACCACAACACAATGCCAATCAGCACCAGCATCATTACGGTAGGGGAGGGGAGAGGGGGTACGGTAAGGGGAACTCTTGTAATATGAAAAAGCTTGGCATGGCTCAACTCTTTTGACCGAATATTCCAACGGGGTTGGCGCCAGGGCTGTTGCTAATCGGAAAATAAAACCCGAAAAAAAACTAAAATAAATACGAAATGCTATAATTAAACGCCCAAAAAACACGAAAATATTAAACGCGAAACACGAAATTTTTTACTGAAAAATTCTAAAATTTTTAAATCATTCACGAAAAAAATTGGAAATTTTGAATGCAATTTGGTTAACAGATTTTGTCCATAAATGAGCAAATTTTGTAATTTTCAGCCAATTTTGAAATAAAATTTAGGAATTTTTGGGTCCGGTAGTGCCGGGGTTTTTGGCTTAATTGCTAAACGATTTGAAATTATGTAAAAAAAAATCAGTGAATTTTTAGTCTGGGTTTAAAAAAAAAATAAAAATTCAAATTTTATTGTTTTTAAATGGTAGTAAAATTTCTTATAAATAAATTTTGACATTTTAGAAATATTTGCAAAATTAAAAAAGGTTAAATCGAATAATTTTTAAAATAAAATTTGTTTCGGATTTTTTTTTCTTCAAATTTTCGTAATTTTATTACTACCGTTTCCGCACAGCATCCCATGACTACCGTATGTCGTCCTCGTCCTCATCTTCCCCATTTGTGCCACTACCGTATCCCTTTGCCATTTGCGACGCCCATCATCAACAGCAGCAGCCGCACTCATCTGCGGCACATCACCATCACCATCAGCAGAATCAAGTGCTGCTTGACGATGATGGTGCCGTTGTGCACCAGCCATTGTTCGGTGGCGGCGGTGCCGTGACAAGCGCCGCAAACGGCGCTTGTTGCTACTATCACAACCATTCTCGTGGTGTGTATCAGGGATGGCATGGAATTCCGATTTCCGAAAACTTTGGGCCGGAATTCCGATTCCCCAAAAAATTATTGGGCCTCGGAATTCCGATTTCCAAATTTTAGCACCTCAGAATTCCATCCCTTTGTGTCAAACAATGTGCCAAAAATCGAGACTCTCGGGGGTTGCCTCGCCCCTGGTTTTCTTGATCAGTCGAGGCGGTCTCCGATCACTATCCCAGTGATCATTGGGCCCTCCCCGATAATTTTAATCAGTTTATTACCATTTTTGCTGATTTTAATGCCGGAATTGCATTAGAAATCGTTCCAGGTCCATTTTGGCACGCTTTCACATGATTAATTAGTCTGATTAATTAATATTAACGATACTACTCACATGTTTATGTCACAATTCCGAAAAGGTGCGGCCGTTTCGTCGTCCTATCCGGCACGGCCGCTCAAATGTGATGGGACGACGGCAACACACAACAATTTCGCGCAGTTCAGTGCCTATTCCGCTGGCGTGCCATCTTCGTCCTCTTCAATGACTGAGTGGCGCGGGCCAGACTTGTACTTGCGCGTCGGTGCCACAATTGAAGTTGGCGCAACCGCTCCAGTAAATGTATTATGGGTTGGTTTTATCGGCTCCCGGACAATCTGTCAATGGACAATCCGTCAGAAACTGCCAACCCAAAAACTTTTTGAGCCTCGGATTTCCGATTTTCAAAAAATTTTGGGGCTTCGGAATGCCATCTCTGGCACATATTAACGCGTTCTTTGTTGATGAGAATAATTATTAATGCTTAATTAATCCGTTCATTGTCTCACTAGTATACAATTAAACTACTGCTGATTGCCTAATTAGCCGGCCTTTTTCAGGGGGGCTGTTGGTACGGCACAGGGCCGACTTCGGCACTTCCGCAACACCACCACAACCATCCCGGCCATCATTACCACCACCACCAACAACAACACCAACACCAGCAGCAACAGGCGTTCAACAACGGCACGGTGACAGCCAGCTTTTTGTTGGCACCAACAAATCACCATCACAATGCTCATCAACATCATCAGCAACAACACTCGTCCTACCATCACCACCACCAACAGCACCAAAACCAAAATCATCATCACAGCTGCAATAATCATTTTGGTGTTGCCGCCGCTGCGAGGGCTGTGCCATTGTCGGAGACGGCGGCGGCGGTAGACGACAACGACGACGAGGACAGTGATCAGCAGCAGCAATGCCCTGCTGCTGGCGCGGGGATGATGACCATCGCATTGCAGCATGAACATCAGCAAGTGTGTGGTAGTGGTCATTAGAGATCGGGACCCCGCCGAGTACGGCATTTTGGACATGGGGTGCCCGCAGGAGTCCCGAAAACGGCATTTTTTGCCCGTTCTCGGCCCAAATATAGTCTCGTCCTGTTCATTTGAAAATTCCGTTTTTTCTTTGTTCCCTTTTATCAGTTAGCAGGGGATTGAATGTTTGACGTTAATCCGATTTTGCTTTCGGGCACTAATTGCTTATGCGCGACTCGAGAAAAGTGTCTCGGTTTTTGAGGTCACGGCCTCGAGACTCGGGGTAATATCACGGGAAACTCTCGGCCCTCGAACGGCACAATGTGTGTGATTATATTTTGTTACGTCTAGCGACAGTAGGAAAATTAAAGGCAAATTACGAACACGAGTACAGTAGGGACTAAGCATCGTAACCTCTCGGTTCGCTACAGTAGTACTTATGCTTACACAACATTTAAATGATGCACAGAAATTCGACGATCCGCTTCTTCCGTCGGCGGGTGCGACGCCAAAAAGGTGCATGTCATCCAGCACCAAAAAGCGCCTAAAACTGAAGGTTGAGCGCCGGGCGGGCGCCGCGGCGGCACCGCCAGTGGCGCCGTACGCGTGCGCGTCATGTACGCGTCAGTACTGCCGGAAGAGTACGCTCCGGGCGCACGTCAAGCAGCACCACGCGGGCGAACGCCCATTCATTTGCCAGGTGCTGGGGGCAGGGTGGACGGTGGCGGCACGGAGTGATCGGCACGGCACGGGGCTCATTTGTCAGCCGGGATGGAACGCCCATCCAGGGACGGCACAACTGATATTTTGTGGGATAAAAAGTGATCAGAGTCGGGATTTGGACTGGAAATTGATCGGTTTACCCTGTTAGATGGGAAAGTCGATTAAAGGTTAAAACCCGGAATGCCGATGGATTTCGTAACGGATAATGAATGGCACAAATGCCAAAATTGCCGGCCCCTCACTCGCTGGTGTTGATTGAATTCAATTGAACTTGTTGACAGACTTGCGGCAAACACTTCTCGCAGGCGGCCAACTTGGCCGCCCATCGGCGCGTGCACACCGGCGAGAAGCCGTTTTGCTGCTCAGTGTGCCATCGCAATTTCTCACAGAGTTCGTCGTTGGTGACGCATAAACGGTGTGCCGGGATGACCGCTTACGGGCTAGGGGGCGGAGGGAGTGGAAAATTTAGGAATTTTTTTGAAAAATTATTTATTTTTTTGAGAACTCACACCGGCGAGAGACCCTACCCGTGTCCGCACTGTGAAAAAGCATTCACGGACAGGTCAGTGCATCGCAGCAGACAAAGCCTTTGCGCTAAAGATTTTTTTCCAAATGCCCCCCCCCCCCGCCCCCTCAAAAAATTCGAAGCGATTTTTTGTCGGGAATTCTCTTAAATCCCCTAATTTCCATGCACAAAAGGAATAAAATTTTAAAAATTTTAAACCCAAAATATAATGTAAATGGGTTACTGTAAGTTTGTTCCCGTATCAATTCACACTTTTATTTAGCTCCACGCTGACTAAACATTTGCGCACACACACCGGACAGAAGCCGTACGCATGCGCACTTTGTCTAATGCAATTTTCGCAGGTTAACCCCACTGTATACAGTATAAATGTTGTGGAATTAAAAAAATAATTTATTTAAAATGCATATTTTTTAAATTTTATTTAGTCCGGCAATTTGCATCGGCATATGAAAACGCATGAGCAAAGGCGAGAAGCCAGAATCAATTAATGATGTTAATGTTCTATTGTTATATAATTAGCTAATTACATTGTACATAAAATATTTGATTAAAAAATACTGTACAAATAATAAATGCGCTTTTTCTTAAGCAGAACGGTACATTTTGAACTCACTGAAATTGACTTACATATTTATGTATAAAAGTCGTACACAAAGACATGGTTTTAAAAGGAAAACAATTATTGAAAATTTTCAAATTTAATCAAGCTTTTTAATTTCATGTGGATTTTATACAAATCAACATTTATGTGACAGTTACGTAATCAATTTTACATTTCACAATAAGTTTTTGGCCATTAAAGAAATTGCAAGGCGGTGACTCATTCTCATTATTTCCCTCCCTTCCCATCGTTTTAATTAATGTGAAAATGCACATTCTAAGCCTCGAGAAACCGATACAAATTCTTGAAATTACTCAAAATGAAAAAAATATCTCTCTCCCTCCCAAATTTAATAAGCAAATTTCAAATTAGCGCCTATTCTGATTGGCATTTAAACAAAATGGCCTTTTGTTTTAAAAGTTTCATAATTTAAAAATTAAAATTGCAATTTTACTTAAAAAAGATTTTATTGGTTTGCCTCAGATTTCGCAAAAGCCAACTCCAAATAACCTTCCGATTTCCAAATTTAGAAAAAGTAAATTTTAAAATGGTCGCACTCCGTGCCCAATTTGAGGCGAGCAATGATGTCGGAGTTTTCTGCAAACTCACCAATGCTTATTGTCTGGTGGGCATTGCTTCTTCCGAAAATTTTTACAGGTGTTTGCTAAGGATAAAGTCATTTTTTGGTGATATATTATTTAAATTGCTGTTTTTAAACCGAGAATAATGGACCTGTAAATCCAGAATTGTTGCACAAAAAAATATATGGAAAATTGGATGGGATTAGGTTACCCATTTCATTACCCCATGTTTTCCGGTGGATTGAAATTGGAAATTTTCCTTCGTTTTTTAGTATTGTGGAGGCTGAGTTGGCCGACGTCATCCCGGTCATCCATTGCACAGTTGCGGGCTGTCGTATTGTTGGGCGTGTGACTGCTGGCAATCGGCACGGACTGTTGGTGCCGAACGCGACCACGGACCAGGAATTGCAGCACATTCGCAACAGTTTGCCCGACTCGGTGCAAATTCGGAGGGTCGACGAACGGTTGTCAGCGTTGGGCAATGTAATTGCATGGTTTGTTTGGTGTTTACCTAAATTTGGATTTTATTTTAAAATAATTTTTCGACAAATGGTGGTCACAATATTGACCCAGCTAATAATACCTACCTGATTTTGGTTCAAATTTTGGCATTTATGCCTTAAAATAATGGCACGTTTGGCGGAAAAATTGCAAATTTATTCAAATTCCGTTCAGCAATGACCACATCGCTGTTGTGCACGCGGACATCAGCAAGGAAACGGAGGCGGC